>JAFEUB010001744.1:35000-57500 GCA_024529925.1 Ophthalmolycus amberensis
CTGTCTGTCTGTCTACCTGTCTCTCTACCTGTCTGTCTGTCTCTCACCTGATCCACAAACCACGAAGACGAACAGAGCGAGCAGCCACGGACCCACCGGAGACTTCTCCTCGTTCACAGGCCTCTGGAACACATCATCAAATATCATATTAATATTATTATTAAATATATATATATATATATATATATATATATATATATAGATAGATAGTGGTGATGGGCAAGTTAACGCGTTATTATCGCGTTAACGCATTCATTAATTAACACCGACAATTATTTTACTGCGTGTTAACGCATTTTGTAATTATTATTATTTGTAAAGTGCGTTGCTCACTGCGTTAGCAACACAAGCTAACAGATGCTACAGAGAAGTGGAGACAAACTGCAGGTGAGTGTTGTGGGAGATGTCGGTCTGCGTTCACGTCTCGTTTGGTGTGAACGCAGCTTTAGCATCTCAACGAATGACGTCACGTATGAGCCTCAAGACGCACCGTCAGCAGAAGAACACACGAGTTGTGTTAAAGGAGAGGACGACTAAAGCCACGCGTTACAACGAGCAGCAGCTGCTGCTCTCACTGGAGACTACTGGACATCACTGGGTCACCTTCATCACCTCTGAGTTACAGCATCATAGTGATGAAGAGTAGAGCTGGGTGACCTTCATCACCTCTGAGTTACAGCATCATAGTGATGAAGAGTAGAGCTGGGTCACCTTCATCACCTCTGAGTTACAGCATCATAGTGATGAAGAGTAGAGCTGGGTCACCTTCATCACCTCTGAGTTACAGCATCATAGTGATGAAGAGTAGAGCTGGGTCACCTTCATCACCTCTGAGTTACAGCATCATAGTGATGAAGAGTAGAGCTGGGTCACCTTCATCACCTCTGAGTTACAGCATCATAGTGATGAAGAGTAGAGCTGCATCATAGTGATGAAGAGTAGAGCTGCATCATAGTGATGAAGAGTAGAGCAGCATCATAGTGATGAAGAGTAGAGCTGCATCATAGTGATGAAGAGTAGAGCTGCATCATAGTGATGAAGAGTAGAGCTGCATCATAGTGATGAAGAGTAGAGCAGCATCATAGTGATGAAGAGTAGAGCTGCATCATAGTGATGAAGAGTAGAGCAGCATCATAGTGATGAAGAGTAGAGCTGCATCATAGTGATGAAGAGTAGAGCAGCATCACAGTGATGAAGAGTGGAGCTGCATCATAGTGATGAAGAGTAGAGCTGCATCATAGTGATGAAGAGTAGAGCTGCATCATAGTGATGAAGAGTAGAGCTGCATCATAGTGATGAAGAGTAGAGCAGCATCATAGTGATGAAGAGTAGAGCTGCATCATAGTGATGAAGAGTAGAGCTGCATCATAGTGATGAAGAGTAGAGCAGCATCATAGTGATGAAGAGTGGAGCTGCATCATAGTGATGAAGAGTAGAGCTGCATCATAGTGATGAAGAGTAGAGCAGCAGCATAGTGATGAAGAGTAGAGCTGCATCATAGTGATGAAGAGTAGAGCAGCATCATAGTGATGAAGAGTGGAGCTGCATCATAGTGATGAAGAGTAGAGCTGCATCATAGTGATGAAGAGTAGAGCTGCATCATAGTGATGAAGAGTAGAGCAGCATCATAGTGATGAAGAGTCGAGCAGCATCATAGTGATGAAGAGTCGAGCAGCATCATAGTGATGAAGAGTAGAGCAGCATCATAGTGATGAAGAGTAGAGCAGCATCATAGTGATGAAGAGTAGAGCTGCATCATAGTGATGAAGAGTAGAGCTGCATCATAGTGATGAAGAGTGGAGCTGCATCATAGTGATGAAGAGTAGAGCTGCATCATAGTGATGAAGAGTAGAGCAGCATCATAGTGATGAAGAGTAGAGCTGCATCATAGTGATGAAGAGTGGAGCTGCATCATAGTGATGAAGAGTAGAGCTGCATCATAGTGATGAAGAGTAGAGCAGCATCATAGTGATGAAGAGTAGAGCTGCATCATAGTGATGAAGAGTGGAGCTGCATCATAGTGATGAAGAGTAGAGCTGCATCATAGTGATGAAGAGTGGAGCTGCATCATAGTGATGAAGAGTAGAGCTGCATCATAGTGATGAAGAGTAGAGCAGCATCATAGTGATGAAGAGTAGAGCTGCATCATAGTGATGAAGAGTAGAGCTGCATCATAGTGATGAAGAGTCGAGCAGCATCATAGTGATGAAGAGTAGAGCTGCATCATAGTGATGAAGAGTAGAGCTGCATCATAGTGATGAAGAGTAGAGCTGCATCATAGTGATGAAGAGTCGAGCAGCATCATAGTGATGAAGAGTAGAGCAGCATCATAGTGATGAAGAGTAGAGCTGCATCATATTGATGAAGAGTAGAGCTGCATCATAGTGATGAAGAGTAGAGCAGCATCATAGTGATGAAGAGTAGAGCTGCATCATAGTGATGAAGAGTAGAGCTGCATCATAGTGATGAAGAGTAGAGCTGGGTCATAGTGATGAAGAGTAGAGCTGCATCATAGTGATGAAGAGTAGAGCTGGGTCATAGTGATGAAGAGTAGAGCTGCATCATAGTGATGAAGAGTAGAGCTGCATCATAGTGATGAAGAGTAGAGCTGCATCATAGTGATGAAGAGTAGAGCTGCATCATAGTGATGAAGAGTAGAGCTGCATCATAGTGATGAAGAGTAGAGCTGCATCATAGTGATGAAGAGTAGAGCTGGGTCATAGTGATGAAGAGTAGAGCTGCATCATAGTGATGAAGAGTAGAGCTGCATCATAGTGATGAAGAGTAGAGCTGCATCACATGCTCTGACTGTGATGAAGACTCAACACACACATGTAGATGAACGTGTGAAACATGTTGTTCTGTTCACAGCAGTGGAACGTTTCACACACAGTCACACACTGAGCACAGATATAGAAGAGATAGAACTGCTGCTGTGTGAAGAGAACACTGCTGCTAACAACAACCTGATGTGTTTAAAGTGTTCACACACGATGTTATTCACCTGTTGTTCATAGAGCAGCACTTTCAAAATAAAAGAGAGCAATACACTACTTATGAATTCATTATTGAACTTTGCCATAACAATAAGATTAATCGTTGCCCAGCACTAATATATATACATATATATATATATATATATATATACATATTATATATACTCTGGAACACATGATCAAATATGATAATTATATTATCATAATCATAATAACATTATAATATTCATATATTAATAAGAGTGTAATAATAATAATAGTGTAATATTAATAATATATAATATTAATAATAGTGTAATAATAATAATAGTGTAATATTAATAATATGTAATATTAATAATATTGTAATATTGTAATAATAATAATCGTGTAATATTAATAATATATAATATTAATAATAGTGTAATAATAATAATAGTGTAATATTAATAATATATAATATTAATAATAGTGTAATAATAATAGTGTAATATTAATAATATGTAATATTAATAATATTGTAATAATAATAATCGTGTAATATTAATAATATATAATATTAATAATAGTGTAATAATAATAGTGTAATATTAATAATATGTAATATTAATAATAGTGTAATAATAATAATAGTGTAATAATAATAATAGTGTAATATTAATAATATGTAATATTAATAATATGGTAATAATAATAATCGTGTAATATTAATAATATATAATATTAATAATAGTGTAATATAAATAATAGTGTAATATTAATAATATATAATATTAATAATATTGTAATAATAATAATAGTGTAATATTAATAATATATAATATTAATAATAGTGTAATAATAATAATAGTGTCATGCTCCAGCACTGAAGCAGCTCTCCTCACGGACTCCGTTAACGGTTCGGTGTATTTAACGGTTCCGTGCTAAAGTAAACGCGGTGACCGTATAAAGTGCATCACGGGACACTTAACCGGGCCGGTAGAGGTCTCGTCTTTAACTCGGTACACGTTTAATTCACATTCACGACTTCTTCACGATGTTTTGTACCGGTTAGCACGAGGCGCCTCCGCCCACCGCGGTGTGTACACCGGCACGACGCGTGAGAACGGGGACAAACATGACCGATTTAACCGATAGAACGTGGCGCAGTGAAGAGTGTGTGTGAGCCGAACTAACGAGGACACGTGAGGCCGTGAAGATAACACGTGAACACATTGACAGCCAGGAGCTCTGTGGGAGCGTGAACCACTCAGAGTCCGGTTCTCTGTACTTCATTCATGTTAGCCGGTCAACAGACACCATGCATATTTAATGTAATATATATAATGTAATATATGTATGTATGTATAACATCTGACTCATGTCACATTTAAATACGACGTTAGCTGGATATGTTATGAGAAAAAGGGGCTCACTAGTGTAGCTGCTGATGCTAATGCTAGCTCTATGCTAAGAGCTGAGCTGCACCGCTACTTCAATGGCTCGTATTTTACCTCCGAATCTAAATTAAAGCGGGAATACTGTGCACTTTCCACACTAAATATGAATATAAATATATGTTTAATAAACCCGACCATGGTGCAGCTGTACGGGGGATCAGTAAGAGAACATGTTAGCCGTTAGCATGGCTGTCAGTACCGATGTCTTCTGGACGTGTCCCCGCTGTGTGATGGTCTTGCTGTGCCGCTCGTTCGCCACCTTCATCCGCTGCACCGCCGACATGTTTCGGGTCTGGACCGAGAGGACGGAGAGAGCCGGGGAACGACCGGGAGGAGGAGCCGGTGCCGGTGAAGAAGATGTCCCGCTGAACGGTGGATCTCTGACCGGTGGTTTGTTCCTGTGTTGTCGGTCTGAATGAAATGCTAACGCTAGTTAGCAAGCTGCTTAGCCGACCGGAGCTAGCTAGTGTGAAGCGACTCTCCTCGTCACGTGACACAGGACAGTCAGCCCTCTAGTGGCGGGAAGAAAAATACATAAATGATATACCCTATATATATATATATATATATATATATATATATATATATATAACGCTATATATAACATAGGGTATATACATATGTTATACATATATATGTGTATATAATATATATATATGTGTATATGTATATGTATAATATATATATATTATATTATACATATATATATATGCATAATATGATATATATATAAATATATATATATATATATATGTATCTCATTCATCTCATTAGTGTTGGGCAACGATTCAAATGTTTAATCGTGATTAATCTCATTGTTATGCACAAAGTTCAACAATGAATTATAAAGTAGTGTATTGTGCACTTTTATTTTGAAAGTGCTGCTCTATGAACTAAAGGTCAATAACATCTGGTTTAAACACTTTAAACACATCAGGTTGTTGTTAGCAGCAGTATTCCCTTTACACAGCAGCAGTTATAACACAGTTATAATGATTCTGATCATAGATAATCAGGTGTTCACAACTTTATCTTCATGTGTAAGAGATGATATTTAAATATACACCTTGAATACTGCAAACATATCTACGTCATATTTTTATGTTTGTTAGATTCTCAGTAGTGATACTAAATGATGCTTATTATACATATTACACACAAAACACTTTAAAAACTCTAAAACAATCATTTAAATGAATCATTTCTTTTTTGCTTTTTTTTGGTATTTAGGTCAGACACATAACGCTGATGACCGTAATATGTGTGGTATTTGTTATGAATGTACGTTGGTACATAGAGGGTGATAAGAAGCTGTACCTGGAGGGCCTTAGGACCCAGGGGAATGTAGGTGAAGGAAGCAGGAAGAGACGGAAGTGATGCCACACAAACAGCTGTTCACCGCTCGCTGCAGGTTCTTGTGTTAAAAATGTTGCTTAATAATACATTTTAAAAATGCGTTAACGCGCGATAAAATAATTGTCGGCGTTAATTAATGAATGCGTTAACGTGATAATAACGCGTTAACTTGCCCAGCACTATGTATAGATATCATTTATAATACAGAAATATTGAGTCATGATAAAATGAAGCAGCATGAGCCACGTGGAGTTTGTCTTTTATTTAATTACATCGTGCAGTGAGACTGCAGCTGGTCCACACACACACACACACGCACACACACACACAGGGTTCTGCTGGCTGTGCAGTAGCCAGGGGTCAGAGGTGAGAGGTCAATGGTAGGATGTCTACCTGTCTACGTTTCCTTTAGTTTAGTTGAAGTTCCAGCAGGAAGTCTCTGGAGGTCAGAGGTCAGCTTTTATTAACAGCCCAGCCCACTGATGGAGCCGATGCGGTCCATCTTCATCCCGAAGCATCCTCTTCCTCCTCCGATCATGGACTTCCTGCTCCGCCTCCTCATCTTGGACTGCCTCTGGAGGAGGTCCAGGAAGAACCGCGGGACCGCCTCTTGTCCGCCGCCGGCCAATCCCCTCGCAGCACCGCCACTCACAGCCAATCCCGTGGAGGGAGACGAGGAGGGGGCGGGGCGTCCGGCTGAGCCCTCTGTGATGTCATCAGAGGTAGGAGGGGCCAAGATGAAAGAAGAGAGGCGAGAGCCGAACAGAGTGTGGAAGACCTGAGGAGAGTTTAAAATGTAAACAACAACATGTCAACACGCCAACATGCCGCCCACACGTCAACACACCGACATGTTGACATGTCTACACATCAACACGCGTATTGACACCATTGACATGTCAACATGTTGGCCTGAACAATGAACGGCATGTCATGCCGACATGTCAACATGCCGACATGCCAACATGCTAACACGCCAACATGTTGTCCTGCATGATGAACGTCATGCATGTCGTTCATCGTGTCTACATGCCAACATGTCTAGGTGATGAAGGTGATGAAGGTGATGATGAAGATCATGGTGGTCTCCACAGACCTGTTTGTCGTCTCGTTGACCTGAAGGTCTCGACTCCACGGCGACGGTGAGGAAGAGGAGGAGGAGAGGAACGAAGGAGGAAGAGGAAGATGAAGCAGCCATCTTTGTTTCTTTGGAGGAAAATAAGAAAGAAAATTAAGTGTTACCATAGCAACAGAGTCTACTGTATCCTGATTGGCTGCAGGGTGTTCTGATGCAGAGTCCTCTGCTGCTACAGACCATCAGGAGCCCCAGACCACTAGGAGCCCCAGACCTCTACGAGTCCCAGACCATCAGGAGCCCCAGACCACTAGGAGCCCCAGACCTCTACGAGCCCCAGACCACTAGGAGCCCCAGACCTCTACGAGCCCCAGACCACTAGAAGCCCCAGACCATCAGGAGCCCCAGACCACTAGGAGCCCCAGACCACTAGGAGCCCCAGACCTCTACGAGCCCCAGACCACTAGGAGCCCCAGACCATCAGGAGCCCCAGACCACTAGAAGCCCCAGACCATCAGGAGCCCCAGACCACTAGGAGCCCCAGACCACTAGGAGCCCCAGACCACTAGGAGCCCCAGACCTCTACGAGCCCCAGACCACTAGGAGCCCCAGACCTCTACGAGCCCCAGACCACTAGAAGCCCCAGACCATCAGGAGCCCCAGACCACTAGGAGCCCCAGACCACTAGGAGCCCCAGACCTCTACGAGCCCCAGACCACTAGGAGCCCCAGACCATCAGGAGCCCCAGACCACTAGGAGCCCCAGACCTCTACGAGTCCCAGACCATCAGGAGCCCCAGACCTCTACGAGTCCCAGACCACCAGGAGCCCCAGACCACCAGGAGCCCCAGACCTCTACGAGTCCCAGACCACCAGGAGCCCCAGACCACCAGGAGCCCCAGACCTCTACGAGTCCCAGACCACCAGGAGCCCCAGACCTCTACGAGTCCCAGACCATCAGGAGCACCAGACCACCAGGAGCCCCAGATTTAATGGACTATTTGGGGGACGGGGGGCCACCTGGACCCACCAAACCATCATGAGTCCAGATGACGGAGCTTCTTTCTTTATGTGTTCACTGTTTAAACTGCTTTTTAACTTTGATATTTGCATAAACATTTCAATGTTGTCTCAGTGACGTTCTGCTGCTCATGGTTTGAATAATGTCCCCTCTGGGCTTCCGTACTCCTGGTTCAATAGAAATGAATCAGATCACATGACCGGCTTTAATCAGATTACATCAGATTGAATCCTGTAAAACTTTATTGATCCGTGAGATGAACGTGACGTATAAAACCACCAAAGAAGAAGAATAAAGAAGAATGAAGTCACTCACCGATGAAGAGAAATATTCCAACAGAAAGATCAAAACGTTTCTCCAATGAAGAGACCGATGATCGTCCCAGAGGTTCTGGTGAGTCCGTCCTGTCTCACTGTCAGGACGGGTCGCTGGTCCACCAGCTCACAGACCTTAAGTACGACATCAGAGCTGTGATGTCACGCATTCTTACCACGTTACCCCCAACGACGGGTCTCACACACACACACACACGCGCACACTCACACACAGACACACACAGACACACTCACACACACACACACACAGACACACACACTCACACACTCACACACAGACACACTCACACACACACTCACACACACACACACACACACACACACACGCGCACACTCACACACAGACACACTCACACACACACACACACAGACACACACACTCACACACGCGCACACACTCACACAGACACACACACACACAGACACACACACACAGACACACGCACACACACACACACACACTCACACACACACACACAGACACACACACAGACACACACAGTCACACACACAGACACACTCACACACACACACACAGACACACACACACACAGACACACACACTCACACACACACACACACAGACACACACACAGACACAGACACACACACACAGACACACACACTCACACACACAGACACTCACACACACACTCACACACACACAGACACACACACACTCACACACGCACACACAGACACACACACACGCACACACACACACAGACACACACACACACACACACACACACACAAAAGTAGAAGATCTGTGTGTGAAGACTTTGAAACATGGAGGAAAGAAAAGAGACGATAACATCGACCAATCAGAAGCGAAGGTTCATGAAAAAAAACACACCTGAGAAGAGTTCATTGATAAACAACAGATCACTTTTTAATCATGGGGTCCTGGAGGCCGTGAGAAGGTTCCAGAGGTCCACTGCGAGTCTTAAATAGGCCTTGAAGAGGTTCCAGGGGTCCTTGAGAAGGTACAAATCAAGGAGGCTCAAATGGTTGTTAAGGATGCTGCAGTCCTTGACGATTATCCACAGTCCTTGAGGAGGGTAACAGAGTCCTTCCGAAGGTATCAGAGGTACTTGAGGAAGTTAAAATGGTTCCTAACTAGATTTCAAGGGCCCTTGAAGAGGATCCTGGAGTCTTAGAGGTGTTTAGTCATTGAAGGGGATCCTGGAATTGTTAAAGAGGTTCTGGGAAGCATTTCCGAAAGTCCTTAAGGAGTATCAGAGATTCTTTCCAGGGACAATAAGTCATTGAGAACGCTCAAATTGGGGGTTAAAGGACCTTTCAGACGGCACCAGAGGTACCATCTGAAAGGACCTTATATATGGTACCAGAGGTCCTTGAGGGGGTTATAAGACCTTATCGATGGTACCAGAGGTCCTTGAGGGGGTTATAAGACCTTATCGATGGTACCAGAGGTCCTTGAGGGGGTTATAAGACCTTATATATGGTACCAGAGGTCCTCGAGGGGGTTATAGGACCTTATATATGGTACCAGAGGTCCTTGAGGATGCTCTATGACCTTATAGATGGTACCAGAGGTCCTTGAGGGGGTTATAGGACCTTATATGAGTGTGCTGTCTCCTCTACATCTTGCTGAGGTTCAGGAGAGCCATGTTGAGGAAATCCTCAGAAAAATGAAACCCTGTACCTGTACCCTGGACCCCATTCCTACTGCTCTGCTCAAATCACATATCCCCACTCTCAGTCCTTTGATCACCAAAGTTGTTAACCTTTCCCTTCAGTCTGGCTGTGTCCCACCTGCACTCAAGGTTGCTGTCATCCGTCCCCTTCTCAAGAAGCCCACCCTGGACCCGGAGGTTCTAGCCAACTACAGGCCTATCTCCAACCTCGCCTTCCTGTCCAAAGTGTTAGAGAAGGTAGTTGCTTCTCAACTTCAGGACCACCTCAAACACAACAACTTGTTTGAAAAATTTCAGTCAGGATTTCGTTCAGCCCACAGCACTGAAACAGCTTTGCTCAGAGTGACGAATGACCTGCTGATGACAGCCGATGCAGGATCACCCTCACTCCTCATCCTCCTGGACCTGACTGCTGCATTTGACACAGTGGATCACACTATCCTCCTACAGCGCCTCCATACCACCATTGGACTATCAGACTCTGCACTCAAGTGGTTTCAGTCCTACCTTTCAGGCAGAACTGAATATGTGTCACTGGGAAGATACAAGTCCAGACTGCTCCCTGTCTCCTGTGGTGTTCCGCAAGGGTCGGTCCTCGGCCCCATCCTCTTCATTATTTACATGCTCCCCCTCGGTCATGTCATCAGCAGACATAGGATGTCTTTCCACTGTTATGCTGATGATACACAGCTCTACATCAAAACTGCCCCAAGCCCCTCTGCAGCCATGTCATGTCTCACCTCCTGTCTTGGGGAGATAAAGGCGTGGATGAGCAACAACTTTCTCCAGTTAAACAGTAGCAAAACCGAAGCCCTCCTTGTTGGCACTCCACACCAGGTTCAGTCATCCTCCATAACTCATCTCACCTTCGACGGTCAGGTCATCCCCCTCGCCTCCACAGTCACTAATCTGGGAGTTAGGTTTGACTCACACCTGTCCTTTAATGACCATATAAAACACCTGTGCAAAACCTCGTTTTATCATCTCAAAAACATCTCCAAACTCCGCCCCACTTTAACCCTGTCAGATGCAGAGAAGCTCGTCCACGCCTTTATATCCTCAAGACTGGACTACTGCAACGCACTATTCACTGGGATCACTGCCAAAAACATCCAGAAGCTGCAATACATCCAAAACAGCGCTGCCAGGATCCTGATGAGAGTCCGGAAGTATGAGCACATAACACCCATTCTGCACTCCCTACACTGGCTCCCTGTCTCATTCCGGATTGACTACAAAGTCCTACTACTCACACATAAATGCATAAATGGACATGCACCTCCCTACCTACAAGACCTCATCACTCCCCAAATCTCCACCCGCACCCTCAGATCATCAAACAGCTCGCTCCTCCGGGTCCCCAGCACCAAGCTCCACACCATGGGCGACCGGGCCTTTGGCTCGGCAGCTCCACGCCTATGGAACAGTCTCCCTGACCACCTAAGGGCAACACAGACACTGGTCTCTTTTAAGACTGGCCTAAAAACCTTTTTATTCAAGAAAGCCTTTCTGACCTAAGTCACTGTCAGTTATTTCTTTTGTGTTTCTGTTCATTCACTGGTTTTTATTTTATTATAGTTTTTTTTTATGTTTTAACAATGCTTTTTACTATGTTTTTACTATGTACTGGCTCTGTGGCACTCTGAGATTTAAAAAAAAAAAAATGAAAAGTGCGTTACAAATAAAATACATTATTATTATTATTATATATGGTACCAGAGGTCCTTGAGGGGGTTCCAGGTCATTGAGGTTCTGAGCAACTATTTCCTGTGGAAGGGGGCGGGGCTAGTGAGGTTCACATGCTCCAAAGGATAGGTGTGTGTGTGTGTTTAATGACCCCCCCATCGTCTTTGTCCCACTCAGACAAAACCCCGCCCCCCATTCATCCTCCGACGTCATCGACAACGGACATAAAACACACACACACACACACACACACACACACAGTAAGAAAGGGTCATCAATCACCTCATTAGAGAGAAAGAGGCTGATCACAAAACCTCCGTGTGTGTGTGTTGTGTGTATGTGTGTGTGTGTGTGTGTTGTGACGCACAACATTCCTCTCCCCCCACAGTGACACACACACACACACACGTCCTCACAAACCAGGTTAATAATAATAATAATAATACTTTCATTTGATATAGCGCTTTTCTAAATACCCAAAGACGCTTTACATCGGGCAGAGACAAACAACAAACAAACAAAAAGAAAGACAGAGGAGCAAACAGAACAAACAAACAGGACATTTTGGTACAAAAGGAAGCTGGAGCATCTGTGTGGAATAGGTCATGTAGTGGAGGGTAGGGTGGAGGGTTAGCAGGTGGAGGGTTAGCAGGTGGAGGGTTAGCAGGTGGAGGGTTAGCAGGTGGAGGGTAGGGTGCAGGGTTAGCAGGTGGAGGGTAGGGTGGAGGGTCAGCAGGTGGAGGGTAGGGTGGAGGGTCAGCTGGTGGAGGGCAGGGTGCAGGGCTAGCAGGTGGAGGGTAGGGTGCAGGGTTAGCAGGTGGGTAGGGTGCAGGGTTAACAGGTGGAGGGTAGGGTGCAGGGTTAGCAGGTGGAGGGTAGGGTGCAGGGTCAGCAGGTGGGGGTAGGGTGCAGGGTTAGCAGGTGGGGGGTAGGGTGCAGGGTTAGCGGGTGGAGGGTAGGGTGCAGGGTTAGCAGGTGGAGGGTAGGGTGCAGGGTCAGCAGGTGGAGGGTAGGGTGCAGGGTTAGCGGGTGGAGGGTAGGGTGCAGGGCGAGCGGGTGGAGGGTAGGGTGGAGGGTCAGCGGGTGGAGGGTAGGGTGCAGGGTTAGCGGGTGGAGGGTAGGGTGGAGGGTCAGCAGGTGGAGGGTAGGGTGCAGGGTTAGCGGGTGGAGGGTAGGGTGCAGGGTTAGCAGGTGGAGGGTAGGGTGGGGGTCAGCAGGTGGAGGGTAGGGTGCAGGGTTAGCAGGTGGAGGGTAGGGTGGAGGGTCAGCAGGTGGAGGGTAGGGTGCAGGGCTAGCAGGTGGAGGGTAGGGTGCAGGGTTAGCAGGTGGGGGGTAGGGTGCAGGGTTAACAGGTAGGGTGCAGGGTTAGCAGGTGGAGGGTAGGGTGCAGGGTCAGCAGGTGGGGGTAGGGTGCAGGGTTAGCAGGTGGGGGGTAGGGTGCAGGGTTAGCGGGTGGAGGGTAGGGTGCAGGGTTAGCGGGTGGAGGGTAGGGTGCAGGGTCAGCGTGTGGAGGGTAGGGTGCAGGGTTAGCGGGTGGAGGGTAGGGTGCAGGGCAAGCGGGTGGAGGGTAGGGTGCAGGGTTAGCGGGTGGAGGGTAGGGTGGAGGGTCAGCGGGTGGAGGGTAGGGTGCAGGGTTAGCAGGTGGAGGGTAGGGTGGAGAGTCAGCAGGTGGAGGGTAGGGTGCAGGGTTAGCAGGTGGAGGGTAGGGTGCAGGGTTAGCAGGTGGAGGGTAGGGTGGAGGGTCAGCAGGTGGAGGGTAGGGTGCAGGGTTAGCAGGTGGAGGGTAGGGTGGAGGGTCAGCAGGTGGAGGGTAGGGTGCAGGGTTAGCAGGTGGAGGGTAGGGTGCAGGGTTAGCAGGTGGAGGGTAGGGTGGAGGGTCAGCAGGTGGAGGGTAGGGTGGAGGGTCAGCAGGTGGAGGGTAGGGTGGAGGGTCAGCAGGTGGAGGGTAGGGTGCAGGGTTAGCAGGTGGAGGGTAGGGGAGGGTCAGCAGGTGGAGGGTAGGGTGCAGGGTTAGCAGGTGGAGGGTAGGGTGCAGGGTTAGCAGGTGGAGGGTAGGGTGGAGGGTCAGCAGGTGGAGGGTAGGGTGGAGGGTCAGCAGGTGGAGGGTAGGGTGCAGGGTCAGCAGGTGGAGGGTAGGGTGCAGGGTTAGCGGGTGGAGGGTAGGGTGGAGGGTTAGCAGGTGGAGGGTAGGGTGCGAGGTTGAAGAGGTGGGTTTTGAGGGCTTGTTTGAATGATGGTAGGGAGGGAGCCTCACGGATGAGGATGGGGAGGGCGTTCCAGAGGGGGGGTGCAGCAGCTGAGAAGGCCCTGTCACCCCGGGTCCAGCGCTTGGTCCTGATGGTCTCCAGAGTGTTTGCACCGGCGGACCTGAGGCAACGGGTTGGGGCGTGGGGGGGGAGGAGGTCTGAGAGGTAGGGAGGGGCCAGGTTGCTTTGGGCTTTGTCGGTGGTGAGCAATAATTCTATTAAGTCTATTCTGTATTTGACCGGGAGCCAGTGGAGGTTGCGAAGGACCGGGGTGATGTGTTCATAGCGGCGGTATGTAATTAATACACTAGAATACATGTAATTAATACAATCGAATACATGTAATTATTACACAAGAATACATGTAATTATTACACTAGAATACATGTAATTAATACACTACAATACATGTAATTAATACAATAGAATACATGTAATTATTACACAAGAATACATGTAATTATTACACTAGAATACATGTAATTACACTAGAATACATGTTATTACACTAGAATACATGTAATTAATATACTAGAATACATGTAATTACACTAAAATACATGTTATTACACTATAATACATGTAATTACACTAGAATACATGTAATTAATACACTAGAATACATGTAATTAATACACTAGAATACATGTAATTAATACACTAGAATACATGTAATTAATATACTAGAATACATGAAATTATTACACTAGAATACATGTAATTAATATACTAGAATACATGTAATTAATACACTATAATACATGTAATTAATACACTAGAATACATGTAATTATTACACTAGAATACATGTAATTAATACACTAGAATACATGTAATTAATATACTAGAATACATGTAATTAATACATTAGAATACATGTAATTAATATACTAGAATACATGTAATTAATACACTAGAATACATGTAATTAATATACTAGAATACATGTAATTAATACACTATAATACATGTAATTAATATACTAGAATACATGTAATGATTACACTAGAATACATGTAATTAATACACTAGAATACATGTAATTAATACACTATAATACATGTTAATACACTATAATACATTTAATTAATACACTAGAATAAATGTAATTAACAAATCAGAATAAATGTAATTAATTCACTAGAATAAATTAAATTAATTCACCAGAATGCATGTAATTAATACACTGGAATACATGTAATTAATATACTAGAATACATGAAATTATTACACTAGAATATATGTAATTAATATACTAGAATACATGTAATTAATACACTATAATACATGTAATTAATACACTAGAATACATGTAATTATTACACTAGAATACATGTAATTAATACACTAGAATACATGTAATTAATATACTAGAATACATGTAATTAATACATTAGAATACATGTAATTAATATACTAGAATACATGTAATTAATACACTAGAATACATGTAATTAATATACTAGAATACATGTAATTAATACACTATAATACATGTAATTAATATACTAGAATACATGTAATGATTACACTAGAATACATGTAATTAATACACTATAATACATGTAATTAATACACTATAATACATGTTAATACACTATAATACATGTAATTAATACACTATAATACATGTAATTAATATACTAGATACATGTAATTAATACATTAGAATACATGTAATTAATATACTAGAATACATGTAATTAATACACTAGAATACATGTAATTAATATAGTATAATACATGTAATTAATACACTATAATACATGTAATTAATATACTAGAATACATATAATGATTACACTAGAATACATGTAATTAATACACTAGAATACATGTAATTAATACACTATAATACATGTAATTAATACACTAGAATAAATGTAATTAATTCATTTTAATAAATGTAATTACTACACTAGAATAAATGTAATTAATACATTATAATAAATGTAATTAATACACTAGAATAAATGTAATTAATACACCAGAACAAATGTAATTAATACACAAGAATAAATGTAATTAATACACCAGAATACACTAGAATACATGTAATTAATACACTAGAATACATGTAAATATTAAAATCTTAGTTATGTTAACAAAGTAAAACACAGAGTAAAGTTTCTTTCTTTCGTCTTTATTGTGTTTTATATAGAAAACATCATTCATGGAATTATTTTTAGGAAGGCAGGGTCAAACCCGCCGTGACCTCTGACCCCTCAACCCCACCTGGAGGGGGGAGGGGCTTCAGGGTGGTCAGTTGTCAGTCAGTTGTCACAGTGACAGACAGGAAGTCAGGGCAGAGCTTCAGTTGATTTTTGGGTGGCGGTAGTCTTTACCGGCAAACTTGGCTTTGTCTCCGAGCTCCTCCTCGATCCTGCAGGTCAGAGGTCAGAGGTCACATCTTACAGATCTTTATTCTTCTGTCAACTCTTAGACTCAAAAACGCGCCAACTTTGTAAAGTAAACAGCCATGCTTTTACTTTGAAAAGTACTGTGTGAATGACAGGAAGTTCTCACCTCATCAGCTGGTTGTATTTGGCGAGACGCTCTGACCTGCAGGGAGCACCGGTCTTAATCTGAGAGAGACAGACAGGTAGAGAGAGCGAGAGAGACAGACAGGTAGAGAGAGCGAGAGAGACAGACAGACAGACAGGTAGAGAGAGCGACAGACAGACAGACAGGTGGAGAGAGCGACAGACAGACAGGTAGAGAGAGCGACAGACAGACAGGTAGAGAGAGCGACAGACAGACAGGTAGAGAGAGCGACAGACAGACAGGTAGAGAGAGCGACAGACGTAGAGAGAGGGAGAGAGAGAGAGACAGGTAGAGAGAGAGACAGACAGGTAGAGAGACAGAGAGAGCGAGACAGAGAGAGACACAGAGAGAGAGAGAGAGAGAGAGAGACAGAGAGAGAGAGAGAGACAGGTGGTCAGTGAATCAGACACTTCATTGAACAGCTGTTGTTGTTTTCATCCTTGTCCTGCCTCCATACTTTATTTTCCCTCTACCCGTCTCCCTTTCCCCCCGTCTGTCTGTCTGTTTAGATGTATGTCTGTCTCTTTCCCTCTTCCCCCGTCTGTCTGTCCTTCTACCTGTCTGTCTGAGTGTGTGTCTACCTGTCCAGTACAGAGTCCCACCACCAGGTCAGAGATGAAGGTGTCTTCAGTCTCTCCGGAGCGATGGCTGACCATCACACCCCAACCGCTGCTCTGAGCCAGCTTACACCTGAGAGAGAGACAGGTAGGAAGACAGACGGTCGGTCAGGGAAGGGGAGGGATCGTTAGAGAGGCAGACAGACAGAGAGAGACAGGTGTCTTACGCCTGGATGGACTCGGTCACAGAGCCGATCTGGTTGACTTTGAGCAGCAGACAGTTACAAGCCTTCTTGTCCACGGCCTGCTGGATCCTCTTTGGATTGGTCACCGTCAGGTCGTCTCCTACGATCTGATTGGTTACACACACACACACACACACACACACACACACGCACACACACACGCACACACACACACACACACACACACGCGCACGCACGCACACGCACGCACACACGCACACACGCACACACGCACACACGCACACACGCACACACACGCCTGGTCACCTCATCTGTGACTGTCTGTCTGACTCTCTGTCTGTCTGTCTGCATATCTGTCTGTCTGTCTCACCTGGATGTCTGTGGAGGCGGTGAACTTGGCCCAGTTCTCCCAGTCGTCCTGGTCAAACGGATCCTCAATGGACTGGACTGGAGACAGACAGGTAGAGAACAAGGTAGGTTATTATATTAGAACTTAATCACGTCCAGTTCTTTGCAGATGACTGTGTAGTTTATCTCAGTAACATGTACTGAAAGAGATCGGTACCCGGGTAGCCCTTGATGAAGCTGCGGTACAGGTCTGTCTACCTGTCCAGAGTTCATCACAGTAACGTACCCGGGTAGCCCTTGATGAAGCTGCGGTACAGGTCTCCCAGCTGGTCTCCACTGATGTGTCTGGACGGGTCGTCGGGGGACTTGAAGTCCAGGTCGTACTTCCCGGCCCTGAAGAACTCGGACGCGGCCACGTCCATCCCGATGATGATCTTGTCGGGGTAACCGGCCTTCTCGATGGCCGACTTCAGCAGCTCCAGAGCTGAAAGACGAGAGACGTTTTTAGTTCTGATTCGGGAATCAAACCCACAACTTTCCTACTCATGTACACTCCCTGTGATCTTCAGCTGGGAGTGTAAACACTCTAAAACTGATTATTATTTAGTGTATATAAGCTCATGCAAAAGGACCAGTCAGATAGACGGTCAGGCAGACAGACAGGTGCACGTCTCACCCTCGTTGTTCTCCAGGATGTTGGGGGCGAAGCCTCCCTCGTCTCCCACGTTGGTGGCGTCTTTACCGTACTTTGCCTTGATCACGTTCTTCAGGTTGTGGTAGACCTGAACATCCAAATACAGTTAGACATACAAACCAATACCAACAATAGTACTGATACAAGTACTGATACAACCTCGGCGCCGATCCTCATGGCCTCGTGGAAGTTGGCGGCTCCAACTGGAAGAATCATGAACTCCTGCATGGCCAGTTTGTTTCCAGCATGGCTTCCTCCGTTAATCACGTTAAAGGCCTGCAGAGAAAACGTTTATCAGCCAGCTAGCATTTAGCACCGACGCTAACTGATCAGTCTTTTTATCATTTGACTTGTGAGCTGCTGAAGTCAGAGCCAAAGCCCCGCCCACCCACCAGAAGCCCCTCCCACTCACAGGAACAGGAAGTATGACGTCTTTGTGTCCGGCGAGGTCCGCGATGTGGCGGTAAAGAGGAACTCCCTTCTCCGCTGCTCCGGCCTTACAGACGGCCAGCGACACGCCCAGGATGGAGTTAGCACCAAACTGAGCTGTAGAGAGACAGACAGGTCAGACAGACAGACAGGTCAGAAAGAGAGGCAGACAGATCAGACAGACAGGTCAGAAAGAAAGGCAGACAGATAGGTCAGAAAGAGAGACAGACAGGTCAGAAAGAGAGGCAGACAGACGGGTCAGATAGACAGGTCAGAAAGAGAGGCAGACAGACGGGTCAGAAAGAGAGTCAGAAAGAGAGGCAGACAGACGGGTCAGAAAGAGAGTCAGAAAGAGAGGCAGACAGACGGGTCAGAAAGAGAGACAGACAGGTCAGATAGACAGGTCAGAAAGAGAGACAGATAGGTCAGATAGACAGGTCAGAAAGAGAGACAGACAGGTCAGATAGACAGGTCAGAAACAGAGGCAGACAGGTCAGATAGACAGGTCAGAAAGAGAGGCAGACAGGTAAGATAGACAGGTCAGAAAGAGAGGCAGACAGATAGGTCAGAAAGAGAGACAGGTCAGAAAGAGAGGCAGACAGATAGGTCAGAAAGAGAGACAGGTCAGACAGACAGGTCAGACAGGTCAGACAGACAGGTCAGACAGGTCAGACAGACAGGTCAGAAAGAGAGACAGACAGGTCAAAAAGAGAGGCAGACAGGTCAGACAGACAGGTCCTTACATTTGTTCTCAGTGCCATCCAACTCCAGCATGAACTTGTCGATCTTCTCCTGCTCAACAACGCTGAAGTTCTGGAGAGACAGACAGGTAGACAGACAGGTAGACAGACTTTTAGTTGACAGTTCAAATACAGTGTTTAATGACATTCTGATCTTCTGCTGGTACCTTGGCAATCAGTTTGGGGGCGATGTCTTTGTTAACATGGTCCACGGCCTTAATGGTGCCTGATGGGATAAATACAAACGTTACAGACAGTCTGTGGGGATTCGAACCCTCAACCTCTTACTGCCTTGCTCCTACCTTTGCCCAGGTAGCGGCTCTTGTCTCCATCACGAAGCTCCAGAGCTTCATGGACTCCAGTCGATGCACCGCTGGGAACAGCTGCCCTGAAGAGACCTGAGAGACAGAATCAGAATCAGAATCAGAATCAGCTTTATTGGCCATGTGTGCTTACGCATACATGGAATTTGTCACCGGTTTCCACTCCGCTCTCAATGTACAAACACAATGTACAAACACAAATTTACAATAAACAAGAAAAATATATGTATAAAGAATCAAAAAGGGCAGCAAAAAAAAGTAAAACGGATGTAGGTATAAACATTTAGCTATAATACAAGTATAAATATATATCCAAGAGAAAAAAAAAGTGTGTATATATATATACATGTGAACATCAACCTACAGACAATAGTGTAGTATAACCTATTTATTGTTCATGAGCGTGACGGCCAGTGGAAAGAAGCTGTTCCTGTGTCTGGTGGTCTTGGCGTACAGAGCCCTGTAGCGCCTACCAGAGGGGAGGAGTTGGAACAGCTTGTGTCCAGGGTGTGATGGGTCTGCAGTGATCTTTCCTGCACGTTTCCTGACTCTGGAGGTGAACAAGTCCAGGATGGAGGGCAGGCTGGAACCAATGATCCTCTCTGCAGACCTAACAATCCGTTGCAGTCTGTTTCTGTCCTGTTTGGTGGCCGATCCAAACCACACAGTGATGGAAGAACAGAGAACAGACTGGATGATGGCTGAGTAGAAAATAATTAGCAGTTCCTGAGGCAGGTTGAACTTCCTGAGCTGGAGCAGAAAGTACAACCTCTGCTGGGCCTTTTTCCTGATGGTGTTGATGTTGGGAGCCCACTTCAGGTCCCGGGAGATTGTGGATCCCAGAAACTTGAAGGTCTCTACAGCAGACACAGTGTTGTTGAGTATGGTGAGGGGGGGCAGTGATGGGGGGCTCCTCCTGAAGTCCACTGTCATCTCCACAGTCTTGAGCTTGTTCAACTCCAGGTTGTTCTGACCACACCAGAGGACCAGCCGTTCAGCCTCCCGTCTGTACGCAGACTCATCACCGTCCCTGATGAGGCCGATGACCGTTGTGTCGTCTGCGAACTTCAGGAGTTTGACCGTTGGGTCCTCTGAGGTGCAGTCGTTGGTGTAGAGGTGCAGAGAGCACACATCCCTGGGGGGCGCCAGTGCTGATGGTCCGGGTGCTGGATGTGATTTTTTTTTTGTGACAGACAGGCAGAGGGACAGACAGACCGAGAGACAGTGTGGTAGAGAGACAGATAGGTAGAGAGGCAGACAGAGACAGAAGGAGAGACAGACAGGCAGAAAGACAGGCAGAGAGGCAGAGAGGCAAAGAGACAGACCAAGTGTCAGATGGGTAGAGAGACAGACAGGAAGACAGAGAGACAGACAGATGGGTACAGAGGCAGACAGAGAGAGAAGGAGAGACAGACAGGCAGAGAGACAGATGGGTAGAGAGACAGACAGGAAGACAGAGAGACAGACAGGTAGAGAGGCAGACAGAGACAGAAGGAGAGACAGACAGGCAGAAAGTTGGAGTTGTTCTCTTGTGATGTAGCTAGGCTAACAGTTCCCCCTACTTCCAGTCTATGTGCTAAGCTAGGCTAATCACACCCTGGCTATATATATATACACACACATACATACATACACACACACATACACAAGCTGAAGAATGAGCCCTTCAAGGCCTGGTTGGCCCAGGGGTCTCCTGAAACAGCTGACCCGGACGGGGGACATCGTCGGGCGGTGGAAAGAGCACCTTGAGGAACTCCTAAACCTGACCAACATGTCCTCTGCAGAGGAGGCAGCGCCTGAAGACCTAGGGGGAGGCTCACCCATATCCCTGGCAGAGGTCGCTGAGGTAGTTAAAAAGCTCCTTGGTGGAAAGGCGCCGGGGGTGGATGAGATCCGCCCTGAGATGCTGAAAGCGCTGGACATAGTTGGGCTGTCCTGGCTGACACGTCTCTTCAATGTCGCATGGGGGTCGGGATCAGTGCCCATGGACTGGCAGACCGGGGTGGTGGTTCCCATCTTCAAAAAGGGGGACCGGAGAGTGTGCTCGAATTACCGGGGTATCACACTACTCAGCCTCCCGGGGAAGGCTTATGCCAGGGTGCTGGAAAGGAGGCTCCGACCGCTTGTCAACCTCAGATCCAAGAGGAGCAGTGTGGATTCCGTCCCGGCCGTGGAACAGTGGACCAGCTCTTTACCCTCGCAAGACTACCAGAGGGGTTCTGGGAGTTTGCCCAACCAGTCTGCATGTGCTTTGTGGACTTGGAGAAGGCTTTCGACCGGGTCCCTCGGGGGTTCTTGTGGGGGGTGCTGCGGGAGTATGGGGTGCCGGACCCGTTACAACGGGCGATCCGGTCTCTGTACGACAGCAGTAGGAGCTGTGTCCGCATTCTCGGCAATAAGTCAGACACGTTCCCGGTGGGTGTTGCCTCCGCCAGGGCTGCCCTTTGTCACCGGTCCTATGCGTGACTTTCATGGACAGGATATCTAGGACCAGCCTGGGGGCGGAGAACGTCAGGTTCGGGGGTCTTGGGATCGCCTCTCTGCTGTTTGCAGATGATGTGGTCCTGTTAGCCTCCTCGAATCGTGACCTCCAGCATTCACTGGGCGGTTTGCAGCTGAGTGTGAAGCGGCGGGGATGAGAGTTAGCATCTCCACATCTGAGGCCATGGTTCTCTGCCGAAAACCGGTGGATTGCTCCCTCCAGGTGAGGACGGAGTGCCTACCTCAAGTGAAGGAGTTCAAGTATCTCTGGGTCTTGTTCAGAGTGAGGGTAAGATGGAGCGGGAGGTCGACAGGCGCATCGGTGCGGCTGCAGCAGTAAAGCAGGCGCTGCACCGGACCGTCTTGGTGAAGAGGGAGCTGAGCC
>JAFEUB010001744.1:70000-155000 GCA_024529925.1 Ophthalmolycus amberensis
GGAGCTGATAATACTTGTGTACTTTAACTACATGGAGCTGATTATACTTGTGTACTTTAACTACTGATACTTTAACTACATGGAGCTGGTGATACTTGTGTACTTTAACTACATGGAGCTGGTGATACTTGTGTACTTTAACTACTGATACTTTAACTACATGAAGCTGATGATACTTGTGTACTTTTACTACATGAAGCTGATGATACTTGTGGACTTTAACGACTGATACTTTTACTACATGGAGCTGATAATACTTGTGTACTTTAACTACATGGAGCTGGTGATACTTGTGTACTTTAACTACATGAAGCTGGTGATACTTGTGTACTTTAACTACATGAAGCTGATGATACTTGTGTACTTTTACTACATGGAGCTGATAATACTTGTGTACTTTAACTACATGGAGCTGATAATACTTGTGTACTTTAACTACATGGAGCTGGTGATACTTGTGTACTTTAACTACATGAAGCTGGTGATACTTGTGTACTTTAACTACATGAAGCTGATGATACTTGTGTACTTTAACTACATGAAGCTGATGATACTTGTGTACTTTTACTACATGGAGCTGGTGATACTTGTGTACTTTAACTACATGAAGCTGATAATACTTGTGTACTTTAACTACTGATACTTTTACTACATGGAGCTGGTGATACTTGTGTACTTTAACTACATGAAGCTGGTGATACTTGTGTACTTTAACTACATGAAGCTGATGATACTTGTGTACTTTAACTACATGAAGCTGGTGATACTTGTGTACTTTAACTACATGAAGCTGGTGATACTTGTGTACTTTAACCACATGGAGCTGGTGATACTTGTGTACTTTAACTACATGAAGCTGATGATACTTGTGTACTTTTACTACATGGAGCTGGTGATACTTGTGTACTTTAACTACATGAAGCTGATAATACTTGTGTACTTTAACTACTGATACTTTTACTACATGGAGCTGGTGATACTTGTGTACTTTAACTACATGAAGCTGGTGATACTTGTGTACTTTAACTACATGAAGCTGATGATACTTGTGTACTTTAACTACATGAAGCTGGTGATACTTGTGTACTTTAACTACATGAAGCTGGTGATACTTGTGTACTTTAACCACATGGAGCTGGTGATACTTGTGTACTTTAACTACATGAAGCTGATAATACTTGTGTACTTTAACTGCTGATACTTTAACTACATGAAGCTGATGATACTTGTGTACTTTAACTACATGAAGCTGATAATACTTGTGTACTTTTACTACATGGAGCTGATGATACTTGTGTACTTTAACTACTGATACTTTAACTACATGAAGCTGATAATACTTGTGTACTTTAACTACATGGAGCTGATTATACTTGTGTACTTTAACTACTGATACTTTAACTACATGGAGCTGGTGATACTTGTGTACTTTAACTACATGGAGCTGATAATACTTGTGTACTTTAACTACTGATACTTTAACTACATGGAGCTGATAATACTTGTGTACTTTAACTCCTGATACTTTAACTACATGGAGCTGGTGATACTTGTGTACTTTAACTACATGAAGCTGGTGATACTTGTGTACTTTAACTACATGGAGCTGGTGATACTTGTGTACTTTAACTACATGAAGCTGGTGATACTTGTGTACTTTAACTACATGAAGCTGGTGATACTTGTGTACTTTAACTACATGAAGCTGATAATACTTGTGTACTTTTACTACATGGAGCTGATGATACTTGTGTACTTTAACTACTGATACTTTAACTACATGGAGCTGATTATACTTGTGTACTTTAACTACTGATACTTTAACTACATGGAGCTGATTATACTTGTGTACTTTAACTACTGATACTTTAACTACATGGAGCTGGTGATACTTGTGTACTTTAACTACATGGAGCTGATTATACTTGTGTACTTTAACTACTGATACTTTAACTACATGAAGCTGGTGATACTTGTGTACTTTAACTGCTGATACTTTAACTACATGAAGCTGGTGATACTTGTGTACTTTAACTACATGAAGCTGGTGATACTTGTGTACTTTAACTGCTGATACTTTAACTACATGAAGCTGGTGATACTTGTGTACTTTAACTACATGGAGATGATAATATTATTGATCGATCAGCAGGTTTGAACACATTTGAACAAAGTTGCAGAAGGAATGTGTGTATGTGCGTGCGTGTGTGTGTGTGTGCGTGCGTGCGTGCGTGTATATGTGTGCGTGTGCGTATGTGTGTGTGTATATGTGTGTGCGTGTGTGTGTATGTGTGTGTGTGTGTGTGTGTGTGTATATGTGTGTGTATATGTGTGCGTGTGTGTGTGTGTGTATATGTGTGCGTGTGTATATGTGTGTGTGTGTGTGTATATGTGTGCGTGTGTGTGTATATGTGTGCGTGTGTGTGTGTGTGTATATGTGTGCGTGTGTATATGTGTGTGTGTGTGTGTATATGTGTGTGTGTGTGTATATGTGTGCGTGTGTGTGTGTGTGTATATATGTGTGCGTGTGTGTGTGTGTATATGTGTGCGTGTGTATATGTGTGTGTGCGTGTGTGTGTGCGTGTGTGTGCGTGTGTGTGTGCGTGTGTGTGTGCGTGTGTGTGTGCGTGTGTGTGTGTGTATATGTGTGCGTGTGTATATGTGTGTGTGCGTGTGTGTGTGCGTGTGTGTGTGTGTGCGTGTGTGTGTGTGGGTGAGAGAGAAACAAGAAGTGATCGTCTCCACTTCCTGCATTCACCGCTCTTTTTCTGACATCATGTCCTTATAAGGCAGTTAAAGCAACGCGCCGCCTTCAGACCTGAACAGCGACGCTCAGATCTGACGTCTGAAAAGAAAAACGCGCAAAGTCGATAAATTATGAAAAATAATATCCGATTCTCAAACGACGTGAACACCAGTGCGTGTTTTAACTCAACGATACATTTGTATAAAAGTACTTTTCAAAATAAATATATAATTATCAAAATACACTGTTTTGTTACCCGTCAGTTAAAAAACTATAAAAAACAATCAGAATCCATCTCAGTGCAAAAATAATAATAATTATTACAGAAACACCAGGAGTTTCAGAATAAAAGCTCATTTCTGGATGTTAGGCGACGTGTTTCATGTATTTCTACAAATGTGTTTTAGTCTGAACGATGACGCACGTTTGAGGTTTTTCACGAGGTTATCCTACAAAACGTCTCCTGAAGGTTGAGGACAACTTTTACTTCTTACAGAGTAAAACCAAACAAGAATACTTGGTCATCTTTTACAGTGTTCTCCGTGTGCGTGTGAGTGTGCGTGTGAGTGTGCGTGTGTGTGTGCGTGTGTGTGTTTACCGTCATGGTTATGCCTTCTGTTTTGGACCATGTACTCCCATCAAGACCAAAGATGCCCACTTCTGTGACCGACTCCACAGCCTTCAGTTGATCACGGTATGCGTCCCACGACATCCTGATCAATGTCCAACACACGCACACGCGCACACACACACACACACACACACGCACACGCACTGATCAGTAACAGAAACACTGAGTGACGACTCGATCAGTCTGAATCAGCGTCAGAAGACTCAGAACCTGAATGGACGGTGGCTCTTACCTGTGCAGGTTTAGTTTCAGGTGTGAGGAAGAGGAGGAAGAGGAGGCAGAGAGAAGTCGAATGCAGGAAGAAGGAAGACGAGTTGTCTTTTATACTGTTTGTCCGACCACTCCCAGCCTGCAGGCAGCTTCCTGCTTCGCTGTCACCGAGTGTCTCTCCGTCTGTCTGTCTGTCTGTCTCTCCGTCTGTCTGTCTGTCTCTCCGTCTGTCTGTCTCTCTGTGTCTCACTGAGGAAGTGAAGAAGGAGGAAGTGTGTGTGAAATCTGAGCCTTCAGCAGCCAAACTAAATATCCTCACAGAACGTTCTCACTTTAAAATGTTAAAACGTTACAACTTTAACATTGTAACGTTTTAACGTTTTTAAAGTGAGAACATTTTAAAAACGTTCTTTCACTAAAAGATTTTGAGCTTTAGGTTGCATTCAGGTACTTTCAGAATAATCGGAAACATGACTTCCCATCTGAGAGAGTTCTCTTGAACGCCCCTTCAAGTCAGAACAACTCAAAAACAGCTTTTTTTGCCGACTAAGCATTAAAATAAAACGCGTTGTCTGTAGCGCTGGTGTTGTTTCCACTTCACAGATTCATCAACTTCCTCTTCAAACAACAGAGGAGAGAGGTTCACGTGTTTCATTTACTCCACTGGTGGTGAATCCACCAGAGCGCTGCACGCTAACCAAGCTAACCATGCTAACCAAGCTAACCAAGCTAACGCTACATTTACACCGAGATGTCTAAGAGCTCTTATTGTCTGATGATGGATCACGATTCTGTTCTGCACATACATGCTGCATACCTGAGTCTCTCACACACACACACACACACACACACACACACACACACACACACACACACACACACACACACACACACACACCTGGACCCGTTCAGACCTGTGGGCGTGAGGACGGAGCTGGGGAGCAGCGACGTGTTAAAACTTGGTGGTAACACTTCACAGTACTACCACACTGTTAAAGCGTGTACTTGTACTGCTAACACGTCCACGGATCAATGCACAGGTGTTCACTCATTCATAACGAGTTCACTTTCATCAAGTCTCAGCTGATGATTGTATAAAGAGAACAGCAGGAGATACTCCTGTTACTGCAGCCAGATACTGTGGCTTCAGTAGTAGTACTAGTAGTACTAGCAGTAGCAGTAGTTGTGAGGACAGGTCTTAATGTCTCTTCAGGTCTAACATGGACAGACAGCTCCAGGCCGGCTGTGACCTGTGACCCCGGGAGGTTTGTGAAGAATTTCAAGCCCGACAGGCACCAACCTGTGTGTGTGTGTGTGTGTGTGTGTGTGTGTGTGTGTAGGAGAGAGAGAGAAGAGGTGTGGCTCAGACTGACAGGTTTATACAAGCCACCAGCTACAATATGCATCCCCTTTGGGAAAACACACACATTTGATCTGCATTAACAGCACGCACGCACACACGCATGCGCACACACACGCACACACACATTTGATCTGCATTAACAGCACGCACGCACACACACACACACACGCACACACACACACACACACTCATACACTTTGATGACAGGAAGTAGAAACTCAACCTCACTCTCACTTTGTTACATTTTCCATCAGACTAGTTTGAGAAGAACCTGAAGAAACAATGTTCTGTTAACTGGAGACACGTCTGAATGAACAGCAGTCAGTTTACATCACTTACTTTCATTCACAGTATTTATCCTCATACTTCAACACAACTCATGTGTGAACGGAGTGTGTGTCAGTAACAGTAGCAGTAGCAGTAATAGTAATAGTAGTAGTAGTAGTAATAGTAATAGTATTAGTAGTAGTAATAGTAACAGTATTAGTTGTAGTAATAGTAACAGTAGCAGTAATAGTAGCAGTAATAGTAATAGTATTAGTAGTAGTAATAGTAACAGTAGCAGTAATAGTAGCAGTAATAGTAATAGTATTAGTAGTAGTAATAGTAACAGTAGCAGTAATAGTAGTAGTAATAGTAATAGTATTAGTAGTAGTAACAGTATTAGTAGTAGTAATAGTAACAGTAGCAGTAATAGTAGCAGTAATAGTAATAGTATTAGTAGTAGTAATAGTAACAGTAGCAGTAATAGTAGCAGTAATAGTAATAGTATTAGTAGTAGTAATAGTAACAGTAGCAGTAATAGCAGTAATAGTAATAGTATTAGTAGTAGTAATAGTAATAGTATTAGTAGTAGTAATAGTAACAGTAGCAGTAATAGTAGTAGTAATAGTATTAGTAGCAGTAATAGTAATAGTATTAGTAGTAGTAATAGTAACAGTAGCAGTAATAGTAGCAGTAATAGTAATAGTATTAGTAGTAGTAATAGTAACAGTAGCAGTAATAGCAGTAATAATAATAGTATTAGTAGCAGTAATAGTAATAGTATTAGTAGTAGTAATAGTAACAGTAGCAGTAATAGTAGCAGTAATAGTAATAGTATTAGTAGTAGTAATAGTAATAGTATTAGTAGTAGTAATAGTAACAGTAGCAGTAATAGTAGCAGTAATAGTAATAGTAGCAGCTACTTTAGCAGTATAAGTAGTACTACAAATTGCAGTGCTAGAATTAGCTGTGGCAGTAGTACTAACTCCACCATCACAGGACTCAATGACTACAGGCCCGTCGCCCTGACCTCTGTGGTCATGAAGTCTTTTGAGCGCCTAGTCCTGTCCCACCTTAAAACCCTCACCGACCCACTCCTGGACCCCCTGCAGTTCACCTACAGAGCCAACAGGTCTGTAGATGATGCAGTCAACATGGCCCTTCACTTCATCCTCCAGCATCTGGACTCCCCAGGAACCTACGCCAGGATCCTGTTTGTGGACTTCAGCTCTGCCTTCAACACCATCATCCCGTCTCTGCTGCATGACAAGCTCTCCCAGCTGCAGGTGCCCGACTCCTGCAGGCTGCAGCGCATCATCCGCTCTGCTGAGAGGTGATCGGCTGCAATCTGCCGTCCCTCCAGGACTTGTTCACTTCAAGAACCCTGAAGCGAGCAAGAAGGATTGTAGCCGACCCCTCTCACCCTGGACATGAACTGTTCATGCCCCTTCCATCTGGACCAAGACCTCCATCAGAACCAAGACCTCCATCAGGACCAAGACCTCCATCAGGACCAAGACCTCACGCCACATCAACAGTCTTCAGTCGGGTTCATTAACAGAGACCAGGACCCCCTGACTCTGTCATCATCAGGACCCCCTCGTACCGGTCTCTGCCTGCTCATCCCTTCATATTTAAATACACACTTACATCTCACCTGTTTAAAGTCCTGTTATCTGTTTGTTGTGCACTTTCTTTTATATCTTATTATAAACGTTAATGTTTCTATTTGATTGTTTCTTGTGTTGATGTTTAATGTTTTGCACCATCCACCAGGTCGCATTCCTTCTATGTGCCACACACTGTGACAAACAATGATTCTTCCAACGGTTTACCTCTGCTTCCAGTCTTTGTGCTAAGCTAGGCCAACGGTTTCCCTCTGCTTCCAGTCTTTGTGCTAAGCTAGGCTAAACGTGTCCTGGCCTTGTGTGTAGCTACAGAGAAGAGTTCAGCTGAAGCAGCGCAGAGGAAGTGCTGAATGTCACACTCTCTCACGTACACACACTCACACACACACACACACACACACTCACTCTCTCTCTCTCTCTCTCTCTCTCACGCACACTCACACACTCTCTCACGTACACACACTCACACACACTCTCTCATGTACACACACACACACACTCACACACTCTCTCTCTCTCACGCACACTCATACTCTGTCTCACGTACACACACACACACTCTCTCACGTACACACACACACACTTCCTCTGTAACGGTGAATATTTCTGAGTCAAGTCAAAAGTGGAGGCGAGCGATGGAAGAGGAAGTGGTGTCTTTACTGCAACTTCAACGAATATGAAGTGTGTCCTTATAAGGTGAAGCAGAAAGGACCCGAGTATGTAGCTCTGACACACACACACACACACACACACACACACACACATTTATTAAAGATAATTAAAGTGTTTCTTCGCCTACTTCCTGTCACTAACCTCTGCTTCCTGTTCACAGGACGATACTCACGTCTTCTCCTCCAGCTGCTGAAAACAAACATTACCCATAATGCACCTGTCATAAGCTGCTGCTGTGTTTCATTAAAACACAGTTCATTATTGACATTAATAACACTTTAATGTGTCGATCAGGACTCAGCTCGTCTGCCTCCTGACGGACGCATGTTGATCAACCAATCAGCTGCTGTTTCACCACGACATTAAATAAACAGGAAGTCGTCCTACCAAAGTAAACCCAACATTTTATCATTCATATTTTATGAAACAAACATTCAGGGACTTCCTCTAAAACTTTAGTATGCATTTTATTTTGGTAGTGTGTAATACTTCCTGCTCTCAGTGATCACATAAAGAAACACATAATATTGTTTATGTTTCTAGAACGAAGTATTATTTTGAGGAAAAGTTGTATTATTATAAGATTTGAAAAATACAGCAGTATGTAAATATTTATAGAATCAAATGTTATAGCACAAAAATAATCCTAATATTTAAAATACAGTAAATATAGTTTTAATATTCAAAGAACAATAACAAGTTATATTTTGACAAAAGATAAGAATTAATAAGTATTAATAGTTTTGTATTCACAAGATTTAAATAAACAAAGATCAGAAAAATGATATTTTGGAGTGATAAGAATCCAATATATAAAGGAAGAGTAGATAACGAGGACAGAGTTTAATAACGAGATGATCAAACGAAGTGAGGCTCACTGTTTATTCTTTCTCTGGCTGTAACCATGGTTACAAGGGCTCACACATTTACAAGACTTATTATTATTGACATCACCAATGATGCTTGAACTACATTTATTCTACATTCTTTACAAAAAGAACTTCAAACACAGAGTGTGTGTGTGTGTGTGTGTGTGTGTACATCTTTGTGAGGACAGTTTTAGTGTCAGACCTTCAGTCAGTGTCAGTCTGAATCCTCGAAGGTCTGTTTTGTGAGGATTCAGACCTGGTTTAGGGACCCGGGTCAGGTTTTTCTTTGTGATGGGTTACGGGCCAGGCAATGCATGATATAAACGAGAGTCCCCACACAGTGACAAGTACAGGGATGTGTGTGTGTTTAGCTTCAAGGAACAGTCCACCATGTGAACAGAAGAAACAGCAGTGGGACTGTTCCTTTAAATCCTCCAGCTGTGAGGTCAGAGACATGATGAGGTTTGTGCTGCAGTCCTCTGTGTGTGTGTGTGTGTGTGTGTGTGTGTGTGTGTGTGTGTGTGTGTTAGCCCTGCAGGAAGTGGGTCTTGTAGAAGCGGTTCATCTGTTCGAGGAAGATGAAGGTGAGGACGGTGTGGGGACCGAGGCGGGCGTAGTACGGAGTGAACCCTTTCCACAGAGAGAAGAATCCCTCGTTTCTCACGACCCGCATCAAGACCTCCTGATGGACCGAGACAGGAAGCGGGTCAGAACTCATTTCAAAATAAAGTTCATGTGTGTACATGTATGAACTGTTTTCGTTGGGATTGGGCCTTTTAGTAAAGTTAAGCAGACTCACCACACCGTTTTTATACTCGGGTTTACCGTCGATCATCCTCATGTTCTGGATCCTGAGAGACAAACAGGAAGTTAGTCTAGAGTCTCACCTGGTCTTAACGTTAGTCTAGAGTCTCACCTGGTCTTAATGTTAGTCTAGAGTCTCACCTGGTCTTGACGTTAGTCTAGAGTCTCACCTGGTCTTAACGTTAGTCTAGAGTCTCACCTGGTCTTAATGTTAGTCTAGAGTCTCACCTGGTCTTAAAGTTAGTCTAGAGTCTCACCTGGTCTTAACGTTAGTCTAGAGTCTCACCTGGTCTTAACGTTAGTCTAGAGTCTCACCTGGTCTTGACGTTAGTCTAGAGTCTCACCTGGTCTTAATGTTAGTCTAGAGTCTCACCTGGTCTTAACGTTAGTCTAGAGTCTCACCTGGTCTTAATGTTAGTCTGGAGTCTCACCTGGTCTTGACGTTAGTCTAGAGTCTCACCTGGTCTTGACGTTAGTCTAGAGTCTCACCTGGTCTTAATGTTAGTCTGGAGTCTCACCTGGTCTTGACGTTAGTCTAGAGTCTCACCTGGTCTTGACGTTAGTCTAGAGTCTCACCTGGTCTTAATGTTAGTCTGGAGTCTCACCTGGTCTTAATGTTAGTCTGGAGTCTCACCTGGTCTTAATGTTAGTCTGGAGTCTCACCTGGTCTTGACGTTAGTCTAGAGTCTCACCTGGTCTTAACATTAGTCTAGAGGCTCACCTGGTCTTGACGTTAGTCTCACCTGGTCTTAACATTAGTCTAGAGTCTCACCTGGTCTTAATGTTAGTCTAGAGTCTCACCTGGTCTTAACATTAGTCTAGAGTCTCACCTGGTCTTAACATTAGTCTAGAGTCTCACCTGGTCTTAACATTAGTCTAGAGTCTCACCTGGTCTTAACATTAGTCTAGAGTCTCACCTGGTCTTGACGTTAGTCTAGAGTCTCACCTGGTCTTAATGTTAGTCTAGAGTCTCACCTGGTCTTGACGTTAGTCTAGAGTCTCACCTGGTCTTAATGTTAGTCTAGAGTCTCACCTGGTCTTAACATTAGTCTAGAGTCTCACCTGGTCTTAACATTAGTCTAGAGTCTCACCTGGTCTTGACGTTAGTCTAGAGTCTCACCTGGTCTTGACGTTAGTCTAGAGTCTCACCTGGTCTTAATGTTAGTCTAGAGTCTCACCTGGTCTTAACATTAGTCTAGAGTCTCACCTGGTCTTAACGATGTCCACGGGCATCGATGCTGCCGTGGTAACCAGACCACTGATCATACTGGCACAGAAGTGACACAGAATATTGTCCCCGAAATACCCTGAAAACACACAAAGTACACATTACAGTTCATGTTTAAGAGTCCGGTTTATGTTTTTGTGTGTACTTACTGTGTTTAATATGTACATGAGTCCAGTATATGTATAAGTACTGTGTATATTGTGTACATGTATAAGTACTGTGTATATTGTGTATACTGTGTACCTGAGTCCTGTATATGTATAAGTACTGTGTATATTGTGTATACTGTGTATATTGTGTGTACTATGTATACTGTGTATATTGTGTATACTGTGTACCTGAGTCCTGTATATGGATAAGTACTGTGTATATTGTGTATATTGTGTACATGTATAAATACTGTGTATATTGTGTATACTGTGTACCTGAGTCCTGTAGATGGATAAGTACTGTGTATATTGTGTATATTGTGTACATGTATAAATACTGTGTATATTGTGTATACTGTGTACCTGAGTCCTGTATAAGTACTGTGTATACTGTGTGTACTGTGTACCTGAGTCCTGTATAGGTACTGTGTGTACTGTGTGTACTGTGTACCTGAGTCCTGTATAGGTACTGTGTGTACTGTGTGTACTGTGTACCTGAGTCCTGTATAAGTACTGTGTATACTGTGTGTACTGTTTGGACTGTGTGTACTGTGTATACTGTGTGTACCTGAGTCCTGTATAGGTACTGTGTGTACTGTGTGTACCTGAGTCCTGTATAAGTACTGTGTGTACTGTGTACACTGTGTACCTGAGTCCTGTATAGGTACTGTGTATACTGTGTGTACTGTATACTGTGTGTACTGTGTACCTGAGTCCTGTAGGGCCTGTTTGGCCTGAGAGTACTGTGTGTACTGTGTACTGTTTGTACTGTGTACCTGAGTCCTGGAGGGCCTGTTTGGCCTGTGTGTACTGTGTGTACTGTGTACCTGAGTCCTGGAGGGCCTGTTTGGCCTGAGAGTACTGTGTGTACTGTGTACTGTGTACCTGAGTCCTGGAGGGCCTGTTTGGCCTGAGAGTACTGTGTGTACTATGTGTACTGTGTACTGTGTACCTGAGTCCTGTAGGGCCTGTTTGGCCTGAGAGTACTGTGTGTAGTGTGTACTGTGTACTGTGTACCTGAGTCCTGTAGGGCCTGAGAGTACTGTGTGCACTGTGTACTGTGTGTACTGTGTGTACTGTGTACCTGAGTCCTGTAGGGCCTGAGAGTACTGTGTGTACTGTGTACTGTGTACCTGAGTCCTGTAGGGCCTGTTTGGCCTGAGAGTACTGTGTTTACTGTGTACTGTGTGTACTGTGTACCTGAGTCCTGTAGGGCCTGAGAGTACTGTGTGTACTGTGTACTGTGTGTACTGTGTACCTGAGTCCTGGAGGGCCTGTTTGGCCTGAGAGTACTGTGTGTACTGTGTACTGTGTACCTGAGTCCTGGAGGGCCTGTTTGGCCTGAGAGTACTGTGTGTACTGTGTACTGTGTACTGTGTACTGTGTACTGTGTACCTGAGTCCTGGAGGGCCTGTTTGGCCTGAGAGTACTGTGTGTACTGTGTACTGTGTACTGAGTCCTGTAGGGCCTGTTTGGCCTGAGAGTACTGTGTGTACTGTGTACTGTGTACTGTGTACCTGAGTCCTGTAGGGCCTGTTTGGCCTGAGAGTATGAGGCCAGCTGAGCTGCGTTCACCACCACTGCTCGAGCCATCGTAGGAATACAACCCTAATACACAAGTACACAAATACACAGTGGTACAGAGTGAAGAGTACCTGAAGAAAAGGTTGATGTCTGAGTAAAGTCTGATGGAGCTCACCCTCCACATGGTGGTGACGCCTTCTTCTCTGGTGATTCTTGCCAGAGCGTTAAAAACATTACTGTAACCTCTCTGCTGCTCTGCAGGGAGACTGGAGACAGACAGGGAGGGGACAGGGAGGGAGAGACAGGGAGAGACAGGGAGGGGACAGGGAGGGAGGGGACAGGGAGGGGGAGAGGGAGGGAGGGGACAGGGAGGGGGAGAGACAGGGAGGGGACAGGGAGGGAGAGACAGGGAGGGGACAGGGAGGGAGAGACAGGGAGGGGACAGGGAGGGGACAGGGAGGGAGGGGGACAGACAGGGAGGGAGAGACAGGGAGGGGACAGGGAGGGAGAGACAGGGAGGGGACAGGGAGGGGACAGGGAGGGAGGGGGACAGACAGGGAGGGGACAGGGAGGGGGAGAGACAGGGAGGGGACAGGGAGGGAGAGACAGGGAGAGACAGGGAGGGGACAGGGAGGGAGAGACAGGGAGAGACAGGGAGGGGACAGGGAGGGGACAGGGAGGGAGGGGGACGGACAGGGAGGGAGGGGGACAGACAGGGAGGGGACAGGGAGGGGGAGAGACAGGGAGAGACAGGGAGGGGGACAGACAGGGAGGGGACAGACAGGGGGAGAGACAGGGAGGGAGAGAGAGAGAGAGAGAGAGAGAGAGACAGAGAGACAGTTTATTCCTCAGAATGAAACTTCATGGTGTTATTCCTCAGTTCAACAGTTGTGTTATGTGAAAAACTACAGAGCATCTTCATCATCTTCATCATCATCATGTGACCTGGGTTCATGTCGTCATGTGATCAAACACTGTCTGTGTGTCTCAGCCTGTCTCACCGTCCATCCGCCGTCATCCTGATGAGAGCGACCTCTGCTGGCGTCCCCACAAAGGCTCCCGTCGCTCCGGCCGTCATACCGATCAGAGCCTGTAGGAGGAGCCAGAGTCAGAGTGAAAGCAGTGGAAGCGGCAGCTGGAGGCTCCGCCCTGAAAACAGACAGCGCTCCGGTACCTTGAGGAGGAAGTTGGGCGGTCGTCCGTCGTCTCCGGTCATCTTCTCAAACAGGACGGTGTAGATCCCGAGACGGGTCGTCGTGTAGGTCGCCTGACGCAGCAGACCAGCTGAGAGACTGAGGAAACAAGAAGCATGTGATGTCCTCATGTGATCAATCACGTGTGGTACAGAGGACGAGACGAAGGACGAGACGAAGGACGAGCTGAAGGACGAGATGAAGTACCAGATGAAGTAGTATATAACGTGTGGTGCAGAGGACGAGACGAAGGACGAGATGAAGGACGAGATGAAGGACGAGATGAAGGACGAGACGAAGGACGAGACAAAGTACGAGACGAAGGACGAGACGAAGGACGAGACAAAGTAGTATATAACGTGTGGTACAGAGGACGAGATGAAGGACGAGATGAAGGACGAGATGAAGGACGAGATGAAGTAGTATATAACGTGTGGTACAGAGGACGAGATGAAGGACGAGATGAAGGACGAGATGAAGGACGAGATGAAGGACGAGACAAAGTACGAGACGAAGGACGAGACGAAGGACGAGACAAAGTAGTATATAACGTGTGGTACAGAGGACGAGATGAAGGACGAGATGAAGGACGAGATGAAGGACGAGACGAAGTACGAGACGAAGGACGAGACGAAGGACGAGACGAAGTAGTATATAACGTGTGGTACAGAGGACGAGACGAAGGACGAGATGAAGGACGAGATGAAGGACGAGATGAAGGACGAGATGAAGTAGTATATAACGTGTGGTACAGAGGACGAGACGAAGGACGAGATGAAGGACGAGACGAAGGACGAGACGAAGGACGAGATGAAGTAGTATATAACGTGTGGTACAGAGGACGAGATGAAGTACGAGACGAAGGACGAGATGAAGTAGTATATAACGTGTGGTACAGAGGACGAGACGAAGGACGAGATGAAGTAGTATATAACGTGTGGTACAGAGGACGAGATGAAGTACGAGACGAAGGACGAGATGAAGTAGTATATAACGTGTTGTATAGAGTACTAGATGAAGTAGTGTATAACGTGTGGTACAGAGGACGAGATGAAGTACGAGATGAAGGACGAGATGAAGTACGAGATGAAGCACGAGATGAAGTACTAGATGAAGTAGTATATAACGTGTGGTACAGAGGACGAGATGAAGTAGTGTATAACGTGTTGTATAGAGTACTCGATGAAGTAGTGTATAACGTGTTGTATGGAGTACTCGATGAAGTACTAGATGAAGTACCAGATGAAGTAGTGTATAACGTGTTGTATAGAGTACTAGATGAAGGACGAGATGAAGTACGAGATGAAGTACGAGATGAAGTACGAGATGAAGTACAAGATGAAGTACGAGATGAAGTACTAGATGAAGTACGAGATGAAGTACGAGATGAAGTACTAGATGAAGTACTAGATGAAGTACGAGATGAAGTACGAGATGAAGTACGAGATGAAGTACGAGATGAAGTACTAGATGAAGTACGAGATGAAGTACGAGATGAAGTACTAGATGAAGTAGGAGGTACCCGGTGTAGATGCCTCCCACTCCCTCGTTCTTCAGGATGGAGAACAGAGCGTATAGAGTACTAGATGAAGTACTAGATGAAGTACTAGATGAAGTACGAGATGAAGTACGAGATGAAGTAGTGTATGAAGTAGGAGGTACCCGGTGTAGATGCCTCCCACTCCCTCGTTCTTCAGGATGGAGAACAGAGCGTATAGAGTACTAGATGAAGTACTAGATGAGGTACTATATGAAGTACTAGATGAAGTAGTGTATGAAGTAGGAGGTACCCGGTGTAGATGCCTCCCACTCCCTCGTTCTTCAGGATGGAGAACAGAGCGTATAGAGTACTAGATGAAGTACTAGATGAGGTACTATATGAAGTACTAGATGAAGTACGAGATGAAGTAGTGTATGAAGTAAGAGGTACCCGGTGTAGATGCCTCCCACTCCCTCGTTCTTCAGGATGGAGAACAGAGCGTATAGAGTACTAGATGAAGTACTAGATGAGGTGCTATATGAAGTACTAGATGAAGTACTAGATGAAGTAGTGTATGAAGTAGGAGGTACCCGGTGTAGATGCCTCCCACTCCCTCGTTCTTCAGGATGGAGAACAGAGCGTATAGAGTACTCGATGAAGTACTAGATGAGGTACTATATGAAGTACTAGATGAAGTACTAGATGAAGTAGTGTATGAAGTAGGAGGTACCCGGTGTAGATGCCTCCCACTCCCTCGTTCTTCAGGATGGAGAACAGAGCGTATAGAGTACTCGATGAAGTACTAGATGAGGTACTATATGAAGTACTAGATGAAGTACGAGATGAAGTAGGAGGTACCCGGTGTAGATGCCTCCCACTCCCTCGTTCTTCAGGATGGAGAACAGAGCGTATAGAGTACTCGATGAAGTACTAGATGAAGTACGAGATGAAGTAGTGTATGAAGTAGGAGGTACCCGGTGTAGATGCCTCCCACTCCCTCGTTCTTCAGGATGGAGAACAGAGCGTGGAAGCTCGTCTTGTACTCTCGAGCCGTCGTTCCCTGACCGCTCAGCTGCATCCTGTTCTTCACCAGGTCCAACGGCTGAACAAAGACGGTCGCACCCATTCTGGACACACAGACAGGTACAGAGAGAGAGACAGGTACACAGAGAGACAGACAGTTAGACAGAGAGAGAGACAGGTACAGAGAGACAGACAGTTAGACAGAGAGAGAGACAGGTACAGAGAGACAGACAGTTAGACAGAGAGAGAGACAGGTACAGAGAGGTACAGAGAGAGAGAGACAGGTACAGAGAGGTACAGAGAGAGAGAGACAGGTACAGAGAGGTACAGAGAGAGAGAGACAGGTACAGAGAGGTACAGAGAGAGAGAGACAGGTACAGAGAGGTACAGAGAGAGAGAGACAGGTACAGAGAGGTACAGAGAGAGAGAGACAGGTACAGAGAGGTACAGAGAGAGAGAGACAGGTACAGAGAGGTACAGAGAGAGAGAGACAGGTACACAGAGAGACAGACAGTTAGACAGAGAGAGAGACAGGTACAGAGAGGTACAGAGAGAGAGAGACAGGTACAGAGAGGTACAGAGAGAGAGAGACAGGTACACAGAGAGACAGACAGTTAGACAGAGAGAGAGACAGGTACAGAGAGACAGACAGTTAGACAGAGAGAGACAGGTACAGAGAGACAGACAGTTAGACAGAGAGAGACAGGTACAGAGAGACAGACAGTTAGACAGAGAGAGAGACAGGTACACAGAGAGACAGACAGGTAGACAGAGAGAGAGACAGGTACAGAGAGAGAGAGACAGAGAGAGAGAGAGAGAGACAGAGAGAGAGACAGACAGGTACACAGAGAGAGAGACAGGTAGACAGTCAGACAGGTGATTATGATGGTTTTCTGTCGATGAACTAATCAGTTGAATTGATCCTCATCATGTTTATTGATACATTAACAGATCTATGAAGAGAATCACAGACTGTCCACAGAGACACTGTGAGGACAGACTGCGAGGACAGACTGTCCACAGAGACACTGTGAGGACACTGTGTGGACACTGTGAGGACAGACTGTGAGGATAGACTGCGAGGACAGTCTGTCCACAGAGACACTGTGAGGACAGACTGTGAGGACACTGTGTGGACAGTCTGTGGACACTGTGAGGACAGACTGTGGACACTGTGAGGACAGACTGTGAGGACAGACTGTGGACACTGTGAGGACAGACTGTGGACAGACTGTGAGGACAGACTGTGGACAGACTGTGAGGACACTGTGTGGACAGTCTGTGAGGACAGACTGTGAGGACAGACTGTGAGGACACTGTGTGGACAGACTGTGGACACTGTGAGGACAGACTGTCCACAGAGACACTGTGAGGACAGACTGCGAGGACAGTCTGTCCACAGAGACACTGTGAGGACAGACTGTGAGGACAGACTGTCCACAGAGACACTGTGAGGACAGACTGTGAGGACACTGTGTGGATAGTCTGTCCTCAGCAGCAGCAGCTGTTCTTCACTCTGAGACCTTTTAAAGTTCAAAGGTTCGTGACATTTCAACAGATCAGGGCGTCTCTACAGCGTCCACTCATGACCCACAATGCAACAGTCCAGGGCTGGAGGTTAAAATAAATGCAGAGCTCACCTCTGTGACACCACGACTGAAGGCCTAATAATATGGTCATTATATTATATTTGACTCCGCTATAATACATTATATTATATTTGACTCCGCTATAATACATTATATTATATTTGACTCCGCTATAATACATTATATTATATTTGACTCCGCTATAATACATATTATATTATATTTGACTCCGCTATAATACATTATATTATATTTGACTCCGCTATAATACATTATATTATATTTGACTCCGCTATAATACATTATATTATATTTGACTACGCTATAATACATTATATTATATTTGACTCCGCTATAATACATTATATTATATTTGACTCCGCTATAATACATTATATTATATTTGACTCCGCTATAATACATTATATTATATTTGACTCCGCTATAATACATTATATTATATTTGACTCCGCTATAATACATTATATTATATTTGACTACGCTATAATACATTATATTATATTTGACTACGCTATAATACATTATATTATATTTGACTCCGCTATAATACATTATATTATATTTGACTACGCTATAATACATTATATTATATTTGACTCCGCTATAATACATTATATTATATTTGACTCCGCTATAATACATTATATTATATTTGACTCCGCTATAATACATTATATTATATTTGACTCCGCTATAATACATTATATTATATTTGACTCCGCTATAATACATTATATTATATTTGACTCCGCTATAATACATTATATTATATTTGACTACGCTATAATACATTATATTATATTTGACTACGCTATAATACATTATATTATATTTGACTCCGCTATAATACATTATATTATATTTGACTCCGCTATAATACATTATATTATATTTGACTACGCTATAATACATTATATTATATTTGACTCCGCTATAATACATTATATTATATTTGACTCCGCTATAATACATTATATTATATTTGACTCCGCTATAATACATTATATTATATTTGACTCCGCTATAATACATTATATTATATTTGACTACGCTATAATACATTATATTATATTTGACTCCGCTATAATACATTATATTTTATTTGACTACGCTATAATACATTATATTATATTTGACTACGCTATAATACATTATATTATATTTGACTCCGCTATAATTCATTATATTATATTTGACTACGCTATAATACATTATATTATATTTGACTCCGCTATAATACATTATATTATATTTGACTCCGCTATAATACATTATATTATATTTGACTCCGCTATAATTCATTATATTATATTTGACTCCGCTATAATACATTGTATTATATATGACTACGCTATAATACATTATATTATATTTGACTCCGCTATAATACATTATATTATATTTGACTACGCTATAATACATTATATTATATTTGACTACGCTATAATACATTATATTATATTTGACTCCGCTATAATACATTATATTATATTTGACTCCGCTATAATACATTATATTATATATGACTACGCTATAATACATTATATTATATTTGACTCCGCTATAATACATTATATTATATTTGACTCCGCTATAATACATTATATTATATATGACTACGCTATAATACATTATATTATATTTGACTACGCTATAATACATTATATTATATTTGACTACGCTATAATACATTATATTATATTTGACTACGCTATAATACATTATATTATATTTGACTCCGCTATAACACATTATATTATATTTGACTCCGCTATAATACATTATATTATATTTGACTCCGCTATAATACATTATATTATATTTGACTCCGCTATAACACATTATATTATATTTGACTCCGCTATAATACATTATATTATATTTGACTCCGCTATAATACATTATATTATATTTGACTCCGCTATAATACATTATATTATATTTGACTCCGCTATAATACATTATATTATATTTGACTCCGCTATAACACATTATATTATATTTGACTCCGCTATAACACATTATATTATATTTGACTCCGCTATAATACATTATATTATATTTGACTCCGCTATAATACATTATATTATATTTGACTCCGCTATAATTCATTATATTATATTTGACTCCGCTATAATACATTATATTATATTTGACTCCGCTATAATACATTATATTATATTTGACTACGCTATAATACATTATATTATATTTGACTCCGCTATAACACATTATATTATATTTGACTCCGCTATAATACATTATATTATATTTGACTCCGCTATAATACATTATATTATATTTGACTCCGCTATAATACATTATATTATATTTGACTCCGCTATAACACATTATATTATATTTGACTCCGCTATAATACATTATATTATATTTGACTCCGCTATAATACATTATATTATATTTGACTCCGCTATAATACATTATATTATATTTGACTCCGCTATAACACATTATATTATATTTGACTCCGCTATAATACATTATATTATATTTGACTCCGCTATAATACATTATATTATATTTGACTCCGCTATAATACATTATATTATATTTGACTCCGCTATAATACATTATATTATATTTGACTCCGCTATAACACATTATATTATATTTGACTCCGCTATAACACATTATATTATATTTGACTCCGCTATAATACATTATATTATATTTGACTCCGCTATAATACATTATATTATATTTGACTCCGCTATAATTCATTATATTATATTTGACTCCGCTATAACACATTATATTATATTTGACTCCGCTATAACACATTATATTATATTTGACTACGCTATAATACATTATATTATATTTGACTCCGCTATAATACATTATATTATATTTGACTCCGCTATAATACATTATATTATATTTGACTCCGCTATAATACATTATATTATATTTGACTCCGCTATAATTCATTATATTATATTTGACTCCGCTATAATACATTATATTATATTTGACTCCGCTATAATACATTATATTATATTTGACTACGCTATAATACATTGTATTATATATGACTACGCTATAATACATTATATTATATTTGACTCCGCTATAACACATTATATTATATTTGACTCCGCTATAATACATTATATTATATATGACTCCGCTATAATACATTATATTATATTTGACTCCGCTATAATACATTATATTATATTTGACTCCGCTATAATACATTATATTATATTTGACTCCGCTATAATTCATTATATTATATTTGACTCCGCTATAATACATTATATTATATTTGACTCCGCTATAATACATTATATTATATTTGACTACGCTATAATACATTGTATTATATATGACTACGCTATAATACATTATATTATATTTGACTCCGCTATAACACATTATATTATATTTGACTCCGCTATAATACATTATATTATATTTGACTCCGCTATAATACATTATATTATATTTGACTCCGCTATAATACATTATATTATATTTGACTCCGCTATAACACATTATATTATATTTGACTCCGCTATAATACATTATATTATATTTGACTCCGCTATAATACATTATATTATATTTGACTCCGCTATAATACATTATATTATATTTGACTCCGCTATAATACATTATATTATATTTGACTCCGCTATAACACATTATATTATATTTGACTCCGCTATAATACATTATATTATATTTGACTCCGCTATAACACATTATATTATATTTGACTCCGCTATAATACATTATATTATATTTGACTCCGCTATAATACATTATATTATATTTGACTCCGCTATAATACATTATATTATATATGACTCCGCTATAATACATTATATTATATTTGACTCCGCTATAATACATTATATTATATTTGACTCCGCTATAATACATTATATTATATTTGACTCCGCTATAATACATTATATTATATTTGACTACGCTGTAATACATTATATTATATTTGACTACGCTATAATACATTATATTATATTTGACTCCGCTATAACACATTATATTATATTTGACTCCGCTATAATACATTATATTATATTTGACTACGCTATAATACATTATATTATATTTGACTACGCTATAATACATTATATTATATTTGACTCCGCTATAATACATTATATTATATTTGACTCCGCTATAATACATTATATTATATTTGACTCCGCTATAACACATTATATTATATTTGACTACGCTATAATACATTATATTATATTTGACTACGCTATAATACATTATTAGGGCCCGAGCACCGACGTAGTCGGAAGCGGAGGACCTATTGTATTTCTAATGTTTATTAGGGCCCGAGCACCGACGTAGTCGGAAGCGGAGGACCTATTGTATTTCTAATGTTTATTATTAGGGCCCGAGCACCGACGTAGTCGGAAGCGGAGGACCTATTGTATTTCTAATGATTATTATTAGGGCCCGAGCACCGACGTAGTCGGAAGCGGAGGACCTATTGTATTTCTAATGATTATTATTCTTATTCTTATTTTACAAGTTTCATGGCAAAAAGGAGGTGCTTGGGATATTGGGAATGTTGTGAAATTTGGCACGCAAGCCAGAATTTGCGAAAATTGCAGTCTGATTGGGGTGTCCAGCTGCGGTATGAAATATTGGCTCGCTAGCGCCCCCTATTGAGTAGCCCCAACATCAGGTTTCACCCAGCTGTATGAAATTTGGTAGGTATGTGGAACGTGATGAGACGCACAAAAAATCCTCTTGGAAGTTTTCTCTAAACCAAACAGGAAGTCGGCCATTTTTACGTTGATGACGTATTTTGACCGTTTCAAGGCGTCATACTTTAACGAACTCCTCCCAGAGATTTGACCCGATTGACTTCAGATTCGGTCAGTATGCTCTTGAGACCTTGGCAGTGAAAAGTTACTCAAAGATCAAAAAGTTATCGAACTATGTGGCCGTGGCATGGCGTCAAAAAATCACCATTCGCCGCGAAACAGGAAGTTGTTGTAACTCGGCCGTACATTGTCGAATCTGCTCCAAATCTCTCATATGTCATAACATCCTGACCCGGAACACATCTATATGATAATTTAGAATCATAGTGATAGCGCCACCTAGTGGCAACCGGAAGTTGTACGTTGTGTACTTTGACATCCTGCTCCTCACAGATTAGTCAGATCCCTCTCAAATATTGTCAAACAAGCCTTAAGACCTTGATAATGCTTCATTGTGAAGATTGTAAGAAGTTACTGAAGGGCGGCGACGTGGCGGCTCGGCGAATTTCGATCCTTCGCCATGAACGAATAAACTGATGTAACTCGACTCCACATCATCAGATCTTTACCAGATTTCACGTGTTTGATTAGACTCCAGGCCTGAAGACATCCGCAGGCCAATTTTGAATCATAGTCATAGCGCCACCTACTGGTAACAGGAAGTTAAAGTCTTTATACTTTGGCTTGTTTCTCTTAGTCGGTAAATCAAATCAATATCATATTTCTTCCACACAAATACAAGAAGTTCATAATGCCAGATCATGAAGCTTTTGATGTTTCATCGAACGCCGTTGCCGTGGCGATGCAGTCTTCGCCGTTAACAACGAAGGTCATTTTGAGAGGCTACAAATGCTCGAAACATAAGCAAACTTGGCAAGTAGATTACAAGCCCGAAATGTAGTTATAGAATATGATTTTATTGGTTCAGAGTGGCAAATCGGCTCAATAGCGCCCCCTACAAAATTTCAACGAAGCAGCCCTCGCAGTACGTTTCACCTAGATGTATGAAATTTGGTAGGAACATGTATCACATATGGACGTAAATAAAGGTCTCTTGGCGCCATGCTCTAAACCCAACCGGAAGTCAGCCATTTTGAATTTCTTATGAATTTCTAGTGTCGTTTCTGTCATTTCCAGGCGCTGCACTTTGACGAACTCCTCCTAGGGAATTAATCAGATCAACTTCAAATTTGGTCGGTACAGTCTAAAGACCTTTGTGATGAAAAGTTACTCAAAGCTTGTTGTTTCGTGAAAAGCTGTTGCCGTGGCGACGGAATTTCGATCCTTCGCCATGAACGAATAAACTGATGTAACTCGACTCCACATCATCATATCTTTACCAGATTTCACGTGTTTGATTAGACTCCAGGCCTGAAGACATCTGCAGGCCAATTTTGAATCATAGTCATAGCGCCACCTACTGGTAACAGGAAGTTAAAGTCTTGATACTATGGCTTGTTTCTCTTAGTAGATAAATCAAATCAATATCAAATTTGTTCCACACAAATACAAGAAGTTCATAATGCCAGATCATGAAGCTTTTGATGTTTCATCGAACGCCGTTGCCGTGGCGATGCAGTCTTCGCCGTTAACAACGAAGGTCATTTTGAGAGGCTACAAATGCTCGAAACATAAGCATACTTGGCAAGCAGATTACAAGCCCGAAATGTAGTTATAGAATATGATTTTATTGGTTCAGAGTGGCAAATCGGCTCAATAGCGCCCCCTACAAAATTTCAACGAAGCAGCCCTCGCAGTACGTTTCACCTAGATGTATGAAATTTGGGAGGAACATGTATCGCATGTGGACTTAAATAAAAGTATATTGGGGCCATGCTCTAAACCTGCATGCAGTGTCTGACGGTCACAGAACCGAATGGCAGCATCAGCCAGAGTCCTCGCGCCGTCCGACGGTCGCGGACGTTCTCGGCCGCGCAGGCCGGAGTCCCGCCGGCACCCCGACGCGCATATTGCGAGGGCCCGCCCATCGCTGCTCGCAGCTTTAATTATTCTTCTTATTATTATTTTACAAGTTTCATGGCAAAAAGGAGGTGCTTGGGATATTGGGAATTTTGTGAAATTTGGCACGCAAGCCAGAATTTGCGAAAATTGCAGTCTGATTGGGGTGTCCAGCTGCGGTATGAAATATTGGCTCGCTAGCGCCCCCTATTGAGTAGCCCCAACATCAGGTTTCACCCAGCTGTATGAAATTTGGTAGGTATGTGGAACGTGGTGAGACGCACAAAAAATCCTCTTGGAAGTTTTCTCTAAACCAAACAGGAAGTCGGCCATTTTTACGTTTATGACGTGTTTATGACGTTTTTTGACCGTTTCAAGGCGTCATACTTTAACGAACTCCTCCCAGAGATTTGACCCGATTGACTTCAGATTCGGCTAGTCTGTTCTTGAGACCTTGGCAGTGAAAAGTTGCTCAAAGATCAAAAAGTTATCGAACTATGTGGCCGTGGCGTGGCGTCAAAGAAACACCATTCGCCACGAAACAGGAAGTTGTTGTAACTCGGCCGTACATTGTCTAATCTGCTCCAAATTTCTCATATGTCATAACATCCCGACTCGGAACACATCTATATGATAATTTAGAATCACACTGATAGCGCCACCTAGTGGCAACCGGAAGTTGTACGCTGTGTACTTTGACATCCTGCTCCTCACAGATTAATCAGATCCCTCTCAAATGTTGTCAAACAAGCCTTAAGACCTTGATAATGCTTCATTGTGAAGATTGTAAGAAGTTACTGAAGGGCGGCGACGTGGCGGCTCGGCGAATTTCGATCCTTCGCCATGAACGAATAAACTGATGTATCTCGACTCCACATCATCAGATCTTTACCAGATTTCACATGCTTGATTAGACTCCAGGCCTGAAGACATCTGCAGGCCAATTTTGAATCATAGTCATAGCGCCACCTACTGGTAACAGGAAGTTAAAGTCTTTATACTTTGGCTTGTTTCTCTTAGTAGGTAAATCAAATCAATATCAAATTTCTTGCACACAAATACAAGAAGTTCATAATGCCAGATCATGAAGCTTTTGATGTTTCGTCGAACGCCGTTGCCGTGGCGATGCAGTCTTCGCCGTTAACAACGAAGGTCATTTTGAGAGGCTAAAAATGCTCGAAACATAAGCAAACTTGGCAAGCAGATTACAAGGCCGAAATGTAGTTGTAGAATTTGATTTTATTGGTTCAGAGTGGCAAATCGGCTCAATAGCGCCCCCTACAAAATTTTGACGAAGCAGCCCTCGCAGTATGTTTGACCTAGATGTATGACATTTGGTAGGAACATGTATCACATATGGACTTCAATAAAAGTCTCTTGGGGCCATGCTCTAAACCCAACCGGAAGTCAGCCATTTTGCATTTCTTATGAATTTCTAGTGTCGTTTTTGTCATTTCCAGGCGCTGCACTTTAACGAACTCCTCCTAGGGAATTAATCAGATCAACTTCAAATTTGGTCGGTACAGTCTAAAGACCTTTGTGATGAAAAGTTACACAAAGCTTGTTGTTTCGTGAAAAGCTGTTGCCGTGGCGACGCATTCTTCACCGTGAAATATTAAGGTGTTTTGAGGGGCTAAACATGCTCGAAACATAAGCAAACTTGGCAAGTAGATTACAAGGCCGAAATGTAGTTATAGAATATGATTTTATTGGTTCAGAGTGGCAAATCGGCTCAATAGCGCCCCCTACAAAATTTCAACGAAGCAGCCCTCGCAGTACGTTTCACCTAGATGTATGAAATTTGGTAGGAACATGTATCACATGTGGACTTAAATAAAAGTATATTGGGGCCATGCTCTGAACCTGCATGCAGTGTCTGACGGTCACAGAACTGAATGGCAGCATCAACCAGAGTCCTCGCACCGTCCGACGGTCGCGGACGTTCTCGGCCGCGCAGGCCGGAGTCCCGCCGGCACCCCGACGTGCATATTGCGAGGGCCCGCCCATCGCTGCTCGCAGCTTTAATTCTTCTTATTATTATTTTTAGTGTTTCGTCGCAAAAAGGAGGTGCTTGGGATATTGGGAATGTTGTGAAATTTGGCACGCAAGCCAGAATTTGCGAAAATTGCAGTCTGATTGGGGTGTCCAGCTGCGGTATGAAATATTGGCTCGCTAGCGCCCCCTATTGAGTAGCCCCAACATCAGGTTTCACCCAGCTGTATGAAATTTGGTGCGTATGTGGAACGTGATGAGACGCACAAAAAATCCTCTTGGAAGTTTTCTCTAAACCAAACAGGAAGTCGGCCATTTTTACGTTTATGACGTATTTTGACCGTTTCAAGGCCTCATACTTTAACGAACTCCTCCCAGAGATTTGACCCGATTGACTTCAGATTCGGCTAGTCTGCTCTTGAGACCTTGGCAGTGAAAAGTTACTCAAAGATCAAAAAGTTATCGAACTATGTGGCCGTGGCGTGGCGTCAAAAAATCACCATTCGCCGCGAAACAGGAAGTTGTTGTAACTCGGCCGTACATTGTCGAATCTGCTCCAAATCTCTCATATGTCATAACATCCCGACCCTGAACACATCTATATGATAATTTAGAATCATAGTGATAGCGCCACCTAGTGGCAACCGGAAGTTGTACGCTGTGTACTTTGACATCCTGCTCCTCACAGATTAATCAGATCCCTCTCAAATGTTGTCAAACAAGCCTTAAGACCTTGATAATGCTTCATTGTGAAGATTGTAAGAAGTTACTGAAGGGCGGCGACGTGGCGGCTCGGCGAATTTCGATCCTTCGCCATGAACGAATAAACTGATGTATCTCGACTCCACATCATCAGATCTTTACCAGATTTTACATGCTTGATTAGACTCCAGGCCTGAAGACATCCGCAGGCCAATTTCAAATCATAGTCATAGCGCCACCTACTGGTAACAGGAAGTTAAAGTCTTTATACTTTGGCTTGTTTCTCTTAGTAGGTAAATCAAATCAATATCAAATTTGTTCCACACAAATACAAAAAGTTCATAATGCCAGATCATGAAGCTTTTGATGTTTCGTCGAACGCCGTTGCCGTGGCGATGCAGTCTTCGCCGTTAACAACGAAGGTCATTTTGAGAGGCTAAAAATGCTCGAAACATAAGCAAACTTGGCAAGCAGATTACAAGGCCGAAATGTAGTTATAGAATATGATTTTATTGGTTCAGAGTGGCAAATCGGCTCAATAGCGCCCCCTACAAAAGTTCGACGAAGCAGCCCTCGCAGTATGTTTGACCTAGATGTATGAAATGTGGTAGGAACATGTATCACATATGGACGTAAATAAAAGTCTCTTGGTGCCATGCTCTAAACCCAACCGGAAGTCAGCCATTTTGAATTTCTTATGAATTTCTAGTGTCGTTTCTGTCATTTCCAGGCGCTGCACTTTGACGAACTCCTCCTAGGGAATTAATCAGATCAACTTCAAATTTGGTCGGTACAGTCTAAAGACCTTTGTGAGGAAAAGTTACTCAAAGCTTGTTGTTTCGTGAAAAGCTGTTGCCGAGGCGACGGAATTTCGATCCTTCGCCATGAACGAATAAACTGATGTAACTCGACTCCACATCATCAGATCTTTACCAGATTTCACGTGTTTGATTAGACTCCAGGCCTGAAGATATCTGCAGGCCAATTTTGAATCATAGTCATAGCGCCACCTACTGGTAACAGGAAGTTAAAGTCTTGATACTATGGCTTGTTTCTCTTAGTAGGTAAATCAAATCAATATCAAATTTGTTCCACACAAATACAAGAAGTTCATAATGCCAGATCATGAAGCTTTTGATGTTTCATCGAACGCCGTTGCCGTGGCGATGCAGTCTTCGCCGTTAACAACGAAGGTCATTTTGAGAGGCTACAAATGCTCGAAACATAAGCAAACTTGGCAAGCAGATTACAAGCCCGAAATGTAGTTATAGAATATGATTTTATTGGTTCAGAGTGGTAAATCGGCTCAATAGCGCCCCCTACAAAATTTCAACGAAGCAGCCCTCGCAGTACGTTTCAGCTAGATGTATGAAATTTGGTAGGAACATGTATCACATATGGACTGAAATAAAAGTATATTGGGGCCATGCTCCGAACCTGCATGCAGTGTCCGACGGTCACAGAACTGAACGGCAGCATCAACCAGAGTCCTCGCGCCGTCCGACGGTCGCGGACGTTCTCGGCCGCGCAGGCCGGAGTCCCGCCGGCACCCCGACGCGCATATTGCGAGGGCCCGCCCATCGCTGCTCGCAGCTTTAATTAGGGCCCGAGCACCGACGTAGTCGGAAGCGGAGGACCTATTGTATTTCTAATGATTATTATTAGGGCCCGAGCACCGACGTAGTCGGAAGCGGAGGACCTATTGTATTTCTAATGTTTATTAGGGCCCGAGCACCGACGTAGTCGGAAGCGGAGGACCTATTGTATTTCTAATGTTTATTAGGGCCCGAGCACCGACGTAGTCGGAAGCGGAGGACCTATTGTATTTCTAATGTTTATTAGGGCCCGAGCACCGACGTAGTCGAGGCGGAGGACCTATTGTATTTCTAATTAGGGCCCGAGCACCGACGTAGTCGGAAGCGGAGGACCTATTGTATTTCTAATGTTTATTATTATTCTTCTTCTTATTATTATTATTTTAAGTGTTTCGTCGCAGAAAGGAGGTGCTTGGGATATTGGGAATTTTGTGAAATTTGGCACGCAAGCCAGAATTTGCGAAAATTGCAGTCTGATTGGGGTGTCCAGCTGCGGTATGAAATATTGGCTCGCTAGCGCCCCCTATTGAGTAGCCCCAACATCGGGTTTCACCTAGCTGTATGAAATTTGGTAGGTTTGTGGAACGTGATGAGACGCAGAAAAAATCCTCTTGGAAGTTTTCTCTAAACCAAACAGGAAGTCGGCCATTTTTACTTTTATGACGTGTTTTGACCGTTTCAAGGCGTCATACTTTAACGAACTCCTCCCAGAGATTTGACCCGATTGACTTCAGATTCGGCTCGTCTGCTCTTGAGACCTTGGCAGTGAAAAGTTACTCAAAGATCAAAAAGTTATCGAACTATGTGGCCGTGGCGTGGCGTCAAAGAAACACCATTCGCCACGAAACAGGAAGTTGTTGTAACTCGGCCGTACATTGTCGAATCTGCTCCAAATCTCTCATATGTCATAACATCCCGACTCGGAACACATCTATATGATAATTTAGAATCACAGTGATAGCGCCACCTAGTGGCAACCGGAAGTTGTACGCTGTGTACTTTGACATCCTGCTCCTCACAGATTAATCAGATCCCTCTCAAATGTTGTCAAACAAGCCTTAAGACCTTGATAATGCTTCATTGTGAAGATTGTAAGACGTTACTGAAGGGCGGCGACGTGGCGGCTCGGCGAATTTCGATCCTTCGCCATGAACGAATAAACTGATGTATCTCGACTCCACATCATCAGATCTTTACCAGATTTCACATGCTTGATTAGACTCCAGGCCGGAAGACATCTGCAGGCCAATTTTGAATCATAGTCATAGCGCCACCTACTGGTAACAGGAAGTTAAAGTCTTTATACTTTGGCTTGTTTCTCTCAGTAGGTAAATCAAATCAATATCAAATTTGTTCCACACAAATACAAGAAGTTCATAATGCCAGATCATGAAGCTTTTGATGTTTCGTCGAACGCCGTTGCCGTGGCGATGCAGTCTTCGCCGTTAACAACGAAGGTCATTTTGAGAGGCTAAAAATGCTCGAAACATAAGCAAACTTGGCAAGCAGATTACAAGCCCGAAATGTAGTTATAGAATATGATTTTATTGGTTCAGAGTGGCAAATCGGCTCAATAGCGCCCCCTACAAAATTTCGACGAAGCAGCCCTCGCAGTATGTTTGACCTAGATGTATGAAATGTGGTAGGAACATGTATCACATATGGACTTCAATAAAAGTCTCTTGGGGCCATGCTCTAAACCCAACCGGAAGTCAGCCATTTTGCATTTCTTATGAATTTCTAGTGTCGTTTTTGTCATTTCCAGGCGCTGCACTTTAACGAACTCCTCCTAAGGAATTAATCAGATCAACTTCAAATTTGGTCGGTACAGTCTAAAGACCTTTGTGATGAAAAGTTACTCAAAGCTTGTTGTTTCGTGAAAAGCTATTGCCGTGGCGACGCATTCTTCACCGTGAAATATTAAGGTGTTTTGAGGGGCTAAAAATGCTCAAAACATAAGCAAACTTGGCATACACATTTAAAGCCCAAAATGTAGTTATAGAATATGATTTCATTGGTTCAGAGTGGCAAATCGGCTCAATAGCGCCCCCTACAAAATTTCAACGAAGCAGCCCTCGCAGTACGTTTCACCGAGATGTATGAAATTTGGTAGGAACATGTATCACATGTGGACTGAAATAAAAGTATATTGGGGCCATGCTCCGAACCTGCATGCAGTGTCTGACGGTCACAGAACCGAACGGCAGCATCAACCAGAGTCCTCGCGCCGTCCGACGGTCGCGGACGTTCTCGGCCGCGCAGGCCGGAGTCCCGCCGGCACCCCGACGCGCATATTGCGAGGGCCCGCCCATCGCTGCTCGCAGCTTTAATGTTTATTATTATTATTCTTATTTTACCAGTTTCGTCGCAAAAAGGAGGTGCTTGGGATACTGTGAATTTTGTGAAATTTGGCACGCAAGCCAGAATTTGCGAAAATTGCAGTCTGATTGGGGTGTCCAGCTGCAGTATGAAATATTGGCTCGCTAGCGCCCCCTATTGAGTAGCCCCAACATCAGGTTTCACCCAGCTGTATGAAATTTGGTAGGTATGTGGAATGTGATGAGACGCACAAAAAATCCTCATGGAAGTTTTCTCTAAACCAAACAGGAAGTCGGCCATTTTTACTTTTATGACGTTTTTTGACCGTTTCAAGGCGTCATACTTTAACGAACTCCTCCCAGAGATTTGACCCGATTGACTTCAGATTCGGCTAGTCTGCTCTTGAGACCTTGGCAGTGAAAAGTTACTCAAAGATCAAAAAGTTATCGAACTATGTGGCCGTGGCGTGGCGTCAAAGAAACACCATTCGCCACGAAACAGGAAGTTGTTGTAACTCGGCCGTACATTGTCTAATCTGCTCCAAATCTCTCATATGTCATAGCATCCCGACTCGGAACACATCTATATGATAATTTAGAATCATAGTGATAGCGCCACCTAGTGGCAACCGGAAGTTGTACGCTGTGTACTTTGACATCCTGCTCCTCACAGATTAATCAGATCCCTCTCAAATGTTGTCAAACAAGCCTTAAGACCTTGATAATGCTTCATTGTGAAGATTGTAAGAAGTTACTGAAGGGCGGCGACGTGGCGGCTCGGCGAATTTCGATCCTTCGCCATGAACGAATAAACTGATGTATCTCGACTCCACATCATCAGATCTTTACCACATTTCACATGCTTGATTAGACTCCAGGCCTGAAGACATCCGCAGGCCAATTTTGAATCATAGTCATAGCGCCACCTACTGGTAACAGGAAGTTAAAGTCTTTATACTTTGGCTTGTTTCTCTTAGTAGGTAAATCAAATCAATATCAAATTTGTTCCACACAAATAGAAGAAGTTCATAATGCCAGATCATGAAGCTTTTGATGTTTCGTCGAACGCCGTTGCCGTGGCGATGCAGTCTTCGCCGTTAACAACGAAGGTCATTTTGAGAGGCTAAAAATGCTCGAAACATAAGCAAACTTGGCAAGTAGATTACAAGGCCAAAATGTAGTTATAGAATATGATTTTATTGGTTCACAGTGGCAAATCGGCTCAATAGCGCCCCCTACAACATTTCGACGAAGCAGCCCTCGCAGTATGTTTGACCTAGATGTATGACATTTGGTAAGAACATGTATCACATATGGACTTCAATAAAAGTCTCTTGGGGCCATGCTCTAAACCCAACCGGAAGTCAGCCATTTTGAATTTTTTATGAATTTCTAGTGTCGTTTTTGTCAAATCCAGGCGCTGCACTTTAACGAACTCCTCCTAGGGAATTAATCAGATCAACTTCAAATTTGGTCGGTACAGTCTAAAGACCTTTGTGATGAAAAGTTACTCAAAGCTTGTTGTTTCGTGAAAAGCTGTTGCCGTGGCGACGCATTCTTCACCATGAAATATTAAGGTGTTTTTGAGGTGCTAAAAATGCTCAAAACATAAGCAAACTTGGCATACACATTTAAAGCCCGAAATGTAGTTATATAATATGATTTTATTGGTTCAGAGTGGCAAATCGGCTCAATAGCGCCCCCTACAAAATTTCAACGAAGCAGCCCTCGCAGTACGTTTCACCTAGATGTATGAAATTTGGTAGGAACATGTATCGCATGTGGACTTAAATAAAAGTATATTGGGGCCATGCTCTAAACCTGCATGCAGTGTCTCACGGTCACAGAAGTGAATGGCAGCATCAACCAGAGTCCTCGCGCCGTTCGACGGTCGCGGACGTTCTCGGCCGCGCAGGCCGGAGTCCCGCCGGCACCCCGACGCGCGTATTGCGAGGGCCCGCCCATCGCTGCTCGCAGCTTTAATTATTATTATTATTTTATGTGTTTCGTCGCAAAAAGGAGGTGCTTGGGATATTGGGAATGTTGTGAAATTTGGCACGCAAGCCAGAATTTGCGAAAATTGCAGTCTGATTGGGGTGTCCAGCTGCGGTATGAAATATTGGCTCGCTAGCGCCCCCTATTGAGTAGCCCCAACATCAGGTTTCACCCAGCTGTATGAAATTTGGTAGGTATGTGGAACGTGATGAGACGCACAAAAAATCCTCTTGGAAGTTTTCTCTAAACCAAACAGGAAGTCGGCCATTTTTACTTTTATGACGTTTTTTGACCGTTTCAAGGCGTCATACTTTAACGAACTCCTCCCAGAGATTTGACCCGATTGACTTCAGATTTGGTCAGTATGCTCTTGAGACCTTGGCAGTGAAAAGTTGCTCAAAGATCAAAAAGTTATCGAACTATGTGGCCGTGGCGTGGCGTCAAATAATCACCATTCGCCGCGAAACAGGAAGTTGTTGTAACTCGGCCGTACATTGTCGAATCTGCTCCAAATCTCTCATATGTCATAACATCCTGACCTGGAACACATCTATATGATAATTTACAATCATAGTGATAGCGCCACCTAGTGGCAACCGGAAGTTGTACGCTGTGTACTTTGACATCCTGCTCCTCACAGATTAATCAGATCCCTCTCAAATGTTGTCAAACAAGCCTTAAGACCTTGATAATGCTTCATTGTGAAGATTGTAAGAAGTTACTGAAGGGCGGCGACGTGGCGGCTCGGCGAATTTCCATCCTTCGCCATGAACGAATAAACTGATGTAACTCGACTCCACATCATCAGATCTTTACCAGATTTCACGTGCTTGATTAGACTCCAGGCCTGAAGACATCTGCAGGCCAATTTTGAATCATAGTGATAGCGCCACCTACTGGTAACAGGAAGTTAAAGTCTTTATACTTTGGCTTGTTTCTCTTAGTAGGTAAATCAAATCAATATCAAATTTGTTCCACACAAATACAAGAAGTTCATAATGCCAGATCATGAAGCTTTTGATGTTTCGTCGAACGCCGTTGCCGTGGCGATGCAGTCTTCGCCGTTAACAACGAAGGTCATTTTGAGAGGCTAAAAATGCTCGAAACATAAGCAAACTTGGCAAGTAGATTACAAGGCCGAAATGTAGTTATAGAATATGATTTTATTAGTTCAGAGTGGCAAATCTGCTCAATAGCGCCCCCTACAAAATTTCGACCAAGCAGCCCTCGCAGTATGTTTGACCTAGATGTATGAAATGTGGTAGGAACATGTATCACATATGGACGTAAATAAAAGTCTCTTGGCGCCATGCTCTAAACCCAACCGGAAGTCAGCCATTTTGAATTTTTTATGAATTTCTAGTGTCGTTTCTGTCATTTCCAGGCGCTGCACTTTAACGAACTCCTCCTAGGGAATTAATCAGATCAACTTCAAATTTGGTCGCTACAGTCTAAAGACCTTTGTGATGAAAAGTTACTCAAAGCTTGTTGTTTCGTGAAAAGCTGTTGCCGTGGCGACGGAATTTCGAGCCTTCGCCATGAACGAATAAACTGATGTAACTCGACTCCACATCATCAGATCTTTCCCAGATTTCACGTGTTTGATTAGACTCCAGGCCTGAAGACATCCGCAGGCTGATTTTGAATCATAGTCATAGCGCCACCTACTGGTAACAGGAAGTTAAAGTCTTTATACTTTGGCTTGTTTCTCTTAGTAGGTAAATCAAATCAATATCATATTTGTTCCACACAAATACAAGAAGTTCATAATGCCAGATCATGAAGCTTTTGATGTTTCATCGAACGCCGTTGCCGTGGCGACGCATTCTTCACCGTGAAATATTAAGGTGTTTTGAGGGGCTAAAAATGCTCGAAACATAAGCAAACTTGGCAAGCAGATTACAAGGCCGAAATGTAGTTATAGAATATGATTTCATTGGTTCAGAGTGGCAAATCGGCTCAATAGCGCCCCCTACAAAATTTCAACGAAGCAGCCCTCGCAGTACGTTTCACCTAGATGTATAAAATTTGGTAGGAACATGTATCGCGTGTGGACTTAAATAAAAGTATATTGGGGCCATGCTCTAAACCTGCATGCGGCGTCTGACGGTCGCAGAACCGAACGGCAGCATCAACCAGAGTCCTCGCGCCGTCCGACGGTCGCGGACGTTCTCGGCCGCGCAGGCCGGAGTCCCGCCGGCACCCCGACGCGCATATTGCGAGGGCCCGCCCATCGCTGCTCGCAGCTTTAATTAGGGCCCGAGCACCGACGTAGTCGGAAGCGGAGGACCTATTGTATTTCTAATGTTTATTATTATTCTTTTATTTTATAAGTTTCATGGCAAAAAGGAGGTGCTTGGGATATTGGGAATGTTGTGAAATTTGGCACGCAAGCCAGAATTTGCGAAAATTGCAGTCTGAGCTGGGTGTCCAGCTGCGGTATGAAATATTGGCTCGCTAGCGCCCCCTATTGAGTAGCCCCAACATCGGGTTTCACCTAGCTGTATGAAATTTGGTAGGTTTGTGGAACGTGATGAGACGCACAAAAAATCCTCTTGGAAGTTTTCTCTAAACCAAACAGGAAGTCGGCCATTTTTACGTTTATGACGTTTTTTGACCGTTTCAAGGCGTCATACTTTAACGAACTCCTCCCAGAGATTTGACCCGATTGACTTCAGATTCGGCTAGTCTGCTCTTGAGACCTTGGCAGTGAAAAGTTACTCAAAGATCAAAAAGTTATCGAACTATGTGGCCGTGGCGTGGCGTCAAAGAAACACCATTCGCCACGAAACAGGAAGTTGTTGTAACTCGGCCGTACATTGTCGAATCTGCTCCAAATCTCTCGTATGTCATAACATCCTGACCCGGAACACATCTATATGATAATTTAGAATCATAGTGATAGCGCCACCTAGTGGCAACCGGAAGTTGTACGCTGTGTACTTTGACATCCTGCTCCTCACAGATGAATCAGATCCCTCTCAAATGTTGTCAGAAAAGTCTTAAGACCTTGATAATGCTTCATTGTGAAGATTGTAAGAAGTTACTGAAGGGCGGCGACGTGGCGGCTCGGCGAATTTCGATCCTTCGCCATGAACGAATAAACTGATGTATCTCGACTCCACATCATCAGATCTTTACCAGATTTCACGTGCTTGATTAGACTCCAGGCCTGAAGACATCCGCAGGCCAATTTTGAATCATAGTCATAGCGCCACCTACTGGTAACAGGAAGTTAAAGTCTTTATACTTTGGCTTGTTTCTCTTAGTAGGTAAATCAAATCAATATCAAATTAGTTGCACACAAATACAAGAAGTTCATAATGCCAGATCATGAAGCTTTTGATGTTTCGTCGAACGCCGTTGCCGTGGCGATGCAGTCTTCGCCGTTAACAACGAAGGTCATTTTGAGAGGCTAAAAATGCTCGAAACATAAGCAAACTTGGCAAGCAGATTACAAGGCCGAAATGTAGTTGGAGAATATGATTTTATTGGTTCAGAGCGGCAAATCGGCTCAATAGCGCCCCCTACAAAATTTCCACGAAGCAGCCCTCGCAGTACGTTTGACCTAGATGTATGAAATTTGGTAGGAACATGTATCGCATGTGGACTTAAATAAAAGTCTCTTGGCGCCATGCTCTAAACCCAACCGGAAGTCAGCCATTTTGAATTTTTTATGAATTTCTAGTGTCGTTTCTGTCATTTCCAGGCGCTGCACTTTAACGAACTCCTCCTAGGGAATTAATCAGATCAACTTCAAATTTGGTCGCTACAGTCTAAAGACCTTTGTGATGAAAAGTTACTCAAAGCTTGTTGTTTCGTGAAAAGCTGTTGCCGTGGCGACGCATTCTTCACCATGAAATATTAAGGTGTTTTGAGGGGCTAAAAATGCTCGAAACATAAGCAAACTTGGCAAGTAGATTACAAGGCCGAAATGTAGTTATAGAATATGATTTCATTGGTTCAGAGTGGCAAATCGGCTCAATAGCGCCCCCTACAAAATTTCAACGAAGCAGCCCTCGCAGTACGTTTCACCTACATGTATGAAATTTGGTAGGAACATGTATCACGTGTGGACTTAAATAAAAGTATATTGGGGCCATGCTCTAAACCTGCATGCAGTGTCTGACGGTCGCAGAACCGAACGGCAGCATCAACCAGAGTCCTCGCGCCGTCCGACGGTCGCGGACGTTCTCGGCCGCGCAGGCCGGAGTCCCGCCGGCACCCCGACGCGCATATTGCGAGGGCCCGCCCATCGCTGCTCGCAGCTTTAATTATTCTTATTCTTATTACGTTAAGTGTTTCGTCGCAAAAAGGAGGTGCTTGGGATATTGGGAATTTTGTGAAATTTGGCACGCAAGCCAGAATTTGCGAAAATTGCAGTCTGATTGGGGTGTCCAGCTGCGGTATGAAATATTGGCTCGCTAGCGCCCCCTATTGAGTAGCCCCAACATCGGGTGTCACCTAGCTGTATGAAATTTGGTAGGCATGTGGAACGTGATGAGACGCACAAAAAATCCTCTTGGAAGTTTTCTCTAAACCAAACAGGAAGTCGGCCATTTTTACGTTTATGACGTTTTTTGACCGTTTCAAGGCGTCATACTTTAACGAACTCCTCCCAGAGATTTGACCCGATTGACTTCAGATTCGGCTAGTCTGTTCTTGAGACCTTGGCAGTGAAAAGTTGCTCAAAGATCAAAAAGTTATCGAACTATGTGGCCGTGGCGTGGCGTCAAAGAAACACCATTCGCCACGAAACAGGAAGTTGTTGTAACTCGGCCGTACATTGTCGAATCTGCTCCAAATCTCTCGTATGTCATAACATCCTGACCCGGAACACATCTATATGATAATTTAGAATCATAGTGATAGCGCCACCTAGTGGCAACCGGAAGTTGTACGCTGTGTACTTTGACATCCTGCTCCTCACAGATTAATCAGATCCCTCTCAAATGTTGTCAAACAAGCCTTAACACCTTGATAATGCTTCATTGTGAAGATTGTAAGAAGTTACTGAAGGGCGGCGACGTGGCGGCTCGGCGAATTTCGATCCTTCGCCATGAACGAATAAACTGATGTATCTCGACTCCACATCATCAGATCTTTACCAGATTTCACATGCTTGATTAGACTCCAGGCCTGAAGACATCCGCAGGCCAATTTTGAATCATAGTCATAGCGCCACCTACTGGTAACAGGAAGTTAAAGTCTTTATACTTTGGCTTGTTTCTCTTAGTAGGTAAATCAAATCAATATCAAATTTGTTCCACACAAATACAAGAAGTTCATAATGCCAGATCATGAAGCTTTTGATGTTTCGTCGAACGCCGTTGCCGTGGCGATGCAGTCTTCGCCGTTAACAACGAAGGTCATTTTGAGAGGCTAAAAATGCTCGAAACATAAGCAAACTTGGCAAGCAGATTACAAGGCCGAAATGTAGTTATAGAATATGATTTTATTGGTTCAGAGTGGCAAATCGGCTCAATAGCGCCCCCTACAAAATTTCGACGAAGCAGCCCTCGCAGTATGTTTGACCTAGATGTATGAAATGTGGTAGGAACATGTATCACATATGGACTTCAATAAAAGTCTCTTGGGGCCATGCTCTAAACCCAACCGGAAGTCAGCCATTTTGCATTTCTTATGAATTTCTAGTGTCGTTTTTGTCATTTCCTGGCGCTGCACTTTAACGAACTCCTCCTAGGGAATTAATCAGATCAACTTCAAATTTGGTCGGTACAGTCTAAAGACCTTTGTGATGAAAAGTTACTCAAAGCTTGTTGTTTCGTGAAAAGCTGTTGCCGTGGCGACGGAATTTCGATCCTTCGCCATGAACGAATAAACTGATGTAACTCGACTCCACATCATCAGATCTTTACCAGATTTCACGTGTTTGATTAGACTCCAGGCCTGAAGACATCCGCAGGCCAATTTTGAATCATAGTCATAGCGCCACCTACTGGTAACAGGAAGTTAAAGTCTTTATACTTTGGCTTGTTTCTCTTAGTAGGTAAATCAAATCAATATCATATTTGTTCCACACAAATACAAGAAGTTCATAATGCCAGATCATGAAGCTTTTGATGTTTCATCGAACGCCGTTGCCGTGGCGATGCAGTCTTCGCCGTTAACAACGAAGGTCATTTTGAGAGGCTACAAATGCTCGAAACATAAGCAAACTTGGCAAGCAGATTACAAGCCCGAAATGTAGTTATAGAATATGATTTTATTGGTTCAGAGTGGCAAATCGGCTCAATAGCGCCCCCTACAAAATTTCAACGAAGCAGCCCTCGCAGTACGTTTCACCTAGATGTATGAAATTTGGTAGGAACATGTATCACATATGGACTGAAATAAAAGTATATTGGGGCCATGCTCTGAACCTGCATGCAGCGTCTGACGGTCACAGAACTGAACGGCAGCATCAACCAGAGTCCTCGCGCCGTCCGACGGTCGCGGACGTTCTCGGCCGCGCAGGCCGGAGTCCCGCCGGCACCCCGACGCGCATATTGCGAGGGCCCGCCCATCGCTGCTCGCAGCTTTAATTATTCTTATTCTTATTACGTTAAGTGTTTCGTCGCAAAAAGGAGGTGCTTGGGATATTGGGAATTTTGTGAAATTTGGCACGCAAGCCAGAATTTGCGAAAATTGCAGTCTGATTGGGGTGTCCAGCTGCGGTATGAAATATTGGCTCGCTAGCGCCCCCTATTGAGTAGCCCCAACATCGGGTGTCACCTAGCTGTATGAAATTTGGTAGGCATGTGGAACGTGATGAGACGCACAAAAAATCCTCTTGGAAGTTTTCTCTAAACCAAACAGGAAGTCGGCCATTTTTACGTTTATGACGTTTTTTGACCGTTTCAAGGCGTCATACTTTAACGAACTCCTCCCAGAGATTTGACCCGATTGACTTCAGATTCGGCTAGTCTGTTCTTGAGACCTTGGCAGTGAAAAGTTGCTCAAAGATCAAAAAGTTATCGAACTATGTGGCCGTGGCGTGGCGTCAAAGAAACACCATTCGCCACGAAACAGGAAGTTGTTGTAACTCGGCCGTACATTGTCGAATCTGCTCCAAATCTCTCGTATGTCATAACATCCTGACCCGGAACACATCTATATGATAATTTAGAATCATAGTGATAGCGCCACCTAGTGGCAACCGGAAGTTGTACGCTGTGTACTTTGACATCCTGCTCCTCACAGATTAATCAGATCCCTCTCAAATGTTGTCAAACAAGCCTTAACACCTTGATAATGCTTCATTGTGAAGATTGTAAGAAGTTACTGAAGGGCGGCGACGTGGCGGCTCGGCGAATTTCGATCCTTCGCCATGAACGAATAAACTGATGTATCTCGACTCCACATCATCAGATCTTTACCAGATTTCACATGCTTGATTAGACTCCAGGCCTGAAGACATCCGCAGGCCAATTTTGAATCATAGTCATAGCGCCACCTACTGGTAACAGGAAGTTAAAGTCTTTATACTTTGGCTTGTTTCTCTTAGTAGGTAAATCAAATCAATATCAAATTTGTTCCACACAAATACAAGAAGTTCATAATGCCAGATCATGAAGCTTTTGATGTTTCGTCGAACGCCGTTGCCGTGGCGATGCAGTCTTCGCCGTTAACAACGAAGGTCATTTTGAGAGGCTAAAAATGCTCGAAACATAAGCAAACTTGGCAAGCAGATTACAAGGCCGAAATGTAGTTATAGAATATGATTTTATTGGTTCAGAGTGGCAAATCGGCTCAATAGCGCCCCCTACAAAATTTCGACGAAGCAGCCCTCGCAGTATGTTTGACCTAGATGTATGAAATGTGGTAGGAACATGTATCACATATGGACTTCAATAAAAGTCTCTTGGGGCCATGCTCTAAACCCAACCGGAAGTCAGCCATTTTGCATTTCTTATGAATTTCTAGTGTCGTTTTTGTCATTTCCTGGCGCTGCACTTTAACGAACTCCTCCTAGGGAATTAATCAGATCAACTTCAAATTTGGTCGGTACAGTCTAAAGACCTTTGTGATGAAAAGTTACTCAAAGCTTGTTGTTTCGTGAAAAGCTGTTGCCGTGGCGACGGAATTTCGATCCTTCGCCATGAACGAATAAACTGATGTAACTCGACTCCACATCATCAGATCTTTACCAGATTTCACGTGTTTGATTAGACTCCAGGCCTGAAGACATCCGCAGGCCAATTTTGAATCATAGTCATAGCGCCACCTACTGGTAACAGGAAGTTAAAGTCTTTATACTTTGGCTTGTTTCTCTTAGTAGGTAAATCAAATCAATATCATATTTGTTCCACACAAATACAAGAAGTTCATAATGCCAGATCATGAAGCTTTTGATGTTTCATCGAACGCCGTTGCCGTGGCGATGCAGTCTTCGCCGTTAACAACGAAGGTCATTTTGAGAGGCTACAAATGCTCGAAACATAAGCAAACTTGGCAAGCAGATTACAAGCCCGAAATGTAGTTATAGAATATGATTTTATTGGTTCAGAGTGGCAAATCGGCTCAATAGCGCCCCCTACAAAATTTCAACGAAGCAGCCCTCGCAGTACGTTTCACCTAGATGTATGAAATTTGGTAGGAACATGTATCACATATGGACTGAAATAAAAGTATATTGGGGCCATGCTCTGAACCTGCATGCAGCGTCTGACGGTCACAGAACTGAACGGCAGCATCAACCAGAGTCCTCGCGCCGTCCGACGGTCGCGGACGTTCTCGGCCGCGCAGGCCGGAGTCCCGCCGGCACCCCGACGCGCATATTGCGAGGGCCCGCCCATCGCTGCTCGCAGCTTTAATTATTCTTCTTATTATTATTTTACAAGTTTCATGGCAAAAAGGAGGTGCTTGGGATATTGGGAATTTTGTGAAATTTGGCACGCAAGCCAGAATTTGCGAAAATTGCAGTCTGATTGGGGTGTCCAGCTGCGGTATGAAATATTGGCTCGCTAGCGCCCCCTATTGAGTAGCCCCAACATCAGGTTTCACCCAGCTGTATGAAATTTGGTAGGTATGTGGAACGTGGTGAGACGCACAAAAAATCCTCTTGGAAGTTTTCTCTAAACCAAACAGGAAGTCGGCCATTTTTACGTTTATGACGTTTTTTGACCGTTTCAAGGCGTCATACTTTAACGAACTCCTCCCAGAGATTTGACCCGATTGACTTCAGATTCGGCTAGTCTGTTCTTGAGACCTTGGCAGTGAAAAGTTGCTCAAAGATCAAAAAGTTATCGAACTATGTGGCCGTGGCGTGGCGTCAAAGAAACACCATTCGCCACGAAACAGGAAGTTGTTGTAACTCGGCCGTACATTGTCTAATCTGCTCCAAATTTCTCATATGTCATAACATCCCGACTCGGAACACATCTATATGATAATTTAGAATCACACTGATAGCGCCACCTAGTGGCAACCGGAAGTTGTACGCTGTGTACTTTGACATCCTGCTCCTCACAGATTAATCAGATCCCTCTCAAATGTTGTCAAACAAGCCTTAAGACCTTGATAATGCTTCATTGTGAAGATTGTAAGAAGTTACTGAAGGGCGGCGACGTGGCGGCTCGGCGAATTTCGATCCTTCGCCATGAACGAATAAACTGATGTATCTCGACTCCACATCATCAGATCTTTACCAGATTTCACATGCTTGATTAGACTCCAGGCCTGAAGACATCTGCAGGCCAATTTTGAATCATAGTCATAGCGCCACCTACTGGTAACAGGAAGTTAAAGTCTTTATACTTTGGCTTGTTTCTCTTAGTAGGTAAATCAAATCAATATCAAATTTCTTGCACACAAATACAAGAAGTTCATAATGCCAGATCATGAAGCTTTTGATGTTTCGTCGAACGCCGTTGCCGTGGCGATGCAGTCTTCGCCGTTAACAACGAAGGTCATTTTGAGAGGCTAAAAATGCTCGAAACATAAGCAAACTTGGCAAGCAGATTACAAGGCCGAAATGTAGTTGTAGAATTTGATTTTATTGGTTCAGAGTGGCAAATCGGCTCAATAGCGCCCCCTACAAAATTTTGACGAAGCAGCCCTCGCAGTATGTTTGACCTAGATGTATGACATTTGGTAGGAACATGTATCACATATGGACTTCAATAAAAGTCTCTTGGGGCCATGCTCTAAACCCAACCGGAAGTCAGCCATTTTGCATTTCTTATGAATTTCTAGTGTCGTTTTTGTCATTTCCAGGCGCTGCACTTTAACGAACTCCTCCTAGGGAATTAATCAGATCAACTTCAAATTTGGTCGGTACAGTCTAAAGACCTTTGTGATGAAAAGTTACACAAAGCTTGTTGTTTCGTGAAAAGCTGTTGCCGTGGCGACGCATTCTTCACCGTGAAATATTAAGGTGTTTTGAGGGGCTAAACATGCTCGAAACATAAGCAAACTTGGCAAGTAGATTACAAGGCCGAAATGTAGTTATAGAATATGATTTTATTGGTTCAGAGTGGCAAATCGGCTCAATAGCGCCCCCTACAAAATTTCAACGAAGCAGCCCTCGCAGTACGTTTCACCTAGATGTATGAAATTTGGTAGGAACATGTATCACATGTGGACTTAAATAAAAGTATATTGGGGCCATGCTCTGAACCTGCATGCAGTGTCTGACGGTCACAGAACCGAATGGCAGCATCAACCAGAGTCCTCGCACCGTCCGACGGTCGCGGACGTTCTCGGCCGCGCAGGCCGGAGTCCCGCCGGCACCCCGACGCGCATATTGCGAGGGCCCGCCCATCGCTGCTCGCAGCTTTAATTAGGGCCCGAGCACCGACGTAGTCGGAAGCGGAGGACCTATTGTATTTCTAATGTTTATTATTAGGGCCCGAGCACCGACGTAGTCGGAAGCGGAGGACCTATTGTATTTCTAATGTTTATTAGGGCCCGAGCACCGACGTAGTCGGAAGCGGAGGACCTATTGTATTTCTAATGTTTATTATTAGGGCCCGAGCACCGACGTAGTCGGAAGCGGAGGACCTATTGTATTTCTAATGTTTATTAGGGCCCGAGCACCGACGTAGTCGGAAGCGGAGGACCTATTGTATTTCTAATGTTTATTATTATTATTCTTATTTTACCAGTTTCGTCGCAAAAAGGAGGTGCTTGGGATACTGTGAATTTTGTGAAATTTGGCACGCAAGCCAGAATTTGCGAAAATTGCAGTCTGATTGGGGTGTCCAGCTGCGGTATGAAATATTGGCTCGCTAGCGCCCCCTATTGAGTAGCCCCAACATCGGGTTTCACCTAGCTGTATGAAAGTTGGTAGGTTTGTGGAACGTGATGAGACGCACAAAAAATCCTCTTGGAAGTTTTCTCTAAACCAAACAGGAAGTCGGCCATTTTTACTTTTATGACGTTTTTTGACCGTTTCAAGGCGTCATACTTTAACGAACTCCTCCCAGAGATTTGACCCGATTGACTTCAGATTCGGCTCGTCTGCTCTTGAGACCTTGGCAGTGAAAAGTTACTCAAAGATCAAAAAGTTATCGAACTATGTGGCCGTGGCGTGGCGTCAAAGAAACACCATTCGCCACGAAACAGGAAGTTGTTGTAACTCGGCCGTACATTGTCGAATCTGCTCCAAATCTCTCATATGTCATAACATCCCGACTCGGAACACATCTATATGATAATTTAGAATGACAGTGATAGCGCCACCTAGTGGCAACCGGAAGTTGTACGCTGTGTACTTTGACATCCTGCTCCTCACAGATTAATCAGATCCCTCTCAAATGTTGTCAGAAAAGCCTTAAGACCTTGATAATGCTTCATTGTGAAGATTGTAAGAAGTTACTGAAGGGCGGCGACGTGGCGGCTCGGCGAATTTCGATCCTTCGCCATGAACGAATAAACTGATGTATCTCGACTGCACATCATCAGATCTTTACCAGATTTCACATGCTTGATTAGACTCCAGGCCTGAAGACATCTGCAGGCCAATTTTGAATCATAGTCATAGCGCCACCTACTGGTAACAGGAAGTTAAAGTCTTTCTACTTTGGCTTGTTTCTCTTAGTAGGTAAATCAAATCAATATCAAATTTGTTCCACACAAATACAAGAAGTTCATAATGCCAGATCATGAAGCTTTTGATGTTTCGTCGATCGCCGTTGCCGTGGCGATGCAGTCTTCGCCGTTAACAACGAAGGTCATTTTGAGAGGCTAAAAATGCTCGAAACATAAGCAAACTTGGCAAGTAGATTACAAGGCCGAAATGTAGTTATAGAATATGATTTTATTGGTTCAGAGTGGCAAATCGGCTCAATAGCGCCCCCTACAAAATTTCAACGAAGCAGCCCTCGCAGTACGTTTCACCTAGATGTATGAAATGTGGTAGGAACATGTATCACATATCGACTTCAATAAAAGTCTCTTGGGGCCATGCTCTAAACCCAACCGGAAGTCAGCCATTTTGAATTTTATATGAATTTCTAGTGTCGTTTCTGTCATTTCCAGGTGCTGCACTTTAACGAACTCCTCCTAGTGAATTAATCAGATCAACTTCAAATTTGGTCGGTACAGTCTAAAGACCTTTGTGATGAAAAGTTACGCAAAGCTTGTTGTTTCGTGAAAAGCTATTGCCGTGGCGACGCATTCTTCACCGTGAAATATTAAGGTGTTTTGAGGGGCTAAAAATGCTCGAAACATAAGCAAACTTGGCAAGCAGATTACAAGGCCGAAATGTAGTTATAGAATATGATTTCATTGGTTCAGAGTGGTAAATCGGCTCAATAGCGCCCCCTACAAAATTTCAACGAAGCAGCCCTCGCAGTACGTTTCACCTAGATGTATGAAATTTGGTAGGAACATGTATCACGTGTGGACTTAAATAAAAGTATATTGGGGCCATGCTCTAAACCTGCATGCAGTGTCTGACGGTCGCAGAACCGAACGGCAGCATCAACCAGAGTCCTCGCGCCGTCCGACGGTCGCGGACGTTCTCGGCCGCGCAGGCCGGAGTCCCGCCGGCACCCCGACGCGCATATTGCGAGGGCCCGCCCATCGCTGCTCGCAGCTTTAATTATTATTATTATTTTGACACTTTGATGGCAAAAAGGAGGTGCTTGGGATATTGGGAATGTTGTGAAATTTGGCACGCAAGCCAGAATTTGAGAAAATTGCAGTCTGATTGGGGTGTCCAGCTGCGGTATGAAATATTGGCTCGCTAGCGCCCCCTATTGAGTAGCCCCAACATCAGGTTTCACCCAGCTGTATGAAATTTGGTAGGTATGTGGAACGTGATGAGACGCACAAAAAATCCTCTTGGAAGTTTTCTCTAAACCAAACAGGAAGTCGGCCATTTTTACGTTTATGATGTATTTTGACCGTTTCAAGGCGTCATACTTTAACGAACTCCTCCCAGAGATTTGACCCGATTGACTTCAGATTCGGCTAGTCTGCTCTTGAGACCTTGGCAGTGAAAAGTTACTCAAAGATCAAAAAGTTATCGAACTATGTGGCCGTGGCGTGGCGTCAAAGAAACACCATTCGCCACGAAACAGGAAGTTGTTGTAACTCGGCCGTACATTGTCGAATCTGTTCCAAATCTCTCGTATGTCATAACATCCTGACCCGGAACACATCTATATGATAATTTAGAATCATAGTGATAGCGCCACCTAGTGGCAACCGGAAGTTGTACGTTGTGTACTTTGACATCCTGCTCCTCACAGATTAATCAGATCCCTCTCAAATGTTGTCAAACAAGCCTTAAGACCTTGATAATGCTTCATTGTGAAGATTGTAAGACGTTACTGAAGGGCGGCGACGTGGCGGCTCGGCGAATTTCGATCCTTCGCCATGAACGAATAAACTGATGTAACTCGACTCCACATCATCAGATCTTTACCAGATTTCACATGCTTGATTAGACTCCAGGCCTGAAGACATCCGCAGGCCAATTTTGAATCATAGTCATAGCGCCACCTACTGGTAACAGGAAGTTAAAGTCTTTATACTTTGGCTTGTTTCTCTTAGTAGGTAAATCAAATCAACATCAAATTTGTTCCACACAAATACAAGAAGTTCATAATGCCAGATCATGAAGCTTTTGATGTTTCGTCGAACGCCGTTGCCGTGGCGATGCAGTCTTCGCCGTTAACAACGAAGGTCATTTTGACAGGCTAGAAATGCTCGAAACATAAGCAAACTTGGCAAGCAGATTACAAGCCCGAAATGTAGTTATAGAATATGATTTTATTGGTTCAGAGTGGCAAATCGGCTCAATAGCGCCCCCTACAAAATTTCGACGAAGCAGCCCTCGCAGTACGTTTGACCTAGATGTATGAAATGTGGTAGGAACATGTATCACATGTGGACTTCAATAAAAGTCTCTTGGGGCCATGCTCTAAACCCAACCGGAAGTCAGCCATTTTGCATTTCTTATGAATTTCTAGTGTCGTTTTTGTCATTTCCAGGCGCTGCACTTTAACGAACTCCTCCTACGGAATTAATCAGATCAACTTCAAATTTGGTCGGTACAGTCTAAAGACCTTTGTGATGAAAAGTTACTCAAAGCTTGTTGTTTTGTCAAAAGCTGTTGCCGTGGCGACGCATTCTCCACCATGAAATATTAAGGTGTTTTGAGGGGCTAAAAATGCTCAAAACATAAGCATACTTGGCAAGCAGATTACAAGCCCGAAATGTAGTTATAGAATATGATTGTATTGGTTCAGAGTGGCAAATCGGCTCAATAGCGCCCCCTACAAAATTTCAACGAAGCAGCCCTCGCAGTACGTTTCACCTAGATGTATGAAATTTGGTAGGAACATGTATCGCATGTGGACTGAAATAAAAGTATATTGGGGCCATGCTCTAAACCTGCATGCAGTGTCTGACGGTCACAGAACCGAACGGCAGCATCAACCAGAGTCCTCGCGCCGTCCGACGGTCGCGGACATTCTCGGCCGCGCAGGCCGGAGTCCCGCCGGCACCCCGACGCGCATATTGCGAGGGCCCGCCCATCGCTGCTCGCAGCTTTAATTATTCTTTTTATTTTATAAGTTTCATGGCAAAAAGGAGGTGCTTGGGATATTGGGAATGTTGTGAAATTTGGCACGCAAGCCAGAATTTGCGAAAATTGCAGTCTGAGCTGGGTGTCCAGCTGCGGTATGAAATATTGGCTCGCTAGCGCCCCCTATTGAGTAGCCCCAACATCGGGTTTCACCTAGCTGTATGAAATTTGGTAGGTTTGTGGAACGTGATGAGACGCACAAAAAATCCTCTTGGAAGTTTTCTCTAAACCAAACAGGAAGTCGGCCATTTTTACGTTTATGACGTTTTTTGACCGTTTCAAGGCGTCATACTTTAACGAACTCCTCCCAGAGATTTGACCCGATTGACTTCAGATTCGGCTAGTCTGCTCTTGAGACCTTGGCAGTGAAAAGTTACTCAAAGATCAAAAAGTTATCGAACTATGTGGCCGTGGCGTGGCGTCAAAGAAACACCATTCGCCACGAAACAGGAAGTTGTTGTAACTCGGCCGTACATTGTCGAATCTGCTCCAAATCTCTCGTATGTCATAACATCCTGACCCGGAACACATCTATATGATAATTTAGAATCATAGTGATAGCGCCACCTAGTGGCAACCGGAAGTTGTACGCTGTGTACTTTGACATCCTGCTCCTCACAGATGAATCAGATCCCTCTCAAATGTTGTCAGAAAAGTCTTAAGACCTTGATAATGCTTCATTGTGAAGATTGTAAGAAGTTACTGAAGGGCGGCGACGTGGCGGCTCGGCGAATTTCGATCCTTCGCCATGAACGAATAAACTGATGTATCTCGACTCCACATCATCAGATCTTTACCAGATTTCACGTGCTTGATTAGACTCCAGGCCTGAAGACATCCGCAGGCCAATTTTGAATCATAGTCATAGCGCCACCTACTGGTAACAGGAAGTTAAAGTCTTTATACTTTGGCTTGTTTCTCTTAGTAGGTAAATCAAATCAATATCAAATTAGTTGCACACAAATACAAGAAGTTCATAATGCCAGATCATGAAGCTTTTGATGTTTCGTCGAACGCCGTTGCCGTGGCGATGCAGTCTTCGCCGTTAACAACGAAGGTCATTTTGAGAGGCTAAAAATGCTCGAAACATAAGCAAACTTGGCAAGCAGATTACAAGGCCGAAATGTAGTTGGAGAATATGATTTTATTGGTTCAGAGCGGCAAATCGGCTCAATAGCGCCCCCTACAAAATTTCCACGAAGCAGCCCTCGCAGTACGTTTGACCTAGATGTATGAAATTTGGTAGGAACATGTATCGCATGTGGACTTAAATAAAAGTCTCTTGGCGCCATGCTCTAAACCCAACCGGAAGTCAGCCATTTTGAATTTTTTATGAATTTCTAGTGTCGTTTCTGTCATTTCCAGGCGCTGCACTTTAACGAACTCCTCCTAGGGAATTAATCAGATCAACTTCAAATTTGGTCGCTACAGTCTAAAGACCTTTGTGATGAAAAGTTACTCAAAGCTTGTTGTTTCGTGAAAAGCTGTTGCCGTGGCGACGCATTCTTCACCATGAAATATTAAGGTGTTTTGAGGGGCTAAAAATGCTCAAAACATAAGCATACTTGGCAAGCAGATTACAAGCCCGAAATGTAGTTATAGAATATGATTTTATTGGTTCAGAGTGGCAAATTGGCTCAATAGCGCCCCCTACAAAATTTCAACGAAGCAGCCCTCGCAGTACGTTTCACCTAGATGTATGAAATTTGGTAGGAACATGTATCACATGTGGACTTAAATAAAAGTATATTGGGGCCATGCTCTAAACCTGCATGCAGTGTCTGACGGTCACAGAACCGAATGGCAGCATCAGCCAGAGTCCTCGCACCGTCCGACGGTTGCGGTCGTTCTCGGCCGCGCAGGCCGGAGTCCCGCCGGCACCCCGACGCGCATATTGCGAGGGCCCGCCCATCGCTGCTCGCAGCTTTAATTAGGGCCCGAGCACCGACGTAGTCGGAAGCGGAGGACCTATTGTATTTCTAATGATTATTATTATTATTCTTATTCTTAGGGTTTCGTCGCAAAAAGGAGGTGCTTGGGATATTGGGAATTTTGTGAAATTTGGCACGCAAGCCAGAATTTGCGAAAATTGCAGTCTGATTGGGGTGTCCAGCTGCAGTATGAAATATTGGCTCGCTAGCGCCCCCTATTGAGTAGCCCCAACATCAGGTTTCACCCAGCTGTATGAAATTTGGTAGGTATGTGGAATGTGATGAGACGCACAAAAAATCCTCTTGGAAGTTTTCTCTAAACCAAACAGGAAGTCGGCCATTTTTACTTTTATGACGTTTTTTGACCGTTTCAAGGCGTCATACTTTAACGAACTCCTCCCAGAGATTTGACCCGATTGACTTCAGATTCGGCTCGTCTGCTCTTGAGACCTTGGCAGTGAAAAGTTACTCAAAGATCAAAAAGTTATCGAACTATGTGGCCGTGGCGTGGCGTCAAAGAAACACCATTCGCCACGAAACAGGAAGTTGTTGTAACTCGGCCGTACATTGTCGAATCTGCTCCAAATCTCTCATATGTCATAACATCCTGACCCGGAACACATCTATATGATAATTTAGAATCATAGTGATAGCGCCACCTAGTGGCAACCGGAAGTTGTACGCTGTGTACTTTGACATCCTGCTCCTCACAGATTAATCAGATCCCTCTCAAATGTTGTCAAACAAGCCTTAACACCTTGATAATGCTTCATTGTGAAGATTGTAAGAAGTTACTGAAGGGCGGCGACGTGGCGGCTCGGCGAATTTCGATCCTTCGCCATGAACGAATAAACTGATGTAACTCGACTCCACATCATCAGATCTTTACCAGATTTCACATGCTTGATTAGACTCCAGGCCTGAAGACATCTGCAGGCCAATTTTGAATCATAGTCATAGCGCCACCTACTGGTAACAGGAAGTTAAAGTCTTTATACTTTGGCTTGTTTCTCTTAGTAGGTAAATCAAATCAATATCAAATTTGTTCCACACAAATATAAGAAGTTCATAATTCCAGATCATGAAGCTTTTGATGTTTCGTCGAACGCCGTTGCCGTGGCGATGCAGTCTTCGCCGTTAACAACGAAGGTCATTTTGAGAGGCTAAAAATGCTCGAAACATAAGCAAACTTGGCAAGTAGATTACAAGGCCGAAATGTAGTTATAGAATATGATTTTATTGGTTCAGAGTGGCAAATCGGCTCAATAGCGCCCCCTACAAAATTTCGACGAAGCAGCCCTCGCAGTATGTTTGACCTAGATGTATGAAATGTGGTAGGAACATGTATCACATATGGACTTCAATAAAAGTCTCTTGGGGCCATGCTCTAAACCCAACCGGAAGTCAGCCATTTTGAATTTTATATTAATTTCTAGTGTCGTTTCTGTCATTTCCAGGTGCTGCACTTTAACGAACTCCTCCTAGTGAATTAATCAGATCAACTTCAAATTTGGTCGGTACAGTCTAAAGACCTTTGTGATGAAAAGTTACGCAAAGCTTGTTGTTTCGTGAAAAGCTATTGCCGTGCCGACGCATTCTTCACCATGAAATATTAAGGTGTTTTGAGGGGCTAAAAATGCTCAAAACATAAGCAAACTTGGCATACACATTTAAAGCCCAAAATGTAGTTATATAATATGATTTTATTGGTTCAGAGTGGCAAATCGGCTCAATAGCGCCCCCTACAAAATTTCAACGAAGCAGCCCTCGCAGTACGTTTCACCTAGATGTATGAAATTTGGTAGGAACATGTATCACGTGTGGACTTAAATAAAAGTATATTGGGGCCATGCTCTGAACCTGCATGCAGTGTCCGACGGTCACAGAACTGAACGGCAGCATCAACCAGAGTCCTCGCGCCGTCCGACGGTCGCGGACGTTCTCGGCCGCGCAGGCCGGAGTCCCGCCGGCACCCCGACGCGCATATTGCGAGGGCCCGCCCATCGCTGCTCGCAGCTTTAATTATTCTTATTCTTATTACGTTAAGTGTTTCGTCGCAAAAAGGAGGTGCTTGGGATATTGGGAATTTTGTGAAATTTGGCACGCAAGCCAGAATTTGCGAAAATTGCAGTCTGATTGGGGTGTCCAGCTGCGGTATGAAATATTGGCTCGCTAGCGCCCCCTATTGAGTAGCCCCAACATCGGGTTTCACCTAGCTGTATGAAATTTGGTAGGCATGTGGAACGTGATGAGACGCACAAAAAATCCTCTTGGAAGTTTTCTCTAAACCAAACAGGAAGTCGGCCATTTTTACGTTTATGACGTTTTTTGACCGTTTCAAGGCGTCATACTTTAACGAACTCCTCCCAGAGATTTGACCCGATTGACTTCAGATTCGGCTAGTCTGCTCTTGAGACCTTGGCAGTGAAAAGTTACTCAAAGATCAAAAAGTTATCGAACTATGTGGCCGTGGCGTGGCGTCAAAAAAACACCATTCGCCACGAAACAGGAAGTTGTTGTAACTCGGCCGTACATTGTCTAATCTGCTCCAAATCTCTCATATGTCATAGCATCCCGACTCGGAACACATCTATATGATAATTTAGAATCATAGTGATAGCGCCACCTAGTGGCAACCGGAAGTTGTACGCTGTGTACTTTGACATCCTGCTCCTCACAGATTAATCAGATCCCTCTCAAATGTTGTCAAACAAGCCTTAAGACCTTGATAATGCTTCATTGTGAAGATTGTAAGAAGTTACTGAAGGGCGGCGACGTGGCGGCTCGGCGAATTTCGATCCTTCGCCATGAACGAATAAACTGATGTATCTCGACTCCACATCATCAGATCTTTACCAGATTTCACATGCTTGATTAGACTCCAGGCCTGAAGACATCCGCAGGCCAATTTTGAATCATAGTCATAGCGCCACCTACTGGTAACAGGAAGTTAAAGTCTTTATACTTTGGCTTGTTTCTCTTAGTAGGTAAATCAAATCAATATCATATTTGTTCCACACAAATACAAGAAGTTCATAATGCCAGATCATGAAGCTTTTGATGTTTCGTCGAACGCCGTTGCCGTGGCGATGCAGTCTTCGCCGTTAACAACGAAGGTCATTTTGAGAGGCTAAAAATGCTCGAAACATAAGCAAACTTGGCAAGCAGATTACAAGGCCGAAATGTAGTTATAGAATATGATTTTATTGGTTCAGAGTGGCAAATCGGCTCAATAGCGCCCCCTACAAAATTTCAACGAAGCAGCCCTGGCAGTACGTTTGACCTAGATGTATGAAATGTGGTAGGAACATGTATCACATATGGACTTCAATAAAAGTCTCTTGGGGCCATGCTCTAAACCCAACCGGAAGTCAGCCATTTTGAATTTCTTATGAATTTCTAGTGTCGTTTTTGTCATTTCCAGGCGCTGCACTTTAACGAACTGCTCCTAGGGAATTAATCAGATCAACTTCAAATTTGGTCGCTACAGTCTAAAGACCTTTGTGATGAAAAGTTACACAAAGCTTGTTGTTTCGTGAAAAGCTGTTGCCGTGGCGACGCATTCTTCACCGTGAAATATTAAGGTGTTTTGAGGGGCTAAACATGCTCGAAACATAAGCATACTTGGCAAGCAGATTACAAGCCCGAAATGTAGTTATAGAATATGATTGTAGTGGTTCAGAGTGGCAAATCGGCTCAATAGCGCCCCCTACAAAATTTCAACGAAGCAGCCCTCGCAGTACGTTTCACCTAGATGTATGAAATTTGGGAGGAACATGTATCGCATGTGGACTTAAATAAACGTATATTGGGGCCATGCTCTGAACCTGCATGCAGTGTCCGACGGTCGCAGAACCGAACGGCAGCATCAACCAGAGTCCTCGCGCCGTCCGACGGTCGCGGACGGTCTCGGCCGCGCAGGCCGGAGTCCCGCCGGCACCCCGACGCGCATATTGCGAGGGCCCGCCCATCGCTGCTCGCAGCTTTAATTATTTTATGTGTTTCGTCGCAAAAAGGAGGTGCTTGGGATATTGGGAATTTTGTGAAATTTGGCACGCAAGCCAGAATTTGCGGAAATTGCAGTCTGATTGGGTTGTCCAGCTGCAGCATGAAATATTGGCTCGCTAGCGCCCCCTATTGAGTAGCCCCAACATCAGGTTTCACCCAGCTGTATGAAAGTTGGTAGGTATGTGGAACGTGATGAGACGCACAAAAAATCCTCTTGGAAGTTTTCTCTAAACCAAACAGGAAGTCGGCCATTTTTACGTTTATGACGTTTTTTGACCGTTTCAAGGCGTCATACTTTAACGAACTCCTCCCAGAGATTTGACCCGATTGACTTCAGATTCGGCTAGTCTGTTCTTGAGACCTTGGCAGTGAAAAGTTGCTCAAAGATCAAAAAGTTATCGAACTATGTGGCCGTGGCGTGGCGTCAAACAAACACCATTCGCCACGAAACAGGAAGTTGTTGTAACTCGGCCGTACATTGTCGAATCTGCTCCAAATCTCTCGTATGTCATAACATCCTGACCCGGAACACATCTATATGATAATTTAGAATCATAGTGATAGCGCCACCTAGTGGCAACCGGAAGTTGTACGCTGTGTACTTTGACATCCTGCTCCTCACAGATTAATCAGATCCCTCTCAAATGTTGTCAAACAAGCCTTAAGACCTTGATAATGCTTCATTGTGAAGATTGTAAGACGTTACTGAAGGGCGGCGACGTGGCGGCTCAGCGAATTTCGATCCTTCGCCATGAACGAATAAACTGATGTATCTCGACTCCACATCATCAGATCTTTACCAGATTTCACATGCTTGATTAGACTCCAGGCCGGAAGACATCCGCAGGCCAATTTTGAATCATAGTCATAGCGCCACCTACTGGTAACAGGAAGTTAAAGTCTTTATACTTTGGCTTGTTTCTCTTAGTAGGTAAATCAAATCAATATCATATTTGTTCCACACAAATACAAGAAGTTCATAATGCCAGATCATGAAGCTTTTGATGTTTCATCGAACGCCGTTGCCGTGGCGATGCAGTCTTCGCCGTTAACAACGAAGGTCATTTTGAGAGGCTACAAATGCTCCAAACATAAGCAAACTTGGCAAGCAGATTACAAGGCCGAAATGTAGTTGTAGAATATGATTTTATTGGTTCAGAGTGGCAAATCGGCTCAATAGCGCCCCCTACAAAATTTCAACGAAGCAGCCCTCGCAGTACGTTTCACCTAGATGTATGAAATTTGTTAGGAACATGTATCACATGTGGACTTAAATAAAAGTATATTGGGGCCATGCTCCAAACCTGCATGCAGTGTCTGACGGTCACAGAACCGAATGGCAGCATCAACCAGAGTCCTCGCGCCGTCCGACGGTCGCGGACGTTCTCGGCCGCGCAGGCCGGAGTCCCGCCGGCACCCCGACGCGCATATTGCGAGGGCCCGCCCATCGCTGCTCGCAGCTTTAATTATTCTTCTTATTTTTAGGGTTTCGTCGCAAAAAGGAGGTGCTTGGGATACTGTGAATTTTGTGAAATTTGGCACGCAAGCCAGAATTTGCGAAAATTGCAGTCTGATTGGGGTGTCCAGCTGCGGTATGAAATATTGGCTCGCTAGCGCCCCCTATTGAGTAGCCCTAACATCAGGTTTCACCCAGCTGTATGAAATTTGGTAGGTATGTGGAACGTGATGAGACGCACAAAAAATCCTCTTGGAAGTTTTCTCTAAACCAAACAGGAAGTCGGCCATTTTTACTTTTATGACGTTTTTTGACCGTTTCAAGGCGTCATACTTTAACGAACTCCTCCCAGAGATTTGACCCGATTGACTTCAGATTCGGCTCGTCTGCTCTTGAGACCTTGGCAGTGAAAAGTTACTCAAAGATCAAAAAGTTATCGAACTATGTGGCCGTGGCGTGGCGTCAACAAAACACCATTCGCCGCGAAACAGGAAGTTGTTGTAACTCGGCCGTACATTGTCGAATCTGCTCCAAATTTCTCATATGTCATAACATCCCGACTCGGAACACATCTATATGATAATTTAGAATCATAGTGATAGCGCCACCTAGTGGCAACCGGAAGTTGTACGCTGTGTACTTTGACATCCTGCTCCTCACAGATTAATCAGATCCCTCTCAAATGTTGTCAGAAAAGCCTTAAGACCTTGATAATGCTTCATTGTGAAGATTGTAAGAAGTTACTGAAGGGCGGCGACGTGGCGGCTCGGCGAATTTCGATCCTTCGCCATGAACGAATAAACTGATGTAACTCGACTCCACATCATCAGATCTTTACCAGATTTCACATGCTTGATTAGACTCCAGGCCTGAAGACATCTGCAGGCCAATTTTGAATCATAGTCATAGCGCCACCTACTGGTAACAGGAAGTTAAAGTCTTTATACTTTGGCTTGTTTCTCTTAGTAGGTAAATCAAATCAATATCAAATTTGTTCCACACAAATACAAGACGTTCATAATGCCAGATCATGAAGCTTTTGATGTTTCGTCGAACGCCGTTGCCGTGGCGATGCAGTCTTCGCCGTTAACAACGAAGGTCATTTTGAGAGGCTAAAAATGCTCGAAACATAAGCAAACTTGGCAAGCAGATTACAAGGCCGAAATGTAGTTATAGAATATGATTTTATTGGTTCAGAGTGGCAAATCGGCTCAATAGCGCCCCCTACAAAATTTCAACGAAGCAGCCCTGGCAGTACGTTTGACCTACATGTATGAAATGTGGTAGGAACATGTATCACATATGGACTTCAATAAAAGTCTCTTGGGGCCATGCTCTAAACCCAACCGGAAGTCAGCCATTTTCAATTTCTTATGAATTTCTAGTGTCGTTTTTGTCATTTCCAGGCGCTGCACTTTAACGAACTGCTCCTAGGGAATTAATCAGATCAACTTCAAATTTGGTCGCTACAGTCTAAAGACCTTTGTGATGAAAAGTTACTCAAAGCTTGTTGTTTCGTGAAAAGCTGTTGCCGTGGCGACGCATTCTTCACCATGAAATATTAAGGTGTTTTGAGGGGCTAAAAATGCTCAAAACATAAGCATACTTGGCAAGCAGATTACAAGCCCGAAATGTAGTTATAGAATATGATTTTATTGGTTCAGAGTGGCAAATTGGCTCAATAGCGCCCCCTACAAAATTTCAACGAAGCAGCCCTCGCAGTACGTTTCACCTAGATGTATGAAATTTGGTAGGAACATGTATCACATGTGGACTTAAATAAAAGTATATTGGGGCCATGCTCTGAACCTGCATGCAGTGTCTGACGGTCACAGAACCGAATGGCAGCATCAGCCAGAGTCCTCGCACCGTCCGACGGTCGCGGTCGTTCTCGGCCGCGCAGGCCGGAGTCCCGCCGGCACCCCGACGCGCATATTGCGAGGGCCCGCCCATCGCTGCTCGCAGCTTTAATTAGGGCCCGAGCACCGACGTAGTCGAGGCGGAGGACCTATTGTATTTCTAATGTTTATTATTATTAGGGCCCGAGCACCGACGTAGTCGGAAGCGGAGGACCTATTGTATTTCTAATGTTTATTATTCTTATTCTTATTACGTTAAGTGTTTCGTCGCAAAAAGGAGGTGCTTGGGATATTGGGAATTTTGTGAAATTTGGCACGCAAGCCAGAATTTGCGAAAATTGCAGTCTGATTGGGGTGTCCAGCTGCGGTATGAAATATTGGCTCGCTAGCGCCCCCTATTGAGTAGCCCCAACATCGGGTTTCACCTAGCTGTATGAAATTTGGTAGGCATGTGGAACGTGATGAGACGCACAAAAAATCCTCTTGGAAGTTTTCTCTAAACCAAACAGGAAGTCGGCCATTTTTACGTTTATGACGTTTTTTGACCGTTTCAAGGCGTCATACTTTAACGAACTCCTCCCAGAGATTTGACCCGATTGACTTCAGATTCGGCTAGTCTGCTCTTGAGACCTTGGCAGTGAAAAGTTACTCAAAGATCAAAAAGTTATCGAACTATGTGGCCGTGGCGTGGCGTCAAAAAAACACCATTCGCCACGAAACAGGAAGTTGTTGTAACTCGGCCGTACATTGTCTAATCTGCTCCAAATCTCTCATATGTCATAGCATCCCGACTCGGAACACATCTATATGATAATTTAGAATCATAGTGATAGCGCCACCTAGTGGCAACCGGAAGTTGTACGCTGTGTACTTTGACATCCTGCTCCTCACAGATTAATCAGATCCCTCTCAAATGTTGTCAAACAAGCCTTAAGACCTTGATAATGCTTCATTGTGAAGATTGTAAGAAGTTACTGAAGGGCGGCGACGTGGCGGCTCGGCGAATTTCGATCCTTCGCCATGAACGAATAAACTGATGTATCTCGACTCCACATCATCAGATCTTTACCAGATTTCACGTGCTTGATTAGACTCCAGGCCTGAAGACATCCGCAGGCCAATTTTGAATCATAGTCATAGCGCCACCTACTGGTAACAGGAAGTTAAAGTCTTTATACTTTGGCTTGTTTCTCTTAGTAGGTAAATCAAATCAATATCAAATTTGTTCCACACAAATACAAGAAGTTCATAATGCCAGATCATGAAGCTTTTGATGTTTCGTCGAACGCCGTTGCCGTGGCGATGCAGTCTTCGCCGTTAACAACGAAGGTCATTTTGAGAGGCTACAAATGCTCGAAACATAAGCATACTTGGCAAGCAGATTACAAGGCCGAAATGTAGTTGGAGAATATGATTTTATTGGTTCAGAGTGGCAAATCGGCTCAATAGCGCCCCCTACAAAATTTCAACGAAGCAGCGCTCGCAGTACGTTTCACCTAGATGTATGAAATGTGGTAGGAACATGTATCACATATGGACTTCAATAAAAGTCTCTTGGGGCCATGCTCTAAACCCAACCGGAAGTCAGCCATTTTGAATTTTATATGAATTTCTAGTGTCGTTTCTGTCATTTCCAGGTGCTGCACTTTAACGAACTCCTCCTAGTGAATTAATCAGATCAACTTCAAATTTGGTCGGTACAGTCTAAAGACCTTTGTGATGAAAAGTTACGCAAAGCTTGTTGTTTCGTGAAAAGCTATTGCCGTGGCGACTCATTCTTCACCGTGAAATATTAAGGTGTTTTGAGGGGCTAAAAATGCTCGAAACATAAGCAAACTTGGCAAGCAGATTACAAGGCCGAAATGTGGTTATAGAATATGATTTCATTGGTTCAGAGTGGAAAATCGGCTCAATAGCGCCCCCTACAAAATTTCAACGAAGCAGCCCTCGCAGTACGTTTCACCTAGATGTATGAAATTTGGTAGGAACATGTATCGCATGTGGACTTAAATAAAAGTATATTGGGGCCATGCTCTAAACCTGCATGCGGCGTCTGACGGTCGCAGAACCGAACGGCAGCATCAACCAGAGTCCTCGCGCCGTCCGACGGTCGCGGACGTTCTCGGCCGCGCAGGCCGGAGTCCCGCCGGCACCCCGACGCGCATATTGCGAGGGCCCGCCCATCGCTGCTCGCAGCTTTAATTAGGGCCCGAGCACCGACGTAGTCGGAAGCGGAGGACCTATTGTATTTCTAATGTTTATTATTCTTTTTCTTCTTAGTGTTTCGTCGCAAAAAGGAGGTGCTTGGGATATTGGGAATGTTGTGAAATTTGGCACGCAAGCCAGAATTTGCGAAAATTGCAGTCTGATTGGGGTGTCCAGCTGCGGTATGAAATATTGGCTCGCTAGCGCCCCCTATTGAGTAGCCCCAACATCGGGTTTCACCTAGCTGTATGAAATTTGGTAGGCTTGTGGAACGTGATGAGACGCACAAAAAATCCTCTTGGAAGTTTTCTCTAAACCAAACAGGAAGTCGGCCATTTTTACGTTTATGACGTATTTTGACCGTTTCAAGGCCTCATACTTTAACGAACTCCTCCCAGAGATTTGACCCGATTGACTTCAGATTCGGCTAGTCTGCTCTTGAGACCTTGGCAGTGAAAAGTTACTCAAAGATCAAAAAGTTATCGAACTATGTGGCCGTGGCGTGGCGTCAAAAAAACACCATTCGCCGCGAAACAGGAAGTTGTTGTAACTCGGCCGTACATTGTCGAATCTGCTCCAAATCTCTCATATGTCATAACATCCCGACCCGGAACACATCTATATGATAATTTAGAATCATAGTGATAGCGCCACCTAGTGGCAACCGGAAGTTGTACGCTGTGTACTTTGACATCCTGCTCATCACAGATTAATCAGATCCCTCTCAAATGTTGTCAGAAAAGCCTTAAGACCTTGATAATGCTTCATTGTGAAGATTGTAAGAAGTTACTGAAGGGCGGCGACGTGGCGGCTCGGCGAATTTCGATCCTTCGCCATGAACGAATAAACTGATGTATCTCGACTCCACATCATCAGATCTTTACCAGATTTCACATGCTTGATTAGACTCCAGGCCTGAAGACATCTGCAGGCCAATTTTGAATCATAGTCATAGCGCCACCTACTGGTAACAGGAAGTTAAAGTCTTTATACTTTGGCTTGTTTCTCTTAGTAGGTAAATCAAATCAATATCAAATTTGTTCCACACAAATACAAGAAGTTCATAATGCCAGATCATGAAGCTTTTGATGTTTCGTCGAACGCCGTTGCCGTGGCGATGCAGTCTTCGCCGTTAACAACGAAGGTCATTTTGAGAGGCTAAAAATGCTCGAAACATAAGCAAACTTGGCAAGTAGATTACAAGGCCGAAATGTAGTTATAGAATATGATTTTATTGGTTCAGAGTGGCAAATCGGCTCAATAGCGCCCCCTACAAAATTTCGACGAAGCAGCCCTCGCAGTATGTTTGACCTAGATGTATGAAATGTGGTAGGAACATGTATCACATGTGGACTTCAATAAATGTCTCTTGGGGCCATGCTCTAAACCCAACCGGAAGTCAGCCATTTTGAATTTCTTATGAATTTCTAGTGTCGTTTTTGTCATTTCCAGGCGCTGCACTTTAACGAACTCCTCCTAGGGAATTAATCAGATCAACTTCAAATTTTGTCGGTACAGTCTAAAGACCTTTGTGATGAAAAGTTACTCAAAGCTTGTTGTTTCGTGAAAAGCTGTTGCCGTGGCGACGCATTCTTCACCATGAAATATTAAGGTGTTTTGAGGGGCTAAAAATGCTCAAAACATAAGCATACTTGGCAAGCAGATTACAAGCCCGAAATGTAGTTATAGAATATGATTTTATTGGTTCAGAGTGGCAAATCGGCTCAATAGCGCCCCCTACAAAATTTCGACGAAGCAGCCCTCGCAGTACGTTTCACCTAGATGTATGAAATTTGGTAGGAACATGTATCGCATGTGGACTTAAATAAAAGTATATTGGGGCCATGCTCTAAACCTGCATGCGGTGTCTGACGGTCACAGAACCGAACGGCAGCATCAACCAGAGTCCTCGCGCCGTCCGACGGTCGCGGACGTTCTCGGCCGCGCAGGCCGGAGTCCCGCCGGCACCCCGACGCGCATATTGCGAGGGCCCGCCCATCGCTGCTCGCAGCTTTAATTATTCTTATTTTACCAGTTTCGTCGCAAAAAGGAGGTGCTTGGGATACTGTGAATTTTGTGAAATTTGGCACGCAAGCCAGAATTTGCGAAAATTGCAGTCTGATTGGGGTGTCCAGCTGCAGTATGAAATATTGGCTCGCTAGCGCCCCCTATTGAGTAGCCCCAACATCAGGTTTCACCCAGCTGTATGAAATTTGGTAGGTATGTGGAATGTGATGAGACGCACAAAAAATCCTCATGGAAGTTTTCTCTAAACCAAACAGGAAGTCGGCCATTTTTACTTTTATGACGTTTTTTGACCGTTTCAAGGCGTCATACTTTAACGAACTCCTCCCAGAGATTTGACCCGATTGACTTCAGATTCGGCTAGTCTGCTCTTGAGACCTTGGCAGTGAAAAGTTACTCAAAGATCAAAAAGTTATCGAACTATGTGGCCGTGGCGTGGCGTCAAAAAAACACCATTCGCCGAGAAACAGGAAGTTGTTGTAACTCGGCCGTACATTGTCTAATCCGCTCCAAATTTCTCATATGTCATAACATCCCGACCCGGAACACATCTATATGATAATATAGAATCATAGTGATAGCGCCACCTAGTGGCAACCGGAAGTTGTACGCTTTGTACTTTGACATCCTGCTCCTCACAGATTAATCAGATCCCTCTCAAATGTTGTCAGAAAAGCCTTAAGACCTTGATAATGCTTCATTGTGAAGATTGTAAGAAGTTACCGAAGGGCGGCGACGTGGCGGCTCGGCGAATTTCGATCCTTCGCCATGAACGAACAAACTGATGTAACTCGACTCCACATCATCAGATCTTTACCAGATTTCACATGCTTGATTAGACTCCAGGCCTGAAGACATCTGCAGGCCAATTTTGAATCATAGTCATAGCGCCACCTACTGGTAACAGGAAGTTAAAGTCTTTATACTTTGGCTTGTTTCTCTTAGTAGGTAAATCAAATCAATATCAAATTTGTTCCACACAAATATAAGAAGTTCATAATGCCAGATCATGAAGCTTTTGATGTTTCGTCGAACGCCGTTGCCGTGGCGATGCAGTCTTCGCCGTTAACAACGAAGGTCATTTTGAGAGGCTAAAAATGCTCGAAACATAAGCAAACTTGGCAAGCAGATTACAAGGCCGAAATGTAGTTGTAGAATTTGATTTTATTGGTTCAGAGTGGCAAATCGGCTCAATAGCGCCCCCTACAAAATTTCGACGAAGCAGCCCTCGCAGTATGTTTGACCTAGATGTATGACATTTGGTAGGAACATGTATCACATATGGACTTCAATAAAAGTCTCTTGGGGCCATGCTCTAAACCCAACCGGAAGTCAGCCATTTTGCATTTCTTATGAATTTCTAGTGTCGTTTTTGTCATTTCCAGGCGCTGCACTTTAACGAACTCCTCCTAGGGAATTAATCAGATCAACTTCAAATTTGGTCGGTACAGTCTAAAGACCTTTGTGATGAAAAGTTACACAAAGCTTGTTGTTTCGTGAAAAGCTGTTGCCGTGGCGACGCATTCTTCACCGTGAAATATTAAGGTGTTTTGAGGGGCTAAACATGCTCGAAACATAAGCAAACTTGGCAAGTACATTACAAGGCCGAAATGTAGTTATAGAATATGATTTTATTGGTTCAGAGTGGCAAATCGGCTCAATAGCGCCCCCTACAAAATTTCAACGAAGCAGCCCTCGCAGTACGTTTCACCTAGATGTATGAAATTTGGTAGGAACATGTATCACATGTGAACTTAAATAAAAGTATATTGGGGCCATGCTCTGAACCTGCATGCAGTGTCTGACGGTCACAGAACTGAATGGCAGCATCAACCAGAGTCCTCGCACCGTCCGACGGTCGCGGACGTTCTCGGCCGCGCAGGCCGGAGTCCCGCCGGCACCCCGACGTGCATATTGCGAGGGCCCGCTCATCGCTGCTCGCAGCTTTAATTAGGGCCCGAGCACCGACGTAGTCGGAAGCGGAGGACCTATTGTATTTCTAATGTTTATTATTCTTTCTTATTCTTATTATTTTAAGTGTTTCGTCGCAAAAAGGAGGTGCTTGGGATACTGGGAAGTTTGTGAAATTTGGCACGCAAGCCAGAATTTGCGAAAATTGCAGTCTGATTGGGGTGTCCAGCTGCGGTATGAAATATTGGCTCGCTAGCGCCCCCTATTGAGTAGCCCCAACATCAGGTTTCACCCAGCTGTATGAAATTTCGTAGGTATGTGGAACGTGATGAGACGCACAAAAAATCCTCTTGGAAGTTTTCTCTAAACCAAACAGGAAGTCGGCCATTTTTACGTTTATGACGTTTTTTGACCGTTTCAAGGCGTCATACTTTAACGAACTCCTCCCAGAGATTTGACCCGATTGACTTCAGATTCGGCTCGTCTGCTCTTGAGACCTTGGCAGTGAAAAGTTACTCAAAGATCAAAAAGTTATCGAACTATGTGGCCGTGGCGTGGCGTCAAAGAAACACCATTCGCCGCGAAACAGGAAGTTGTTGTAACTCGGCCGTACATTGTCGAATCTGCTCCAAATCTCTCATATGTCATAACATCCCGACCCGGAACACATCTATATGATCATTTAGAATCATAGTGATAGCGCCACCTAGTGGCAACCGGAAGTTGTACGCTGTGTACTTTGACATCCTGCTCCTCACAGATTAATCAGATCCCTCTCAAATGTTGTCAAACAAGCCTTAAGACCTTGATAATGCTTCATTGTGAAGATTGTAAGACGTTACTGAAGGGCGGCGACGTGGCGGCTCGGCGAATTTCGATCCTTCGCCATGAACGAATAAACTGATGTATCTCGACTCCACATCATCAGATCTTTACCAGATTTCACATGCTTGATTAGACTCCAGGCCTGAAGACATCCGCAGGCCAATTTTGAATCATAGTCATAGCGCCACCTACTGGTAACAGGAAGTTAAAGTCTTTATACTTTGGCTTGTTTCTCTCAGTAGGTAAATCAAATCAATATCAAATTTGTTCCACACAAATAGAAAAAGTTCATAATGCCAGATCATGAAGCTTTTGATGTTTCGTCGAACGCCGTTGCCGTGGCGATGCAGTCTTCGCCGTTAACAACGAAGGTCATTTTGAGAGGCTAAAAATGCTCGAAACATAAGCATACTTGGCAAGCAGATTACAAGCCCGAAATGTAGTTATAGAATATGATTTTATTGGTTCAGAGTGGCAAATCGGCTCAATAGCGCCCCCTACAACATTTCGACGAAGCAGCCCTCGCAGTATGTTTGACCTAGATGTATGACATTTGGTAAGAACATGTATCACATATGGACTTCAATAAAAGTCTCTTGGGGCCATGCTCTAAACCCAACCGGAAGTCAGCCATTTTGAATTTTTTATGAATTTCTAGTGTCGTTTTTGTCAAATCCAGGCGCTGCACTTTAACGAACTCCTCCTAGGGAATTAATCAGATCAACTTCAAATTTGGTCGGTACAGTCTAAAGACCTTTGTGATGAAAAGTTACTCAAAGCTTGTTGTTTCGTGAAAAGCTGTTGCCGTGGCGACGCATTCTTCACCATGAAATATTAAGGTGTTTTTGAGGTGCTAAAAATGCTCAAAACATAAGCAAACTTGGCATACACATTTAAAGCCCGAAATGTAGTTATATAATATGATTTTATTGGTTCAGAGTGGCAAATCGGCTCAATAGCGCCCCCTACAAAATTTCAACGAAGCAGCCCTCGCAGTACGTTTCACCTAGATGTATGAAATTTGGTAGGAACATGTATCACATGTGGACTTAAATAAAAGTATATTGGGGCCATGCTCTAAACCTGCATGCGGCGTCTGACGGTCGCAGAACCGAACGGCAGCATCAACCAGAGTCCTCGCGCCGTCCGACGGTCGCGGACGTTCTCGGCCGCGCAGGCCGGAGTCCCGCCGGCACCCCGACGCGCATATTGCGAGGGCCCGCCCATCGCTGCTCGCAGCTTTAATTCTTATTCTTATTTTACAAGTTTCATGGCAAAAAGGAGGTGCTTGGGATATTGGGAATGTTGTGAAATTTGGCACGCAAGCCAGAATTTGCGAAAATTGCAGTCTGATTGGGGTGTCCAGCTGCGGTATGAAATATTGGCTCGCTAGCGCCCCCTATTGAGTAGCCCCAACATCAGGTTTCACCCAGCTGTATGAAATTTGGTAGGTATGTGGAACGTGATGAGACGCACAAAAAATCCTCTTGGAAGTTTTCTCTAAACCAAACAGGAAGTCGGCCATTTTTACGTTTATGACGTATTTTGACCGTTTCAAGGCGTCATACTTTAACGAACTCCTCCCAGAGATTTGACCCGATTGACTTCAGATTCGGTCAGTATGCTCTTGAGACCTTGGCAGTGAAAAGTTACTCAAAGATCAAAAAGTTATCGAACTATGTGGCCGTGGCGTGGCGTCAAAAAATCACCATTCGCCGCGAAACAGGAAGTTGTTGTAACTCGGCCGTACATTGTCGAATCTGCTCCAAATCTCTCATATGTCATAACATCCCGACTCGGAACACATCTATATGATAATTTAGAATCACAGTGATAGCGCCACCTAGTGGCAACCGGAAGTTGTACGCTGTGTACTTTGACATCCTGCTCCTCACAGATTAATCAGATCCCTCTCAAATGTTGTCAAACAAGCCTTAAGACCTTGATAATGCTTCATTGTGAAGATTGTAAGAAGTTACTGAAGGGCGGCGACGTGGCGGCTCGGCGAATTTCGATCCTTCGCCATGAACGAATAAACTGATGTATCTCGACTCCACATCATCAGATCTTTACCAGATTTCACATGCTTGATTAGACTCCAGGCCTTAAGACATCCGCAGGCCAATTTTGAATCATAGTCATAGCGCCACCTACTGGTAACAGGAAGTTAAAGTCTTTATACTTTGGCTTGTTTCTCTTAGTAGGTAAATCAAATCAATATCAAATTTGTTGCACACAAATACAAGAAGTTCATAATGCCAGATCATGAAGCTTTTGATGTTTCGTCTAACGCCGTTGCCGTGGCGATGCAGTCTTCGCCGTTAACAACGAAGGTCATTTTGAGAGGCTAAAAATGCTCGAAACATAAGCAAACTTGGCAAGCAGATTACAAGGCCGAAATGTAGTTATAGATTATGATTTTATTGGTTCAGAGTGGCAAATCGGCTCAATAGCGCCCCCTACAAAATTTCGACGAAGCAGCCCTCGCAGTATGTTTGACCTAGATGTATGACATTTGGTAGGAACATGTATCACATATGGACTTCAATAAAAGTCTCTTGGGGCCATGCTCTAAACCCAACCGGAAGTCAGCCATTTTGAATTTCTTATGAATTTCTAGTGTCGTTTCTGTCATTTCCAGGCGCTGCACTTTAACGAACTCCTCCTAGGGAATTAATCAGATCAACTTCAAATTTGGTCGGTACAGTCTAAAGACCTTTGTGATGAAAAGTTACTCAAAGCTTGTTGTTTCGTGAAAAGCTGTTGCCGTGGCGACGGAATTTCGATCCTTCGCCATGAACGAATAAACTGATGTAACTCGACTCCACATCATCAGATCTTTACCAGATTTCACGTGTTTGATTAGACTCCAGGCCTGAAGACATCCGCAGGCCAATTGTGAATCATAGTCATAGCGCCACCTACTGGTAACAGGAAGTTAAAGTCTTTATACTTTGGCTTGTTTCTCTTAGTAGGTAAATCAAATCAATATCATATTTGTTCCACACAAATACAAGAAGTTCATAATGCCAGATCATGAAGCTTTTGATGTTTCATCGAACGCCGTTGCCGTGGCGATGCAGTCTTCGCCGTTAACAACGAAGGTCATTTTGAGAGGCTAAAAATGCTCGAAACATAAGCAAACTTGGCAAGCAGATTACAAGCCCGAAATGTAGTTATAGAATATGATTTTATTGGTTCAGAGTGGCAAATCGGCTCAATAGCGCCCCCTACAAAATTTCGACGAAGCAGCCCTCGCAGTATGTTTGACCTAGATGTATGTAATTTGGTAGGAACATGTATCAAATATGGACGTAAATAAAAGTCTCTTGGCGCCATGCTCTAAACCCAACCGGAAGTCAGCCATTTTGAATTTTTTATGAATTTCTAGTGTCGTTTCTGTCATTTCCAGGCGCTGCACTTTAACGAACTCCTCCTAGGGAATTAATCAGATCAACTTCAAATTTGGTCGCTACAGTCTAAAGACCTTTGTGATGAAAAGTTACTCAAAGCTTGTTGTTTCGTGAAAAGCTGTTGCCGTGGCGACGCATTCTTCACCGTGAAATATTAAGGTGTTTTGAGGGGCTAAAAATGCTCAAAACATAAGCAAACTTGGCAAGCAGATTACAAGGCCGAAATGTAGTTGGAGAATATGATTTTATTGGTTCAGAGTGGCAAATTGGCTCAATAGCGCCCCCTACAAAATTTCAACGAAGCAGCCCTCGCAGTACGTTTCACCTAGATGTATGAAATTTGGTAGGAACATGTATCACATGTGGACTTAAATAAAAGTATATTGGGGCCATGCTCTAAACCTGCATGCAGTGTCTGACAGTCACAGAACCGAATGGCAGCATCAGCCAGAGTCCTCGCACCGTCCGACGGTCGCGGTCGTTCTCGGCCGCGCAGGCCGGAGTCCCGCCGGCACCCCGACGCGCATATTGCGAGGGCCCGCCCATCGCTGCTCGCAGCTTTAATTCTTATTCTTATTTTTAGTGTTTCGTCGCAAAAAGGAGGTGCTTGGGATATTGGGAATGTTGTGAAATTTGGCACGCAAGCCAGAATTTGCGAAAATTGCAGTCTGATTGGGGTGTCCAGCTGCGGTATGAAATATTGGCTCGCTAGCGCCCCCTATTGAGTAGCCCCAACATCGGGTTTCACCTAGCTGTATGAAATTTGGTAGGTTTGTGGAACGTGATGAGACGCACAAAAAATCCTCTTTGACGTTTTCTCTAAACCAAACAGGAAGTCGGCCATTTTTACGTTTATGACGTATTTTGACCGTTTCAAGGCGTCATACTTTAACGAACTCCTCCCAGAGATTTGACCCGATTGACTTCAGATTCGGCTAGTCTGCTCTTGAGACCTTGGCAGTGAAAAGTTACTCAAAGATCAAAAAGTTATCGAACTATGTGGCCGTGGCGTGGCGTCAAAAAAACACCATTCGCCGCGAAACAGGAAGTTGTTGTAACTCGGCCGTACATTGTCTAATCTGCTCCAAATCTCTCATATGTCATAACATCCCGACCCGGAACACATCTATATGATAAGTTAGAATCATAGTGATAGCGCCACCTAGTGGCAACTGGAAGTTGTACGCTGTGTACTTTGACATCCTGCTCCTCACAGATTAATCAGATCCCTCTCAAATGTTGTCAGAAAAGCCTTAACACCTTGATAATGCTTCATTGTGAAGATTGTAAGAAGTTACTGAAGGGCGGCGACGTGGCGGCTTGGCCAATTTCGATCCTTCGCCATGAACGAATAAACTGATGAATCTCGACTCCACATCATCAGATCTTTACCAGATTTCACATGCTTGATTAGACTCCAGGCCTGAAGACATCTGTAGGCCAATTTTGAATCATAGTCATAGCGCCACCTACTGGTAACAGGAAGTTAAAGTCTTTATACTTTGGCTTGTTTCTCTTAGTAGGTAAATCAAATCAATGTCAAATTTGTTGCACACAAATACAAGAAGTTCATAATGCCAGATCATGAAGCTTTTGATGTTTCGTCGAACGCCGTTGCCGTGGCGATGCAGTCTTCGCCGTTAACAACGAAGGTCATTTTGAGAGGCTAAAAATGCTCGAAACATAAGCAAACTTGGCAAGCAGATTACAAGCCCGAAATGTAGTTATAGAATATGATTTTATTGGTTCAGAGTGGCAAATCGGCTCAATAGCGCCCCCTACAAAGTTTCGACGAAGCAGCCCTCGCAGTATGTTTGACCTAGATGTATGAAATGTGGTAGGAACATGTATCACATATGGACTTCAATAAAAGTCTCTTGGCGCCATGCTCTAAACCCAACCGGAAGTCAGCCATTTTGAATTTCTTATGAATTTCTAGTGTCGTTTCTGTCATTTCCAGGCGCTGCACTTTGACGAACTCCTCCTAGGGAATTAATCAGATCAACTTCAAATTTGGTCGGTACAGTCTAAAGACCTTTGTGATGAAAAGTTACTCAAAGCTTGTTGTTTCGTGAAAAGCTGTTGCCGTGGCGACGCATTCTTCACCATGAAATATTAAGGTGTTTTGAGGGGCTAAAAATGCTCAAAACATAAGCATACTTGGCAAGCAGATTACAAGCCCGAAATGTAGTTATAGAATATGATTTTATTGGTTCAGAGTGGCAAATCGGCTCAATAGCGCCCCCTACAAAATTTCAACGAAGCAGCCCTCGCAGTACGTTTCACCTAGATGTATGAAATTTGGTAGGAACATGTATCGCGTGTGGACTTAAATAAAAGTATATTGGGGCCATGCTCTAAACCTGCATGCAGTGTCTGACGGTCACAGAACCGAACGGCAGCATCAACCAGAGTCCTCGCGCCGTCAGACGGTCGCCGACGTTCTCGGCCGCGCAGGCCGGAGTCCCGCCGGCACCCCGACGCGCATATTGCGAGGGCCCGCCCATCGCTGCTCGCAGCTTTAATTAGGGCCCGAGCACCGACGTAGTCGGAAGCGGAGGACCTATTGTATTTCTAATGTTTATTATTAGGGCCCGAGCACCGACGTAGTCGGAAGCGGAGGACCTATTGTATTTCTAATGTTTATTATTCTTTTTCTTCTTAGTGTTTCGTCGCAAAAAGGAGGTGCTTGGGATATTGGGAATTTTGTGAAATTTGGCACGCAAGCCAGAATTTGCGAAAATTGCAGTCTGATTGGGGTGTCCAGCTGCGGTATGAAATATTGGCTCGCTAGCGCCCCCTATTGAGTAGCCCCAACATCAGATTTCACCTAGCTGTATGAAATTTGGTAGGTATGTGGAACGTGATGAGACGCACAAAAAATCCTCTTGGAAGTTTTCTCTAAACCAAACAGGAAGTCGGCCATTTTTACGTTTATGACGTATTTTGACCGTTTCAAGGCGTCATACTTTAACGAACTCCTCCCAGAGATTTCACCCGATTGACTTCAGATTTGATCAGTATGCTCTTGAGACCTTTGCAGTGAAAAGGTACTCAAAGATCAAAAAGTTATCGAACTATGTGGCCGTGGCGTGGCGTCAAAAAAACACCATTCGCCGCGAAACAGGAAGTTGTTGTAACTCGGCCGTACATTGTCGAATCTGCTCCAAATTTCTCATATGTCATAACATCCTGACCCGGAACACATCTATATGATAATTTAGAATCCTAGTGATAGCGCCACCTAGTGGCAACCGGAAGTTGTACGCTGTGTACTTTGACATCCTGCTCCTCACAGATTAATCAGATCCCTCTCAAATGTTGTCAAACAAGCCTTAAGACCTTGATAATGCTTCATTGTGAAGATTGTAAGAAGTTACTGAAGGGCGGCAACGTGGCGGCTCGGCGAATTTCGATCCTTCGCCATGAACGAATAAACTGATGTATCTCGACTCCACATCATCAGATCTTTACCAGATTTCACATGCTTGGTTAGACTCCAGGCCTGAAGACATCCGCAGGCCAATTTTGAATCATAGTCATAGCGCCACCTACTGGTAACAGGAAGTTAAAGTCTTTATACTTTGGCTTGTTTCTCTTAGTAGGTAAATCAAATCAATGTCAAATTTGTTCCACACAAATACAAGAAGTTCATAATGCCAGATCATGAAGCTTTTGATGTTTCGTCGAACGCCGTTGCCGTGGCGATGCAGTCTTCGCCGTTAACAACGAAGGTCATTTTGAGAGGCTAAAAATGCTCGAAACATAAGCAAACTTGGCAAGCAGATTACAAGGCCGAAATGTAGTTATAGAATATGATTTTATTGGTTCAGAGTGGCAAATCGGCTCAATAGCGCCCCCTACAAAATTTTGACGAAGCAGCCCTGGCAGTACGTTTGACCTAGATGTATGAAATGTGGTAGGAACATGTATCACATATGGACTTCAATAAAAGTCTCTTGGGGCCATGCTCTAAACCAAACCGGAAGTCAGCCATTTTGCATTTCTTATGAATTTCTAGTGTCGTTTTTGTCATTTCCAGGCGCTGCACTTTAACGAACTCCTCCTAGGGAATTAATCAGATCAACTTCAAATTTGGTCGGTACAGTCTAAAGACCTTTGTGATGAAAAGTTACTCAAAGCTTGTTGTTTCGTGAAAAGCTGTTGCCGTGGCGACGCATTCTTCACCGTGAAATATTAAGGTGTATTGAGGGGCTAAAAATGCTCGAAACATAAGCAAACTTGGCAAGCAGATTACAAGGCCGAAATGTAGTTACAGAATATGATTTTATTGGTTCAGAGTGGCAAATCGGCTCAATAGCGCCCCCTACAAAATTTCGACGAAGCAGCCCTCGCAGTACGTTTCACCTAGATGTATGAAATTTGGTAGGAACATGTATCACATGTGGACTTAAATAAAAGTATATTGGGGCCATGCTCTAAACCTGCATGCAGTGTCTGACGGTCGCAGAACCGAACGGCAGCAGCAACCAGAGTCCTCGCGCCGTCCGACGGTCGCGGACGTTCTCGGCCGCGCAGGCCGGAGTCCCGCCGGCACCCCGACGCGCATATTGCGAGGGCCCGCCCATCGCTGCTCGCAGCTTTAATTCTTCTTCTTATTCTTATTATTTTAAGTGTTTCATGGCAAAAAGGAGGTGCTTGGGATATTGGGAATTTTGTGAAATTTGGCACGTAAGCCAGAATTTGCGAAAATTGCAGTCTGATTGGGGTGTCCAGCTGCGGTATGAAATATTGGCTCGCTAGCGCCCCCTATTGAGTAGCCCCAACATCGGGTTTCACCTAGCTGTATAAAATTTGGTAGGTTTGTGGAACGTGATGAGACGCACAAAAAATCCTCTTGGAAGTTTTCTCTAAACCAAACAGGAAGTCGGCCATTTTTACGTTTATGACGTTTTTTGACCGTTTCAAGGCGTCATACTTTAACGAACTCCTCCCAGAGATTTGACCCGATTGATTTCAGATTGGGCTAGTATGCTCTTGAGACCTTGGCAGTGAAAAGTTACTCAAAGATCAAAAAGTTATCGAACTATGTGGCCGTGGCGTGGCGTCAAAGAAACACCATTCGCCACGAAACAGGAAGTTGTTGTAACTCGGCCGTACATTGTCGAATCTGCTCCAAATCTCTCGTATGTCATAACATCCTGACCCGGAACACATCTATATGATAATTTAGAATCATAGTGATAGCGCCACCTAGTGGCAACCGGAAGTTGTACGCTGTGTACTTTGACATCCTGCTCCTCACAGATTAATCAGATCCCTCTCAAATGTTGTCAAACAAGCCTTAAGACCTTGATAATGCTTCATTGTGAAGATTGTAAGACGTTACTGAAGGGCGGCGACGTGGCGGCTCGGCGAATTTCCATCCTTCGCCATGAACGAATAAACTGATGGAACTCGACTCCACATCATCAGATCTTTACCAGATTTCACGTGCTTGATTAGACTCCAGGCCTGAAGACATCCGTAGGCCAATTTTGAATCATAGTCATAGCGCCACCTACTGGTAACAGGAAGTTAAAGTCTTTATACTTTGGCTTGTTTCTCTTAGTAGGTAAATCAAATCAATGTCAAATTTGTTCCACACAAATACAAGAAGTTCATAATGCCAGATCATGAAGCTTTTGATGTTTCGTCGAACGCCGTTGCCGTGGTGATGCAGTCTTCGCCGTTAACAACGAAGGTCATGTTGAGAGGCTAAAAATGCTCGAAACATAAGCAAACTTGGCAAGTAGATTACAAGGCCAAAATGTAGTTATAGAATATGATTTTATTGGTTCAGAGTGGCAAATCGGCTCAATAGCGCCCCCTACAAAATTTCGACGAAGCAGCCCTCGCAGTACGTTTGACCTAGATGTATGAAATGTGGTAGGAACATGTATCACATATGGACTTCAATAAAAGTCTCTTGGGGCCATGCTCTAAACCCAACCGGAAGTCAGCCATTTTGTATTTCTTATGAATTTCTGGTGTCGTTTTTGTCATTTCCAGGCGCTGCACTTTAACGAACTCCTCCTAGGGAATTAATCAGATCAACTTCAAATTTGGCCGGTACAGTCTAAAGACCTTTGTGATGAAAAGTTACTCAAAGCTTGTTGTTTCGTGAAAAGCTGTTGCCGTGGCGACGCATTCTTCACCCTGAAATATTAAGGTGTTTTGAGGGGCTAAAAATGCTCAAAACATAAGCATACTTGGCAAGCAGATTACAAGCCCGAAATGTAGTTATAGAATATGATTTCATTGGTTCAGAGTGGCAAATCGGCTCAATAGCACCCCCTACAAAATTTCAACGAAGCAGCCCTCGCAGTACGTTTCACCTAGATGTATGAAATTTGGTAGGAACATGTATCGCATGTGGACTTAAATAAAAGTATATTGGGGCCATGCTCTAAACCTGCATGCGGTGTCTGACGGTCACAGAACCGAACGGCAGCATCAACCAGAGTCCTCGCGCCGTCCGACGGTCGCGGACGTTCTCGGCCGCGCAGGCCGGAGTCCCGCCGGCACCCCGACGCGCATATTGCGAGGGCCCGCCCATCGCTGCTCGCAGCTTTAATTATTCTTCTTCTTCTTATTTTACAAGTTTCATGGCAAAAAGGAGGTGCTTGGGATATTGGGAATGTTGTGAAATTTGGCACGCAAGCCAGAATTTGCGAAAATTGCAGTCTGATTGGGGTGTCCAGCTGCGGTATGAAATATTGGCTCGCTAGCGCCCCCTATTGAGTAGCCCCAACATCGGGTTTCACCTAGCTGTATGAAAGTTGGTAGGTTTGTGGAACGTGATGAGACGCACAAAAAATCCTCTTGGAAGTTTTCTCTAAACCAAACAGGAAGTCGGCCATTTTTACGTTTATGCCGTATTTTGACCGTTTCAAGGCGTCATACTTTAACGAACTCCTCCCAGAGATTTGACCCGATTGACTTCAGATTCGGCTAGTCTGCTCTTGAGACCTTGGCAGTGAAAAGTTACTCAAAGATCAAAAAGTTATCGAACTATGTGGCCGTGGCGTGGCGTCAAAGAAACACCATTCGCCACGAAACAGGAAGTTGTTGTAACTCGGCCGTACATTGTCGAATCTGCTCCAAATCTCTCATATGTCATAACATCCCGACCCGGAACACATCCATATGATAATTTAGAATCATAGTGATAGCGCCACCTAGTGGCAACCGGAAGTTGTACGCTGTGTACTTTGACATCCTGCTCCTCACAGATTAATCAGATCCCTCTCAAATGTTGTCAGAAAAGCCTTAACACCTTGATAATGCTTCATTGTGAAGATTGTAAGAAGTTACTGAAGGGCGGCGACGTGGCGGCTCGGCGAATTTCGATCCTTCGCCATGAACGAATAAACTGATGTATCTCGACTCCACATCATCAGATCTTTACCAGATTTCACGTGTGTGATTAGACTCCAGGCCTGAAGACATCTGCAGGCCAATTTTGAATCATAGTCATAGCGCCACCTACTGGTAACAGGAAGTTAAAGTCTTTCTACTTTGGCTTGTTTCTCTTAGTAGGTAAATCAAATCAATATCAAATTTGTTCCACACAAATACAAGAAGTTCATAATGCCAGATCATGAAGCTTTTGATGTTTCGTCGATCGCCGTTGCCGTGGCGATGCAGTTTTCGCCGTTAACAACGAAGGTCATTTTGAGAGGCTAAAAATGCTCGAAACATAAGCAAACTTGGCAAGTAGATTACAAGGCCGAAATGTAGTTATAGAATATGATTTTATTGGTTCAGAGTGGCAAATCGGCTCAATAGCGCCCCCTACAAAATTTCGACGAAGCAGCCCTCGCAGTATGTTTGACCTAGATGTATGAAGTTTGGTAGGAACATGTATCACACATGGACTTACATAAAAGTCTCTTGGGGCCATGCTCTAAACCCAACCGGAAGTCAGCCATTTTGCATTGTTTATGAATTTCTAGTGTCGTTTCTGTCATTTCCAGGCGCTGCACTTTAACGAACTCCTCCTAGGGAATTAATCAGATCAACTTCAAATTTGGTCGGTACAGTCTAAAGACCTTTGTGATGAAAAGTTACTCAAAGCTTGTTGTTTCGTGAAAAGCTGTTGCCGTGGCGACGGAATTTCGATCCTTCGCCAATGAACGAATAAACTGATGTAACTCGACTCCACATCATCAGATCTTTACCAGATTTCACATGTTTGATTAGACTCCAGGCCTGAAGACATCCGCAGGCCAATTTTGAATCATAGTCATAGCGCCACCTACTGGTAACAGGAAGTTAAAGTCTTTATACTTTGGCTTGTTTCTCTTAGTAGGTAAATCAAATCAATATCATATTTGTTCCACACAAATACAAGAAGTTCATAATGCCAGATCATGAAGCCTTTGATGTTTCATCGAACGCCGTTGCCGTGGCGATGCAGTCTTCGCCGTTAACAACGAAGGTCATTTTGAGAGGCTACAAATGCTCGAAACATAAGCATACTTGGCAAGCAGATTACAAACCCGAAATGTAGTTATAGAATATGATTTTATTGGTTCAGAGTGTTAAATCGGCTCAATAGCGCCCCCTACAAAATTTCAACGAAGCAGCCCTCGCAGTACGTTTCACCTAGATGTATGAAATTAGGTAGGAACATGTATCGCATGTGGACTTAAATAAAAGTCTCTTGGGGCCATGCTCTAAACCTGCATGCAGTGTCTGACGGTCACAGAACCGAACGGCAGCATCAACCAGAGTCCTCGCGCCGTCCGACGGTCGCGGACGTTCTCGGCCGCGCAGGCCAGAGTCCCGCCGGCACCCCGACGCGCATATTGCGAGGGCCCGCCCATCGCTGCTCGCAGCTTTAATATTATATTTGACTCCGCTATAATACATCATATTATATTTGACTACGCTATAATACATTATATTATATTTGACTACGCTATAATACATTATATTATATTTGACTACGCTATAATACATTATATTATATTTGACTCCGCTATAATACATCATATTATATTTGACTCCGCTATAATACATTATATTATATTTGACTCCGCTATAATACATTATATTATATTTGACTCCGCTATAATACATTATATTATATTTGACTCCGCTATAATACATTATATTATATTTGACTCCGCTATAATACATTATATTATATTTGACTACGCTATAATACATTATATTATATTTGACTACGCTATAATACATTATATTATATTTGACTACGCTATAATACATTATATTATATTTGACTACGCTATAATACATTATATTATATTTGACTACGCTATAATACATTATATGATATTTGACTACGCTATAATACATTATATTATATTTGACTACGCTATAATACATTATATTATATTTGACTACGCTATAATACATTATATTTTATTTGACTACGCTATAATACATTATATTTTATTTGACTACGCTATAATACATTATATTTTATTTGACTACGCTATAATACATTATATTATATTTGACTACGCTATAATACATTATATTATATTTGACTACGCTATAATACATTATATTATATTTGACTACGCTATAATACATTATATTATATTTGACTACGCTATAATACATTATATTATATTTGACTACGCTATAATACATTATATTATATTTGACTACGCTATAATACATTATATTATATTTGACTACGCTATAATACATTATATTATATTTGACTACGCTATAATACATTATATTATATTTGACTACGCTATAATACATTATATTATATTTGACTCCGCTATAATACATTATATTTTATTTGACTACGCTATAATACATTATATTATATTTGACTCCGCTATAATACATTATATTATATTTGACTACGCTATAATACATTATATTATATTTGACTCCGCTATAATACATTATATTATATTTGACTACGCTATAATACATTATATTATATTTGACTACGCTATAATACATTATATTATATTTGACTCCGCTATAATACATTATATTATATTTGACTCCGCTATAATACATTATATTATATTTGACTCCGCTATAATACATTATATTATATTTGACTCCGCTATAATACATTATATTATATTTGACTCCGCTATAATACATTATATTATATTTGACTACGCTATAATACATTATATTATATTTGACTACGCTATAATACATTATATTATATTTGACTCCGCTATAATACATTATATTATATTTGACTACGCTATAATACATTATATTATATTTGACTACGCTATAATACATTATATTATATTTGACTACGCTATAATACATTATATTATATTTGACTACGCTATAATACATTATATTATATTTGACTCCGCTATAATACATTATATTATATTTGACTACGCTATAATACATTATATTATATTTGACTACGCTATAATACATTATATTATATTTGACTCCGCTATAATACATTATATTATATTTGACTCCGCTATAATACATTATATTATATTTGACTCCGCTATAATACATTATATTATATTTGACTCCGCTATAATACATTATATTATATTTGACTCCGCTATAATACATTATATTATATTTGACTACGCTATAATACATTATATTATATTTGACTACGCTATAATACATTATATTATATTTGACTCCGCTATAATACATTATATTATATTTGACTACGCTATAATACATTATATTATATTTGACTACGCTATAATACATTATATTATATTTGACTACGCTATAATACATTATATTATATTTGACTACGCTATAATACATTATATTATATTTGACTACGCTATAATACATTATATTATATTTGACTCCGCTATAATACATTATATTATATTTGACTCCGCTATAATACATTATATGATATTTGACTACGCTATAATACATTATATTATATTTGACTCCGCTATAATACATTATATTATATTTGACTCCGCTATAATACATTATATTATATTTGACTCCGCTATAATACATTATATTATATTTGACTACGCTATAATACATTATATTATATTTGACTACGCTATAATACATTATATTATATTTGACTCCGCTATAATACATTATATTATATTTGACTACGCTATAATACATTATATTATATTTGACTACGCTATAATACATTATATTATATTTGACTACGCTATAATACATTATATTATATTTGACTACGCTATAATACATTATATTATATTTGACTACGCTATAATACATTATATTATATTTGACTCCGCTATAATACATTATATTATATTTGACTCCGCTATAATACATTATATTATATTTGACTCCGCTATAATACATTATATTATATTTGACTCCGCTATAATACATCATATTATATTTGACTCCGCTATAATACATTATATTATATTTGACTCCGCTATAATACATTATATTATATTTGACTACGCTATAATACATTATATTATATTTGACTACGCTATAATACATTATATTATATTTGACTCCGCTATAATACATTATATTATATTTGACTCCGCTATAATACATTATATTATATTTGACTCCGCTATAATACATCATATTATATTTGACTCCGCTATAATACATTATATTATATTTGACTCCGCTATAATACATTATATTATATTTGACTACGCTATAATACATTATATGATATTTGACTACGCTATAATACATTATATTATATTTGACTCCGCTATAATACATTATATTATATTTGACTACGCTATAATACATTATATTATATTTGACTCCGCTATAATACATTATATTATATTTGACTACGCTATAATACATTATATTATATTTGACTCCGCTATAATACATTATATTATATTTGACTCCGCTATAATACATTATATTATATTTGACTACGCTATAATACATTATATTATATTTGACTCCGCTATAATACATTATATTATATTTGACTACGCTATAATACATTATATTATATTTGACTCCGCTATAATACATTATATTATATTTGACTACGCTATAATACATTATATTATATTTGACTACGCTATAATACATTATATTATATTTGACTCCGCTATAATACATTATATTATATTTGACTCCGCTATAATACATTATATTATATTTGACTACGCTATAATACATTATATTATATTTGACTCCGCTATAATACATTATATTATATTTGACTACGCTATAATACATTATATTATATTTGACTCCGCTATAATACATTATATTATATTTGACTCCGCCATAATACATTATATTATATTTGACTCCGCTATAATACATTATATTATATTTGACTCCGCTATAATACATTATATTATGTTACTCGTATTCTAACAATAATAAATACTTTAACTTCTCTTTTTATGGGAAATGTTCAAATTTGCAGTGGAACGCAGCAACTAGTGCTGATGATGAATTCATGTGATTATTGAGTTGACTGACTCAGAGGACATCCACACTTCAGACAGACGATCTGCGTCCACACGGCGTCTCAGCATCGTTTGAGAATTCATCTGCATCTACACGGCCACCTTCGAAAGCAGATATCACGTGACCGTCGCGTGACCGTCGGCGAGCGTCGCGTGACCGTCGGCGTGCTCTGGGCATGCGCGTGACGGTGTAAACAGGAAGTGGTTTCGTTGCTTTGTTTAAAAAATAGGACAGAGTAATAAAGACAACACGGTCAGCAGCGCCTGTAATCAGTCGTCCATGTTGAGTTAACCTGGTAGTCGATCGGTAATCAAGGCTGTTGTTTGTGAGCTTCCGGGTAAGGGTCACGTGATAGACGTGTGACGAATCAGGGAAGGACACGTCATGACTGCTAACAACCAATCAAGTAGAGAACGTGGGTGTGGGCGTCATCGTTTCCAAACTTATCCGGTTTCGGCCGTCCAAACGACAACGCAACCCGGAGATTTCAAACTCCTCCGTTTACGGTGCTCTAAACCTCCGGCGTTGTGTGGACGCTCAGCGTGAATGTAGCAAAACATGAGTTTATAAACAAAAACGGAGTAATGTGGACTCAGTGGAGGTTAATCTAGACTTAAAGTCTCTTTAACGCTTTAATCAGTCAAACAATAAACTAAGATTACAACAAATAAATGTCTTCATATCTTAATATCAAAAACATATCAGTTAGTCGTCAGTTAGCCAGACAGCTAGCGCCAGACAGCTAGCGCCAGACAGCTAGCGCCCGGCAGCTAGCGCCCGACAGCTAGCGCCCGACAGCTAGCGCCCGGCAGCTAGCCCCCCGACAGCTAGCGCCCGGCAGCTAGCGCCCGACAGCTAGCCCCCGACAGCTAGCCCCCCGACAGCTAGCGCCCGGCAGCTAGCGCCCGACAGCTAGCCCCCCGACAGCTAGCGCCCGCCAGCTAGCGCCCGACAGCTAGCCCCCGACAGCTAGCGCCCGGCAGCTAGCGCCCGACAGCTAGCCGCCGGGTACTACATCTCAGAGGTACATGTTGTACTTTATACTGTACTACATCTCAGAGGTACATGGTGTACTTTATACTGTACTACATCGCAGAGGTAAATAGCGTACTTTATACTGTACTACATCTGAGGTAAATAGCGTACTTTATACTGTACTACATCTCAGAGGTAAATAGTGTACTTTATACTGTACTACATCTCAGAGGTACATGGTGTACTTTATACTGTACTCCATCTCACAGGTAAATAGTGTACTTTATACTGTACTACATCTCACAGGTAAATAGTGTACTTTATACTGTACTACATCTCAGAGGTACATAGCGTACTTTATACTGTACTACATCTCACAGGTAAATAGCGTACTTTATACTGTACTACATCTCAGGTAAATAGCGTACTTTATACTGTACTACATCTCACAGGTAAATAGCGTACTTTATACTGTACTACATCTGAGGTAAATAGCGTACTTTATACTGTACTACATCTCAGAGGTAAATAGTGTACTTTATACTGTACTACATCTCAGAGGTACATAGTGTACTTTATACTGTACTACATCTCAGAGGTAAATAGCGTACTTTATACTGTACTACATCTCAGAGGTAAATAGTGTACTTTATACTGTACTACATCTCAGAGGTACATAGTGTACTTTATACTGTACTACATCTCAGAGGTAAATAGCGTACTTTATACTGTACTACATCTCAGAGGTACATGGTGTACTTTATACTGTACTACATCTCACAGGTAAATAGTGTACTTTATACTGTACTACATCGCAGAGGTAAATAGCGTACTTTATACTGTACTACATCTCAGAGGTAAATAGCGTACTTTATACTGTACTACATCTCAGAGGTACATGGTGTACTTTATACTGTACTACATCGCAGAGGTAAATAGCGTACTTTATACTGTACTACATCTCAGAGGTACATCGTGTACTTTATACTGTACTACATCTCAGAGGTAAATAGTGTACTTTATACTGTATTACATCTCACAGGTAAATAGTGTACTTTATACTGTACTACATCTCAGAGGTACATGGTGTACTTTATACTGTACTCCATCTCACAGGTAAATAGTGTACTTTATACAGTACTCCATCTCACAGGTACATAGTGTACTTTATACTGTACTACATCTCAGAGGTACATAGTGTACTTTATACTGTACTACATCTCAGAGGTAGTGTACTTTATACTGTACTCCATCTCACAGGTACATAGTGTACTTTATACTGTACTCCATCTCACAGGTACATAGTGTACTTTATACTGTACTACAATGTAATATTTGAGTAATACTTGAAATGCAGGACTTTAACTCAAAGTGGAGCATTCCCACAGTGTTGTATTAGTACTTTTACTGAATTAGAGGATATGACATCATAGTTAACGTCACTGTCAATTAACTAACGTCGGGTCAAAGGTTCACAGATAGTAGTTGTTAGCTCTCCTATTAGCTCTCCTGTTAGCAGTTGTTAGCTCTCCTGTTAGCAGTTGTTAGCTCTCCTGTTAGCAGTTGTTAGCTCTCCTGTTAGCAGTTGTTCGCTCTCCTGTTAGCAGTTGTTAGCTCTCCTGTTAGCAGTTGTTAGCTCTCCTGTTAGCAGTTGTTAGCTCTCCTGTTAGCTTCCCCTGACTGCTAACTGACATTAGCACTTTAGCATGTGAGCTAGCAGCAGCACCTACCCGGCCAAGCCCCCGAACAGGAACTTGATGGCCTTCGGAGAGGTCTTCGGCTTTGCTTCCGCCATGTTTAAAGAGTCCCCGGTCAGATTCCCGCTGCCTATCTGTCTGCCTCTGAGCCGGACGGAACCACCTGCTCTCTAAAGCTGCAGCGAGCAGGACCAAGGTGACTCTGTGCAGCGGGTCGGGCTCGGAGACAGCTGGCGGACCAATCAGGAAGCGAGCGGGACCAATCAGGAAGCGAGAAGCACCAATCAGGAAGCGAACAAAACCAATCAGGAAGCGAGCACGACGTTTCACGAAGGTACACGAACCTTTGTTTTGATGCCTTCAGGGTCCCGTCGACCGCTCGTTAATCTGAGCACCAGCATGTAAACGCACATTGCAAAAGGATTAAATTTAAGGTTTTTGTCGAAATATGAAATAAACTAAAGCGTGTATACTGTCATTTTAACTGTAAATGTAGTTCTTGATATGTTTATTTAGGAAAAGCTCACATATCAAATGTTTTTAAGTTCATATTTGTGTGATATAAATACTTGAATGAATGTTCTTTTTCAAGATTATTATCTAAATATAACATTAATAAAGTCATAGCCTTAACACATATGCGGTTTTTTTAATTGCTTGTACAACAACGAACAATATGTAAGTAAGAGTTATTTGTTGACTGACAGCAGAGTGGTAATATTTAGTAGTACTACCCTGAAGAGTCACCTCTTCAAGAAGCACTACCCTGAGCCTTCACTCACCACTTACTGTATTCATACTAGTCTGTTTCTGTTCTTCTGCTCTGGTTTATGCTCTATAGGAGATGCACTTATGACAGTAGTTCTCTTGAATATGTTGAATCCACTTATTGTAAGTCTTTGGATAAAAGCTAAATGACTGTCATGTAAAGGTTGTATAATAAAGAAGAGAGTGAGGACCTCCCGTCGGTCTGATCGTTAGTGTAACACCTGCAGACGACCAGCAGGAGGCGACACGTTCTCTGAAATAAAGACAGAAGACAGCAGCATCGAGTTCACACATTTAATCTTAATGTTCACAATAAATACAACATCACTGAGTGAGTGAGTGAGTGTGTGAGTGTGTGTGCTCGTCTATCAGGCGGCGCGGGGACTGTAGAACGGGAGTCCTCTGATGAACGAGTCCAGTCGACTGCTGAACAACTCGCTGTCCAAACTGTGTCCCAACACACAGACAGGGTTCTTCACTATGTACTCCACATACAGCTGAGAGACAGACAGACAGAGAGACAGAGTTAGTTAATAGCTATTAGTCAGTAGAAATATGTAAATCAAAGAAAACATGTAATATTTTGATGTGTGTGTGTGTGTGTGTGTGTGTGTCTCTTACGTTGCTGTAGATCTGCTGCAGTGTCTCTCTGGCGTTGGGGACAGACAGGTCCGTGTTCATGATGAACCTCAGTCCACTGGGAGTCTCGTAGTAGTGAAGACGGTACTTACTGGTCTGAAAGGACAGGAAGCCCTCCTTCCTGAGGACAGACAGGCTGCTAAGGACCACAGACAGGCAGGCAGGGAGACAGACAGACAGGCAGGGAGGGAGACAGACAGGGAGGGAGACAGACAGGGAGGGAGACAGACAGGGAGGGAGACAGACAGACAGACAGGCAGGGAGGGAGACAGACAGGCATGGAGGGAGACAGACAGACAGGCAGGGAGGGAGACAGACAGGGAGGGAGACAGACAGACAGACAGGGAGGGAGACAGGCAGGGAGGGAGACAGACAGGACAGACAGACAGGGAGGGAGACAGACAGACAGGCAGGGAGGGAGATAGACAGACAGACAGACAGACAGGCAGCTGTTGTGAAGGATACATGTCCAGAGGAGACATCTTACTGACGAAGGAGCGGATGGAGAAGAGCATCCCGTACAATCAGCTTAAACTCCTGCAGACAGACAGGTGAACAGACAGACAGGTGAGCAGACAGACAGGTGAGCAGACAGACAGGTATTTCTCCGTGTCTCACCTCATCCTTGGAGATCCCGGCCTGCTTCTTGCGGTTCCACTCATTATAATACAGACAGCTGCCGTTACGGTCAAATATGTACAAGTTATGGACGGTCATCTGGAACAGAACACACATATCATGTACGACAGGACGGTCAATAAATGAGCGACACTAACGACTAAAAACATCAGTTAAATAAAACACGTTAGTTAAACATATTTAATAACTCATTAAAAGTCAAAAAATGCGTTGAAATAAGTATTTAAAGAGACATTTAAGAGACATTTTAGGAAGCAGCCGCGGTGTTTACCTTATTTTCCTGTTTCCGGTTTTCTGTTTCCGGTCGAGCTCAGGACCCCGGTGAAGAGGTGTCCGCTTACATGCCAGAACAAAACTGCTTTTTTGTGGACTTTTATATAAATTTACATTTTAATTATAGTGAAGAGACAGAAACACGTGTTGCAATCCAACTCGTTATTTAATGACACAGGATTATCT
>JAFEUB010001745.1:0-5000 GCA_024529925.1 Ophthalmolycus amberensis
CTCTCTCTCTCTCTCTCTCTCTCTCCTCTCTCTCTCTCTCCTCTCTCTCTCTCTCTGTGCAGAGTGGATTCTCCTGCATGCTGATTGGTCGGGATGCGGGCTCTCTGTGCGGCCGCCTGTATTTTGACTGCGGATGAATGCAGCGCCGCGATCCGCCGCTAACATGCGAATCCAGGCGGAACGCGCCGGCTTTGAACGCGGCGCTGATAGCATCGCGTCTTTATCGGACCCACACGATGGCTTTTGTTGCTGTGGCTTTTGTTTTTGACCCGCGAGGAACAAACAAGTGTTGCCCTCTGAACTCCAGTGAAACACGAAGAGCCTTGATAATGTTGGAAAGCAGCGAGAAAGAGTTGCAGGAGGATTTTAGTCCGGAGATGGATTTGTGAAGGAGACATATTATTACATAATATAAATGTTGCTATATACTGCAATAGCTGCGTATATATCAAGATTGGAAAAACACTTGTAAATACAGAATGAATACGCCCAGTACCTGAACAAATAGGAGCATCTAACATGAAATATATGAAATACAACCAGAAGAAAATGTACTTTTTACACAAACTCAAACCTTTGTTTACTCCATAAATAACGGATCCTCGGCTCCACAAACTCAAACATGTGAATGAGCTGCACTGCAGCTGAGTGGAGAGGAGAGGGTCGAGGGGACGCATGGTTAATGTTCGGCATGATAATAAACGTTGGTAATGCCATTGACTTTCACTGGACGACACCAGGAGACGATCTTTACCAGAGCTTTCAGGAATACTTCACCCCAAATGATTGTCTGTAGCTCATCTCTCCCCCGTGTGGAACCTGTTTTTCTCTCTACGGTGAACGAAGAAAAAACTAAAAGAAACGGAGAAGAGTCTCTATGAACCTAATGGAGGTTGAGTTTAACAGCAACACATCTCTTTACAATCTGCTCGGTGTGTTTGTGAAGTTGTGAGTCCACGACTGGATCGATGACTCTTTGATTATTCTGCACACGTTGTGTGAGAGTTTATAAACGGACGGTTTGATAAAGTTTCGCGGTTGTTAAACGCGGCCCCCAATTTACCTACAATGTAGTTTATACAGAAAGGATCATTTGGTGAAATACTCCTTTCACCAAATACTCTGAATACCTAAATATAACAAAGAAGTAATAATGTGTGACGCCTCTACAAGTGGACTTTGTTTTACAAGATTAAATATTTTGGCAGAAAACAAATAAAATGTGTTTTCAAGCTCCATGCCCCCCCCCCCCCCCTCATCTCCCCTCCCCTCCCCCACAGTCCCACTGGGAGCTGCCCGGTGCACCACAGCTTCCCTGCAGCAGCTGGATGTTCACCGAGCGTAACTCACTCACTTTTCCCATCCGCAGGTCACCGGGGGGGATTCGAACTGGCGACCACAAACCTGAGTAATTTATAAACAGAGATGACGAGAAAATAATCATAGAGTTGAGGTGAAGAATCCACAATAGACTAATAAACCATCTCTGCTCACGTTGAAATGTTCTAAAGTCAATATGGAAAACCAAACTGAGACAAAGTGCAACAGAGCAGCTCAGTTCCACAGAAGTACCCGCAGCAGCGCCGCCCTGTCATCAGGCAGCCGCCTCGGCATCAGCGGGGCCAACGAGCATGTTCCTGAAAATGAAACACCTCCTCAGTAATATGGGGGGGGGGGGGGGGGGGCAATATTATAATAGATTTATTCCCTAAAGGATCGTGTAGCAAAGTCAACGATGTGCAGCGTGAGGAACCTGTGTTTTCCTGTGATCGGTGATCCCGTCCAGACGTCCAGGCTGAGGTGGACTCACGCGGGTCAGAGCGGCTGCAGACCGGTGATCCGGACGTTTGGCTCCGGTCCAGTGAGAGCCGCGCGGAGAACCCGGCCTCTGCTCTGTTTCGTCTACAGACCTCCACTCTGTTAGTTTGTTGAAGTAGCAGACTGACAAGATGTGACCTGACCCCCCCCCCCCCCCCCCGCCATCTTGTCTTACAACGTCAATGTTTATCGCCCCCTTTCGCTAGCGCTCCCTCGAGGGTCCGGCTCTCACACACTCTTTTTTATTTCCTGCTGAGAGTGAAGAAAGACCTTCGAGGAGGAGACGGTAGCTTTCTTCCTCCTGGGAGCTGGAGCACGGTGTTTGACATGTGTAGGTGGAGGGAACGTTTTCACAAATCTGGTGGTTCTGTTTTCAGACGAGTGCACAGATTCTGCATCGTTCCCATTGGACCTCATGTTCACCGTTCATTTTCATCAACATAAGAACTACGACACTATAGGCGATGTTAGACCAAATAGAGGAACTGCCAACTAGAGCTCCTCTGGAAACTACAAACCTTTACGAGCTTTTCTTCTGTTTGCACCATCACACCGAGACGCGTCGCTAGAAACACGTTGCCCGCAAAACTATTGTTTTCAGGAGGTCTTTAGACGCACATAAAAGTTAAAATATTCTCAACTTCTCAGCAAAGCTCGTCAATGTCACAATTGACAGAGGCAGCCAATCAAATCAAGCAAGAGGCGGGCTTTACCCCTTTACCACTTCCTGTTAATATGCCGGTAGCTGTGGTTGGAACGGACAAGAGCTCTGAAGCTTCTTTCACGCTTTAACCCGTAAAGCTGCATTCTATCTAGTGTCCACCAGGGGGCGACTCCTCTGGTTGTATAGAAGTCTATGAGAGAATGACTCTACTTCTCTCTTGATTTATTACCTCAGTAAACATTGTAAACATGAGTTTATGTCTCAATCTCTAGTTTCAAGTCTTCTTCAATACAGCATGATGTTCATTTAGTACATTATGGTCCATTTAGAGTCAAACAGACCATAAAGCAGGGGATGCTTTAGGGCGGGGCTACACGCTGATTGACAGGTCTCTACCAGAGACGTATACGGCGTCTCTACGTCACTCCTCCTCAGTCCAAATATGGTCACTTCCTGTTCAAGATGGCGACGGCCAAAGCGCAGAACCAATGGGTGACGTCACAACGACTACGTCCACTTCCTACATACAGTCTGTGTTCGCCTTTAGCTGTAGCTGTTGTGTTTGTCATGAATACTACTCACGTAGAACGTGAATATTACGTGGTGTAAAAGCAGCTCCATTTCCCCCCCCGTTTATAAAGCCATCGACCAATCACGTTGTGTGGAACGGACATGTTCAGGATGTACACTATAGTGTGTCTCACTCCTTTCAGCCTTGGCAAAGGCAGCGCAGCCACTACTTCTGTTCTTACCTTTCACAATAAAAGCCCGAGACAAAAACTATTTCCCTAAAAGGAAACTCAATAAAATATCTTACCGTAGCTTTAATCTATAACAGTTTACCTCATACAGGCTGCTCCGGATCAACTGGATCCTGGTGGTTGGAAACTATTCAAACCTTAGATTTTAGTTGCTGCAACTGTCACAAATTTACATCGTTGCTGGTTTAAATAGTTTTATTGGGAAAATATTCACAGCCGAGTATTTCACAAGTTGCGTGTTTATTTGTCACGCCCTCTGTGTGTAAAGGCCTTTATAGTTTATTAGAATCAAATAAAACCAATCAATTAAGCACACACACACACACACACACACACACACACACACACACAGGCACCTCCTGGTGTTCATTGCTCAGCTGCTGAGGGGTGAGGTGCAGAGATAGGGGCTCTGTGTGTGTGTGTGTGTGTGTGTGTGTGTGTGTGTGTGGTCAGACAGATAGTGAGCGTCCAGACTGTCGCTACAGGATTAACCCACACACACACACACACGGTCACTACCAGGATAGGACAGAGACGCAGACGTGTTCGTATCACACACACTTTCTTTCCTTCGTCTTTACTGCGTAGATGCAGCCGCGCCCTCAGCCAGCGATGCTTTCATGTCTGACTGTGAAGGTTCTGAGGCCACTGAGACTGCGTTTGCATGTCAATGTGTTAAATTTGCACTTTTTACGCAGCAGCTGTTTACAAGGTTTGCGGTGGCCTGCGTGTATTTATGTGTTTGTGCTTGCAGATGGATTTGTTCTCTCTTGTCCTGCATGTGCAGATACGTTAGCGGTGTCTCGAATGAACGGCTGCGTATGGTTTTTGAGGCGTTGGCCTCTGGTCGAGGTGGGCACACACAACTCATTTAGTGAGCCTCCTCACTTAGCATCTATAGTCTGTTCTACTGGGAAAACCTCAAATGTACCTGAATAATATAATATGATAATCATCCTCCATGTTTGTTCTCACTTTCTCTCATGAGAATCATAATTACACTCTGACTCACCAGCTCTGAGCACCAGAAACCAGAAGATGACTGAACTTTAAATCTTCTTCAGTCCCATGAAGCAGCGTTATGGACTCTCAGACACAGAAACTCATCTCAGGTGTCAGTTCGGTCACGTGACGAGTCAAACTTTCAAAACAAATTCAAAATGTCAATGTGTTTTATAATCGGCAATCCTTTTCAATCCTGTGAGTTTCATACTGTCGTTTATGGCACCCGTCTGCCTGCCACAACACACACACACACACACACACACACACTCGATCTCTCTTAAAGCCCTAGACGATGAGCCGTCTGATTAGAGCTCCTCTCTGGAGTCTGTGAACACACACACACACACACACACACACACACACACACACTTCTACAGAGCAGCAGTCTGTAGTCTCCACGAACATGCAAAGACAGATACATCCACACACGTAAACACATGCAGACACTTTTAGAGGCCGCCGTTGAGCTACAGTCTCCACACACACACACACACACACACACACACACACACACACACACACACACACACACACACACACACACAGGGAGATACCAGGCTGTAGTCTCCAGACTCTCGACCCTCTCCGTTCTCATGGAGATAAGAAGTGTGTCTCATTGTTGGCAGACAACGGTCCCGTTATCTTCTTATCAGAGAGCCAGTCCAATCTGGAGGAGGCGGGGCTGCAGAGTGTGTGTGTGTGTGTGTGTGTGTGTGTATGACAGGGATTGGGGGGGGGGGTACTTTGGTTAA
>JAFEUB010001745.1:10000-22500 GCA_024529925.1 Ophthalmolycus amberensis
TTTTTGTATTTCCTCTCTTTCGGTCGGCTGCAGATCGGGTAACGGAGCGTGTTTAATCTGGCAGCAGCTCTCGTGTGAGTGTGTTCATGTCGGCGCGCTGCAGATAAAGTTACAAAAACTCAGTTTCTCTGTTTGTCTTTCTCCATCACTCAAGCATTTCCATCTCAGCTCCTTTTGTCATCCCCCTCTCCGTTATACTTCATGTCTATTCATCCCCCTCTCCGTTATACTTCATGTCTATTCATCCCCCTCTCCGTTATACTTCATGTCTATTCATCCCCCTCTCCGTTATACTTCATGTCTATTCATCCCCCTCTCCGTTATACTCAGTGGTGTATAAAGTACTCAAAAGCCATACTTGAGTAAAAGTAAAGATACCTTACTGGAAAACTACTCCAGTAAAAGTAAAAAGTCACCTATTAGAATACTACTTGAGTAAAAGTCTTAAAGTATCTGATATTTATTGTACTTAAGTACAAAAGTACTTAAGTATCAAAAGTAATTTTCTGATATTAAATGTACATCACAACCTGAACATTAAATGAACATCATAACCTGTTCATTGAAAGTAAAAGTACAAGTAAATGCTGTTAATAAAAAAGCAAAGGGTCAGAATTTTGAGAATTATGAAGTTTATTCTTTTAAGTGCTGTGGCTCCATGACCAAGGACATGGAGCTGTGTTGAACATAATTGGGTTGGCTGTGATCCATCCAGGAGCAACAATGTTCAACATAATATATTGTACATAAGTATACTTTTGCATCTACTATGAACTTATCATCATAATTCTCCGAAAAGCAATATGACACTATGAAGGAGTTGTAACAGTGCGTTTATAAGTATGCTCATTAAACTAGAGGATGTAGAGGGCAAATGCATAATATTATGTTCAGTGTTTAGAGAAAGGACACCTGCCTTGTAAACTCCTATGGGCCTGAATTGAACACAATGGGCAAAGGTTTTGCTCAAGCTGAATCTGCAATTGGGCGACTGCTACCATCATAACTCCATCTGATCATCCACAACATGACTCAGATATCAAAACATGAGCAATACTAAAGCAGCAACACAGTCATTACTTGAAACTGAAACATGTGCTGTTCATCTTCAAAAAAAGTTGGTTTTCAAAATTGCGAGAATTCAGTCTCGCTCTTCTTGGGCTGAAGACTCGTCCTGCGATGCTAAATAGCCTTTCACAGGCCGCTGAGGCAGGTAGAGGTGTGTTCAGCGTCACAGACAGCTTGCGCACAGCTGCGAAGGATTCCCCGAATGCTAACGCTAATGCTAACGCTAATGCTGCGCTCTCTCGGCTCCCATCAATCCTATGGTGTGGTGGCTAGCTATAGCTAACGTTAGCCAACTAGTGCTGCACAACTGTCAACACTTCCTCATCTCACTAACTCGCTAGCGATCCACGGGTGTTGGTCTTCGTCACCACCGTCGTTTGTTGTTCCATCATGAAATCAGTCATCGTAGAGTGGAATTCTACTCAGGTAGTCGCCCGCTAGCTTATAGCATGTAGCATCCTGGGCATCACTGGGAATCAAAACACCGCGGCTTTGAGAGCACTTGTTTGCAATTGCGCATTAACGTGATTAACCAATGATTTAACTTGCAAGCTAGGACCACTGATTCAACAAACCTGCTTGCTTGCAGTCTGTGTTCCACCACAGTCCCCGACGCTGCTCTCAGGATTCATTTTTTTCTAAAGATAGATTTGATTTTGTAGCGAGTAACGAAGGTTTCAGGGGAAATGTATCGGAGTAAAAGTATCAGTTTTCTTTGCAAAATGTAGTGAAGTAAAAGTAAAAGTCAACAGAAATATAAGTAGTAAAGTAAAGTACAGATACCCAAAAAAACTACTTAAGTACAGTAACGAAGTATTTCTACTTCGTTACTATACACCACTGGTTATACTTCATGTCTATTCATCCCCCTCTCCGTTATACTTCATGTCTATTCATCCCCCTCTCCGTTATACTTCATGTCTATTCATCCCCCTCTCTCTTATCGTTCCCGTCATCTCTCTGTATTTTTGGATCTCACATCAAGTTATTTTTCTCTCCCGCCATCTTTCTGTTTCCCTCCATCTTCTTTTTGGTCTCTTCCTTCTCTTTGAACTCTTTCTCGTGTCTTTTAATTTGCTTCAAATCTCCCTCATTCCCTTTTTCAATAACTCCTCACTCTCTTTCTTCTGATCTCTCCATCCCTCCGTCTATCAACACTCACTAAATGATCGGCCTCTCTTTGTTGTTTTCTGTCATATTTCAAAGCTCCGCCCATCTCCACCCACAGGAACCTTTCCTTCCTGGAACTGTGGACTCTTTTTGAAGAACTTTACCTCCTTTGTCCTCCGGAGAAACATTTTGGTTCCAACTTTAATTTCTTTGACCATATTTCCCATCGTGAAAAAAAACTAAAATTCTCCCTCTCCGAGCCATAGCAGTGCTGAGTTTTGTTTTGAAATATTTTTTTAGAATAATAAACATCTCTGATTGATCAAAACGCAGACTTTGAGTGTTTCACAGCTTAGATTTCTGCACTTCCTGTTCCTTCACCTCGAGGACTGCGTCTTTGGTTCGACGCCTGAAAGATTTGTTCTACGATAGAAAATAGAAAAAGGCTGCGATGTTGCTGACGTGAATCTTTTGTTGATTTCAATCAAATCCAACTTTAGCTCGATTTATTAGAAGTTCCTCCAATATTTTCTTCATGATTGATTGATGAATTTGCCTCCCGGAGCTTTGAGTCTGTAGGACTCCAGCAACGCTTGTTGTATTTTCACATGTTACTACACACATAAAGTCTTTTCAAAATAAACTGTAAAGGTTTAGAAAAAGGTTGTACTTTTGGGTTAAAGTAGCTACAGAAGTGTTACTTCAGTACTGAAGTTACGTGACAGACAAATGGTTCCACATGGGCCACGAACAGCGTCTTTTCTTTGACCCGTCCACCTAAACCCCGCCCTTTATGGGGGTTTTGCAGTCTCTATATGTGCTGAGTTTTGAGAAGCTGATGTAATGTTTGTTAAAGACATCAACGGAGGCAGACGCTCTGCTCACACGTCCAGTGGACGCCTGATGTCCTTTCTCTTCCATCCTCCGGCTTCTTTCTTCTCTTTGTCATTTTTCTCCTCTTCCTTTCGTCTCTTGCTCTTCTTCCTCTCACCGCTCTTCCGTCCAGAGCTTCACCGTCTCTTCCTTTCAGGTTTGTGTATTTGTAACTTTAACTCTTTCTCCAGATTTAGCCCCCCCCCTTCAGTAACTTCCTCCCTGGCTCTCGCCTCGGCCCCGTAAACGCGCTCTGAAGTGAGGAACCACCAAACACGGCTGCACACACCCAACTGGTAGAAACATCAAGCAACACGATAACACGATGCTCCACAACAGACACAGTGTGAGCGGGCCGCGGCTGTTCGCAGTCGGAGGTAATAGAAGCTGAGTTTGGGTTTTAGACGAGCAGCCGGCTCGGTGCGGGTTTTACTGCGGAGCTTATGTCTGTCTCCCGGGCTTTAAGGCGTAAACAAACTGGATCAGATAATTGCAGAATCATTTGACTCTTTCTGCAGATTTTGAAGCGTCAGCAGCGTTTCACCTCCGCCACGGGGAACTTAAGTGGCTCGGATTTCTTTTCTGTGTGAACAATACTGATCCCATGTTGTGATCCGGGGGAGATTACCAGAAATTATATGTTGTTTCCTTGGTAACACAGCTACACCGTGTTCTGTCTGATGTTACATCATTTTCTCTTCTAAGGTAGAAATATATTCAGGTCAGATTTCTTCATCTGGTAACGTTCATCACATTCAGACTTTATAGGTTTGGGAGAATTTACCACAAAATACATTTATTGTTTTATTTGGACTTCTTTTGTTTACATTTTACAATAAATATATTTCATGAATTTTACATCAATTGAAGTAAAATACCAGAATAACAACCACATCATATTTGTTGCGTTTTGTACTTTAAACATGGGTAAAAACGATGTCACGTGTCAGAACGATCAAATATCCACCACCAGACAAATTATGGTATAAAAATATATAGAAATATACACAAATGTACAACATCAATATTCTTAAAAACCCTGGATCATGTTCAGAGACGTTAGCCGCGTTTCAATTCACATATTTTCAATAAAGTTCAATAAAACTTTCTTAATTGTGCCAAAATGTTGTTACGCTTGCGTGAGTTGGTTTATGCAAGAAGTGTGCAAGAAGTTTGACTGAAGCAGGTGAGTTGAGTTTGATTGAAGCAGGTGAGTTGAGTTTGATTGAAGCAGGTGAGTTGAGTTTGACTGAAGCAGGTGAGTTGAGTTTGATTGAAGCAGGTGAGTTGAGTTTGACTGAAGCAGGTGAGTTGAGTTTGACTGAAGCAGGTGAGTTGAGTTTGACTGAAGCAGGTGAGTTGAGTTTGACTGAAGCAGGTGAGTTGAGTTTGACTGAAGCAGGTGAGTTGAGTTTGATTGAAGCAGGTGAGTTGAGTTTGACTGAAGCAGGTGAGTTGAGTTTGACTGAAGCAGGTGAGTTGAGTTTGACTGAAGCAGGTGAGTTGAGTTTGACTGAAGCAGGTGAGTTGAGTTTGACTGAAGCAGGTGAGTTGAGTTTGATTGAAGCAGGTGAGTTGAGTTTGATTGAAGCAGGTGAGTTGAGTTTGATTGAAGTAGGTGAGTTGAGTTTGATTGAAGCAGGTGAGTTGAGTTTGATTGAAGCAGGTGAGTTGAGTTTGATTGAAGCAGGTGAGTTGAGTTTGATTGAAGCAGGTGAGTTGAGTTTGACTGAAGCAGGTGAGTTGAGTTTGACTGAAGCAGGTGAGTTGAGTTTGACTGAAGCAGGTGAGTTGAGTTTGATTGAAGCAGGTGAGTTGAGTTTGATTGAAGCAGGTGAGTTGAGTTTGATTGAAGCAGGTGAGTTGAGTTTGACTGAAGCAGGTGAGTTGAGTTTGATTGAAGCAGGTGAGTTGAGTTTGATTGAAGCAGGTGAGTTGAGTTTGATTGAAGCAGTTGAGTTGAGTTTGATTGAAGCAGGTGAGTTGTTTGATTGAAGCAGGTGAGTTGAGTTTGACTGAAGCAGGTGAGTTGAGTTTGATTGAAGCAGGTGAGTTGAGTTTGACTGAAGCAGGCGAGTTGAGTTTGACTGAAGCAGGTGAGTTGAGTTTGACTGAAGCAGGTGAGTTGAGTTTGACTGAAGCAGGCGAGTTGAGTTTGACTGAAGCAGGTGAGTTGAGTTTGACTGAAGCAGGCGAGTTGAGTTTGACTGAAGCAGGTGAGTTGAGTTTGACTGAAGCAGGTGAGTTGAGTTTGACTGAAGCAGGTGAGTTGAGTTTGACTGAAGCAGGTGAGTTGAGTTTGATTGAAGCAGGTGAGTTGAGTTTGACTGAAGCAGGTGAGTTGAGTTTGACTGAAGCAGGTGAGTTGAGTTTGATTGAAGCAGGTGAGTTGAGTTTGATTGAAGCAGGTGAGTTGAGTTTGATTGAAGCAGGTGAGTTGAGTTTGATTGAAGCAGGTGAGTTGAGTTTGACTGAAGCAGGTGAGTTGAGTTTGACTGAAGCAGGTGAGTTGAGTTTGACTGAAGCAGGTGAGTTGAGTTTGACTGAAGCAGGTGAGTTGAGTTTGATTGAAGCAGGTGAGTTGAGTTTGACTGAAGCAGGTGAGTTGAGTTTGACTGAAGCAGGTGAGTTGAGTTTGATTGAAGCAGGTGAGTTGAGTTTGATTGAAGCAGGTGAGTTGAGTTTGATTGAAGCAGGTGAGTTGAGTTTGATTGAAGCAGGTGAGTTGAGTTTGACTGAAGCAGGTGAGTTGAGTTTGACTGAAGCAGGTGAGTTGAGTTTGACTGAAGCAGGTGAGTTGAGTTTGACTGAAGCAGGTGAGTTGAGTTTGACTGAAGCAGGTGAGTTGAGTTTGACTGAAGCAGGTGAGTTGAGTTTGACTGAAGCAGGTGAGTTGAGTTTGATTGAAGCAGGTGAGTTGAGTTTGATTGAAGCAGGTGAGTTGAGTTTGATTGAAGCAGGTGAGTTGAGTTTGACTGAAGCAGGTGAGTTGAGTTTGACTGAAGCAGGTGAGTTGAGTTTGACTGAAGCAGGTGAGTTGAGTTTGACTGAAGCAGGTGAGTTGAGTTTGACTGACGCAGGTGAGTTGAGTTTGATTGAAGCAGGTGAGTTGAGTTTGATTGAAGCAGTTGAGTTGAGTTTGATTGAAGCAGGTGAGTTGAGTTTGACTGAAGCAGGTGAGTTGAGTTTGATTGAAGCAGGTGAGTTGAGTTTGATTGAAGCAGGTGAGTTGAGTTTGATTGAAGCAGGTGAGTTGAGTTTGACTGAAGCAGGCGAGTTGAGTTTGACTGAAGCAGGCGAGTTGAGTTTGACTGAAGCAGGCGAGTTGAGTTTGATTGAAGCAGGTGAGTTGAGTTTGATTGAAGCAGGTGAGTTGTTTGATTGAAGCAGGTGAGTTGAGTTTGACTGAAGCAGGTGAGTTGAGTTTGATTGAAGCAGGTGAGTTGAGTTTGATTGAAGCAGGTGAGTTGAGTTTGATTGAAGCAGGTGAGTTGAGTTTGACTGAAGCAGGCGAGTTGAGTTTGACTGAAGCAGGCGAGTTGAGTTTGACTGAAGCAGGCGAGTTGAGTTTGATTGAAGCAGGTGAGTTGAGTTTGATTGAAGCAGGTGAGTTGAGTTTGACTGAAGCAGGTGAGTTGAGTTTGATTGAAGCAGGTGAGTTGAGTTTGACTGAAGCAGGTGAGTTGAGTTTGATTGAAGCAGGTGAGTTGAGTTTGATTGAAGCAGGTGAGTTGAGTTTGACTGAAGCAGGTGAGTTGAGTTTGACTGAAGCAGGTGAGTTGAGTTTGACTGAAGCAGGTGAGTTGAGTTTGATCTTTTCTCTTCCACCTTTAGAAGTGTTCACACTGAACACCTCTGCTGTGTTTCTGCAGGAGGAGGAAGTCTGTGTTCAGGTTCTGATCCAGAGCAGCAGGTAAAGCGCTGAACTCTGCTGAGGGGAAATAGAACTTCACTGAACTTCAGTTTTTCTCTTTCCTACTTTAGCTGAAGTTTACGAAGTCAATTATGTGCGGAGTGAGTTTCACGAGGCCCTCAGAGACCTGCAAGAAGAAGCGTTCCTTTCTGAAAATCAGACTTTCTGCGGATATTTGTCCGACAGCGGCGAAACACGAGAGATTAACTCGCAGCCCGGCTTCCCCGTGAGAAGCTTGTAAAACCAGGGGAGTACTGAGCGTGATGGATCCCAGACCTCCCACCCTCATTCTGCTGCCCCCCCCCAACAAAACAGAGACGTGTAAAATAAAAACACTTTGCTTCTTTACATCCTGAAAAACACACAGAGCATCACTGTGTTTCCAGGGCGTTCATTTTGTCGTGAAAAAGTACGTAAATCGTTCATAAAAACCTCCATAAACCTCTAAAATATCTGCAGTTTATGTCCTTACAAGGATGTAAAATACTTTCATGCAATTACATGTCACAATTAGTGTGTTTATGGTGTCGTTCCACCCTCTTTAGCAGCAACGTACTGTGAATATATTGTGATGATGTGATGTCGTGCTTGTTTCAAGCAATTGAGCAACAGAGTTTTCCTGTGAAGACCGACGTTTATTTTGAAAAGACGAGCAGAAATTGGCTCGTGTGGCTGGACTTTCGTAGGAAAACACGAAAAAAAAGAATCATTTTTTGTAAGATAATAATAATACAAACCGTTGAATGAGGATACGTTGGATATAATCAGATTCGGACCGTCAGAGCTTTAACTCAAACCCAAGAAACCGTATTATTTTCTGCATCAGCAGGTGCAGAGTATTATATTACTGTTTAATACTAAAAGGTCGTGCTGATACGACTCTGTACTCGTTTCGTCGTCTGTTCTCACGTCCTACTGGAGAGCATTTACCCTTTTGTGCGTTTACAGTTTCTTTGTGGACTTCTCAATAGTTGTGCAGAGCAAAACAATCATACTCGCAAATTGCTCCAATAATGGCGTGCGATAATCAGGGTCATTGTTTGTTTGTTTGCTTCTGGCGGCGTGACGAATCAGGGAGGGACACGTCATGACTGCGAAGAACCAATCAAACATCACGACTTCACAAAGTCCCTGTTTCTGCCCGGCCACGCTCCGAGGTCAACCACGGAGTCTTTGATCTAACACGCCGTCGCTTGCGTTTTCAAACCCCCCGTTTTTGGGGGATATAAAAACTCTGGAGTAGTGTGGACGCAAGGCGTGAATGTAGTACTAATACTATCCGTTAGTGTTTGACCACTTAGTGTCAGAGAGTTTTTGGAGCGGAGGAACTGATGCAAAGGAGCCAAATTCAAGCGCTGGTTCCAGGTGAAACACTCATAAGGTTCCTGAATCTCTAAACAAAAAAAGAAGAAAGTCCTGGGTTCCTGGAGAGGTTCTTTTGGTTGAAACAGGCTGTTAGTGTTGGTGTGTCCTGACTCAGACAGCTGGTTCCCACCGTAGCCTCTCAGAGCCAGACCTGCCGGCTGCAGGGGGCTTTGACCTCCGGGGGTCCCTCCTCCCGTCTGCAGCCGGTCTGAAGGAGGACGCTCAGACGAACATCTGAGGACATCGATCACTCTCTGGTCAATCTCCTCAACCCAGGTCCACCTTCCTCCTCCTCGTTTCAAATCCACCTCCTACAGACCGACATCGTCCTTTAAAACCGTTTCATTTCATCTGACGTTTGCTCGTCTGTAGTTATGTGCTGAGGAGAACATCAGTCAGATTAAACTGTCTGGGAGCATTTCAGTGATGCGTTAAAGTCTTCAGAACTCGGTGGACTTTGGAAAACCATGATTGTGATTCCGTCCTTTGCTCATATCTGTTTCACTCTCAGATTATTACAGGAACGTTGTTAAATCACTAAAACTGACAAACCTTTGGGCCGACATGTCTCGCTGGATGTCGTTTAACAAGGTGTAGATATAATCCTCACCTCTTCATCTTGTATTACGGCGGTAAAGACTTTGATGCAGATATTCTCAGAGAGGAGCTCAGTATCTCGTCAGCACATTTATTAAATCATTACATCGTTTAGTCTTCTTTGGAGTTCTTCCTTCTTTATGGAGATTCTTATTAAAATACTGGAGGAAAAAAGTCTTTACTGTAAATTTAGATTTCATGCTAAAACACTTCAAATGTATAATTAACTGAGACGATCGGCAGAATTGACTTAAAGATTGACTAAAATCTATGTTTAAATATGCAAATGAAGTGTTATCTTATGTTAACAGAAACTGTTATCTTAGTGTTATCTTATAGAATATGTGTCAATTTTGATACATTTCCAGAACATAAATCTGAACATTGGATAAAGCCTGGTTACAAATTCTTGTTTCATGTTGTTAACATATTAGAGTCAAAGGTTTTTACAGAGGGAGTTTATGAAATATCTTTGTCTCACTCAGAAATGACTGTCAAGAGCCATGAAACAAATCCATTTCTCCATGTTTTCAGTGATAACATGTCGTATAGATGAGTGTGTGAGTGATGTGTGAACCTTCAGCACACAGAGAGGAATGAACGAGTGACGTTTGGTGAATCTAAGAGCTGCTGAAGTGAAGATTTATCATCAGAGTCTGAGAACAAACTCATTTTAAAGATTTGTTTTCAGACAGAAGACACTGCAGGTGAATAGAGTCACATTGTGGTGTTTGAATATGCAAATGAGGCGTTATGGCAACTTTTGGTGAATTTAGGAGAAATCTACAGACGTAAATAGACAAAGTGATAAAATAAACGTTTTCTTTCCTCTAGTCTAGAAGAAGAAGTGTTTTGGAAGAAAAATAGATCAACATCTCAAACTTGACCAGAGCATTAAAATCATTTCTTTTTTTTCCGTTAGTGTTTCACCTCAAACCTGCAGCTCCTGAGCAAGACTCCTCTCCTCACTCCCTCTCAGCTCCTCTCAGGCGTGTGTGTGCGTGTGCGTGTGTGTGTGTGTGTACGTGTGTGTATGTGCGTGTGTGTGTTGTGTGTGTGTGTCTGCGGTCAGACCAGGTCACCCCCTCCCTCTCTCTCTGTTGCCATCTAGTGGTTCATATTACCGAAATCCAACCTCACACACACTCTCACACACACTCTTCCTCTCTGATAGAACACCTTTTCATAACATTTTGATGTTATGATCTTTCACACACACACACACACACACACACACACACACACACTTTAATGTTGTGCTTTTCTTTCTGATACACTTTCTCTTTGAACCACACACTCTTTCATGCTCTCCTCTTTGAAACACACACTCCTTTTCTCTTTTTGACAAACTTGCTTCCTCTTTTTTTTGTTTTAAACACACTCAAACTTTCTCTCTTCGACACACACACACACACACACACACACACACACACCTGGGCCGTGCCTGGCTGGTGTGTGTTTCCAGCATGCAGCGACACACAGGTCGAGCGCCGGCTGACAGTCAGTTAAAAGCTGCTGCGGGTGGGTCCTAATTATTTCTTTGAAGACTCGCTTTTCCTCCCCGTCTGAGCTTCACTTTAAAGAGGCTAGACACACACACACACACACACACACACACAGATACCGTCATGCAACCCGTCTCACCTGTCACATGAGGCTTTAATGTCGACTCCAGACTTCAGATTTATGGGAACATAACGCTGAAAGGTTGAGGAGTTTCCATGTTGGAGGAGCTTGTTCTAGTTCAGAGGCAGACGTTTGCATGTTTCATTTGATTTGTTCAATCATCGTTTGTTATAGTTTAGATTTGCATTTCAAGTCCCACGGAGGAATAGTTTGACTCTTTCTTGACTGACTTTGGGTTTCTGTCAGTGTCCCCAGAGGTTCCCCCCCAACACCCCGGTTTGGGAACCTTTGACCCTTTCAAGAGCCCCCAAATGGGCCTTTGACAACCATAAGGACTGATTCATTCTGCTCCGGAGTGCACGAGGGAGTTAATGGTGAGACGACTGAGAGTGCACGGACGTTCAGTTCACAGCACAAACATAAACAAAGGTGAAAAAACACGTGTGTGTGAGTGTGTGTGTGTGTGTGTGTGTGTGTGTGCGTGCGCACCTTTGGCTGCACTAGCTTCAAAATAAAGTGAGAAATATTCAGAATCAGAAGAAGAAAGGACAGAAGGAAACTTGTCTTTAAAATGAAAGAAGAGAGAAATTGTGCTTGTGGGGAGGAAACCTTTTATTTCTATAATCTGCTGCTGATGTTGCCACGGTGACAGTAAAAGGAGTTATTAAAGACAATAACATTTGGAAAATAATTTATTTCTAATTTGTTCAAATTTTGGGAACACATTCTGTAATTGACTTCAGTCCCTCCTGCTAGAACACTTACAACACAGAGACAAGAAGCACATGTAGCGCCCTGTTGGCAATGAAACTGGATCCCCCCCCCCCCCCCCCCCCCTCAGAGGTTCAGTAGCAGGCAGAGACACTGTGATTATTAAAAACTTAGAATAACAAAAGGAGGGCTGGAGGAGGAGGAGGACTGGGGAAAGTCTGCAGGAGACCCTAGAGCGGGTCTTGGAGGAGGTTTTTCTGAAAGGTCTGGAGGCAGGAGGAGGTCCCGGGTTTCACAGAGGAGGCAGGACTCTCTGGCTCCGTGGTGCGCTCCGAACACCGCAGGTCCGCTTTTAATACCAGAGAAGGAGGAGGAGAGGCCGGTCACGAGAGAGAGAGCGAGAGAGAGAGACTGCAGTCCACTCCTTCACTTCGGACAGTCGGCATCGAGCATCCATGCGCCAAACGGACTTCTGGATTCGCGCAGAGTCTACTTTACGTTAAGACACTTCACTGAGGGACTCGGATCCGGTTTGAAACTCTCCATTTGTTGCAAATCAGCTGTGCGAGTTGATCGGAGCTCAAATCCACCTCAGGACACTTCGGTTCGGACTCTTCTGCCGGAGTCCGATCCTCAAACCTCCCGGGATCCCCTCCACGTCTGCGGGAGTTTGGGGACTGCTTCTAACACTCATGATGTGTTCATCCACGGACTCCCGTTTTCCGCGCACGACGTGAGCAGAGCCCCGCTGTCTCCAGCCCGTCGGCGCGTCTTTTGTCATTTTAATGTCGGTGTGATCTCCGCGCGCACGGCTGATTGCCGCTTTGCATTTCAGCTCAAACAGACAAACTGAGGAGGTGTTTCTTCTTCTCCTCCTCCTTCTTGCTGGAATAAAGACGAAAAAGGTCTGCGGGGGAGAACCGTGGATTGTCTTTCTTTGGATTGTTTTTTTAAAATTTATTCCTCCGTTTTCTCCGAACCCGAGGATGTTGCTCCGCCGCTTGAACCCTCCCTCCTGGTCCACCTGTAGCTTTTTCTTCTGCTTCGTGTTGCTGCTCCAAACGCCCCGGTCCTCCTCTCCGCTCATTACAGGTAAGATTAAAGGCATCGCATGGCTTCATAATAACACATCACCGTGCGTAAAATCTACCCAAACACCCGGTTATTTAGTCTGCTGCGTCCCCGGGAAATCTCCTCCGGTCTGTTTCTACTCTGCCGGGGAGAGCGCACCGAAGTC
>JAFEUB010001745.1:25000-32500 GCA_024529925.1 Ophthalmolycus amberensis
TGATATCAGCTGTGTTTGTCCCTCTATGATCACTCCTCTGATATCAGCTGTGTTTGTCCCTCTGTGATCACTCCTCTGATATCAGCTGTGTTTGTCCCTCTGTGATCACTCCTCTGATATTAGCTGCTGTGTTTGTCCCTCTGTGATCACTCCTCTGATATCAGCTGTGTTTGTCCCTCTATGATCACTCCTCTGATATCAGCTGCTGTGTTTGTCCCTCTGTGATCACTCCTCTGATATCAGCTGCTGTGTTTGTCCCTCTATGATCACTCCTCTGATATCAGCTGCTGTGTTTGTCCCTCTGTGATCACTCCTCTGATATCAGCTGTGTTTGTCCCTCTGTGATCACTCCTCTGATATCAGCTGCTGTGTTTGTCCCTCTGTGATCACTCCTCTGATATCAGCTGCTGTGTTTGTCCCTCTATGATCACTCCTCTGATATCAGCTGTGTTTGTCCCTCTGTGATCACTCCTCTGATATCAGCTGTGTTTGTCCCTCTGTGATCACTCCTCTGATATCAGCTGTGTTTGACCCTCTATGATCACTCCTCTGATATCAGCTGTGTTTGTCCCTCTGTGATCACTCCTCTGATATTAGCTGTGTTTGACCCTCTGTGATCACTCCTCTGATATCAGCTGTGTTTGACCCTCTATGATCACTCCTCTGATATCAGCTGTGTTTGTCCCTCTGCGATCACTCCTCTGATATCAGCTGTGTTTGTCCCTCTATGATCACTCCTCTGATATCAGCTGTGTTTGACCCTCTATGATCACTCCTCTGATATCAGCTGTGTTTGTCCCTCTATGATCACTCCTCTGATATCAGCTGTGTTTGACCCTCTGTGATCACTCCTCTGATATCAGCTGTGTTTGTCCCTCTATGATCACTCCTCTGATATCAGCTGTGTTTGTCCCTCTGTGATCACTCCTCTGATATCAGCTGTGTTTGTCCCTCTATGATCACTCCTCTGATATCAGCTGTGTTTGTCCCTCTGTGATCACTCCTCTGATATCAGCTGCTGTGTTTGTCCCTCTATGATCACTCCTCTGATATCAGCTGCTGTGTTTGTCCCTCTGTGATCACTCCTCTGATATCAGCTGTGTTTGTCCCTCTTCGATCACTCCTCTGATATCAGCTGCTGTGTTTGTCCCTCTGCGATCACTCCTCTGATATCAGCTGCTGTGTTTGTCCCTCTGTGATCACTCCTCTGATATCAGCTGCTGTGTTTGACCCTCTGTGATCACTCCTCTGATATCAGCTGCTGTGTTTGTCCCTCTGCGATCACTCCTCTGATATCAGCTGCTGTGTTTGACCCTCTATGATCACTCCTCTGATATCAGCTGCTGTGTTTGTCCCTCTGTGATCACTCCTCTGATATCAGCTGTGTTTGACCCTCTATGATCACTCCTCTGATATCAGCTGCTGTGTTTGACCCTCTGTGATCACTCCTCTGATATCAGCTGTGTTTGACCCTCTATGATCACTCCTCTGATATCAGCTGTGTTTGTCCCTCTGCGATCACTCCTCTGATATCAGCTGTGTTTGACCCTCTGTGATCACTCCTCTGATATCAGCTGCTGTGTTTGACCCTCTGTGATCACTCCTCTATCAGCTGCTGTGTTTGTCCCTCTTCGATCACTCCTCTGATATCAGCTGTGTTTGTCCCTCTGTGATCACTCCTCTGATATCAGCTGTGTTTGTCCCTCTTCGATCACTCCTCTGATATCAGCTGTGTTTGACCCTCTGTGATCACTCCTCTGATATCAGCTGTGTTTGTCCCTCTGTGATCACTCCTCTGATATGAGCTGCTGTGTTTGTCCCTCTGTGATCACTCCTCTGATATCAGCTGTGTTTGTCCCTCTGCGATCACTCCTCTGATATCAGCTGCTGTGTTTGTCCCTCTATGATCACTCCTCTGATATCAGCTGCTGTGTTTGTCCCTCTATGATCACTCCTCTGATATCAGCTGCTGTGTTTGTCCCTCTATGATCACTCCTCTGATATCAGCTGCTGTGTTTGTCCCTCTATGATCACTCCTCTGATATCAGCTGCTGTGTTTGTCCCTCTGTGATCACTCCTCTATCAGCTGCTGTGTTTGTCCCTCTATGATCACTCCTCTGATATCAGCTGCTGTGTTTGTCCCTCTGTGATCACTCCTCTGATATCAGCTGCTGTGTTTGTCCCTCTATGATCACTCCTCTGATATCAGCTGTGTTTGTCCCTCTGTGATCACTCCTCTGATATCAGCTGCTGTGTTTGTCCCTCTATGATCACTCCTCTGATATCAGCTGTGTTTGTCCCTCTGTGATCACTCCTCTGATATCAGCTGTGTTTGTCCCTCTGTGATCACTCCTCTGATATCAGCTGCTGTGTTTGTCCCTCTATGATCACTCCTCTGATATCAGCTGCTGTGTTTGACCCTCTGTGATCACTCCTCTGATATCAGCTGTGTTTGTCCCTCTGCGATCACTCCTCTGATATCAGCTGTGTTTGACCCTCTATGATCACTCCTCTGATATCAGCTGTGTTTGTCCCTCTATGATCACTCCTCTGATATCAGCTGTGTTTGACCCTCTATGATCACTCCTCTGATATCAGCTGTGTTTGTCCCTCTATGATCACTCCTCTGATATCAGCTGTGTTTGTCCCTCTGCGATCACTCCTCTGATATCAGCTGTGTTTGTCCCTCTATGATCACTCCTCTGATATCAGCTGTGTTTGTCCCTCTATGATCACTCCTCTGATATCAGCTGTGTTTGACCCTCTATGATCACTCCTCTGATATCAGCTGTGTTTGTCCCTCTGCGATCACTCCTCTGATATCAGCTGCTGTGTTTGTCCCTCTGTGATCACTCCTCTGATATCAGCTGCTGTGTTTGACCCTCTGTGATCACTCCTCTGATATCAGCTGTGTTTGTCCCTCTGCGATCACTCCTCTGATATCAGCTGCTGTGTTTGTCCCTCTGTGATCACTCCTCTGATATCAGCTGCTGTGTTTGACCCTCTATGATCACTCCTCTGATATCAGCTGCTGTGTTTGTCCCTCTGTGATCACTCCTCTGATATCAGCTGTGTTTGACCCTCTATGATCACTCCTCTGATATCAGCTGCTGTGTTTGACCCTCTGTGATCACTCCTCTGATATCAGCTGTGTTTGACCCTCTATGATCACTCCTCTGATATCAGCTGTGTTTGTCCCTCTGCGATCACTCCTCTGATATCAGCTGTGTTTGACCCTCTGTGATCACTCCTCTGATATCAGCTGCTGTGTTTGACCCTCTGTGATCACTCCTCTATCAGCTGCTGTGTTTGTCCCTCTTCGATCACTCCTCTGATATCAGCTGTGTTTGTCCCTCTGTGATCACTCCTCTGATATCAGCTGTGTTTGTCCCTCTTCGATCACTCCTCTGATATCAGCTGTGTTTGTCCCTCTGTGATCACTCCTCTGATATCAGCTGCTGTGTTTGACCCTCTGTGATCACTCCTCTATCAGCTGCTGTGTTTGTCCCTCACATTTCAATGAAAAACACAATAACACCTCATATAATAATACAACAGTACAGGAGGTATTCTGCTTAATGAGGGCTTTTAATTTGCATACTTTAAGTGCATTTTCCTCATATAATAGTATTTTCCTATTGAAGTATTGTACTTTTACTTAAATAAAGGATCTCAATTCTTTCTCTGTCACTGGAAGCAGAAAATGCAGCTTAGAGACTTTCTAAAGTCGTTTATACCGTTTATAATAAAGTCGTTTATCTTGTTTATAATAAAGTCGTTTATATCGTTTATAATAAAGTCGTTTATATCGTTTATAATAAAGTCGTTTATACCGTTTATAATAAAGTCGTTTATATCGTTTATAATAAAGTCGTTTATACCGTTTATAATAAAGTCGTTTATATCGTTTATAATAAAGTCGTTTATATCGTTTATAATAAAGTTGTTTATCTCGTTTATAATAAAGTCGTTTATATCGTTTATAATAAAGTCGTTCATACCGTTTATAATAAAGTCGTTTATACCGTTTATAATAAAGTTGTTTATACCGTTTATAATAAAGTTGTTTATCTCGTTTATAATAAAGTCGTTTATCTCGTTTATAATAAAGTTGTTTATCTCGTTTATAATAAAGTCGTTCATACCGTTTATAATAAAGTCGTTTATACCGTTTATAATAAAGTCGTTTATCTCGTTTATAATAAAGTCGTTTATACCGTTTATAATAAAGTCGTTCATACCGTTTATAATAAAGTCGTTTATCTCGTTTATAATAAAGTTGTTTATCTCGTTTATAATAAAGTCGTTCATACCGTTTATAATAAAGTCGTTTATATCGTTTATAATAAAGTCGTTTATCTCGTTTATAATAAAGTTGTTTATCTCGTTTATAATAAAGTCGTTCATACCGTTTATAATAAAGTCGTTTATACCGTTTATAATAAAGTCGTTTATCTCGTTTATAATAAAGTCGTTTATACCGTTTATAATAAAGTCGTTTATACCGTTTATAATAAAGTCGTTTATATCGTTTATAATAAAGTCGTTTATCTCGTTTATAATAAAGTCGTTTATATCGTTTATAATAAAGTCGTTTATACCGTTTATAATAAGTCGTTTATCTCGTTTATAATAAAGTCGTTTATATCGTTTATAATAAAGTAGTTATATCGTTTATAATAAAGTCGTTTATACCGTTTATAATAAAGTCGTTTATATCGTTTATAATAAAGTCGTTTATATCGTTTATAATAAAGTCGTTTATATCGTTTATAATAAAGTCGTTTATACCGTTTATAATAAAGTCGTTCATACCGTTTATAATAAAGTCGTTTATATCCGTTTATAATAAAGTCGTTTATCTCGTTTATAATAAAGTCGTTTATACCGTTTATAATAAAGTCGTTCATACCGTTTATAATAAAGTCGTTATACCGTTTATAATAAAGTCGTTTATATCGTTTATAATAAAGTCGTTTATACCTTTTATAATAAAGTCGTTCATACCGTTTATAATAAAGTCGTTTATATCGTTTATAATAAAGTCGTTTATACCGTTTATAATAAAGTCGTTTATACCGTTTATAATAAAGTCGTTCATACCGTTTATAATAAAGTCGTTCATACCATTTATAATAAAGTCGTTTATACCGTTTATAATAAAGTCGTTTATACCGTTTATAATAAAGTCGTTTATATCGTTTATAATAAAGTCGTTTATACCGTTTATAATAAAGTCGTTTATACCGTTTATAATAAAGTCGTTTATACCGTTTATAATAAAGTCGTTTATACCGTTTATAATAAAGTCGTTTATATCGTTTATAATAAAGTCGTTTATACCGTTTATAATAAAGTCGTTATATCGTTATAAAGTCGTTTATACCGTTTATAATAAAGTCGTTCATACCGTTTATAATAAAGTCGTTCATACCGTTTATAATAAAGTTGTTTATATCGTTTATAATAAAGTCGTTTATACCGTTTATAATAAAGTCGTTCATACCGTTTATAATAAAGTCGTTTATATCGTTTATAATAAAGTCGTTTATATCGTTTATAATAAAGTCGTTTATACCGTTTATAATAAAGTCGTTTCATACCGTTTATAATAAAGTCGTTTATACCGTTTATAATAAAGTCGTTTATATCGTTTATAATAAAGTCGTTTATACCGTTTATAATAAAGTCGTTCATACCGTTTATAATAAAGTCGTTTATACCGTTTATAATAAAGTCGTTTATACCGTTTATAATAAAGTCGTTCATACCGTTTATAATAAAGTCGTTTATACCGTTTATAATAAAGTCGTTTATATCGTTTATAATAAAGTCGTTCATACCGTTTATAATAAAGTCGTTTATATCGTTTATAATAAAGTCGTTCATACCGTTTATAATAAAGTCGTTTATACCGTTTATAATAAAGTCGTTCATACCGTTTATAATAAAGTCGTTTATATCGTTTATAATAAGGTCGTTTATATCGTTTATAATAAAGTCGTTTATATCGTTTATAATAAAGTCGTTTATATCGTTTATAATAAAGTCGTTTATATCGTTTATAATAAAGTCGTTTATATCGTTTATAATAAAGTCGTTTATATCGTTTATAATAAAGTCGTTTATATCGTTTATAATAAAGTCGTTTATATCGTTTATAATAAAGTCGTTTATATCGTTTATAATAAAGTCGTTTATATCGTTTATAATAAAGTCGTTTATATAAGTGTCTCAGTCAGTACAGGAACAGGTCATCAGTATTGAGCCCCCCCCCCCCCGCTGCTCTCACCAGATATGTTCTCTGTCTGACTTTAGCTTGCCGTAGTTTCAGGTAAAACATTTCACAGGAGAGGAAGGTGTTTAGTCAGACTGAGGACGAGGCCTCAGAGACCCCCCCCCCCCCCCCCCCACCACTTACAGCACTGCCAGTTGAATACACTCGCATGCTGTACATGTTGCAGCGGTGGAGTCGATCGGGTTGGTCTGCTCTGCCACAATCCACCGGCCGCTCTTCATGCTGAACTCAGAGACACTCAGACGACTCGCTGCCGTCAGGATCTCCTGTTGGAGGTTCAGACTCAAACTCTTCAGATTCGAGGCACTTTGTGCACACACGTGCAGTTTACAGTGTTTCACATCTGATGCTTAATCATTAACAACAGGTCTGTGATTCCAGAACAATGTCCCGACTTCTAGCCGGCGTCGATCTCGATCCACTGAGAGGACACCTGTTGCCAGCAGACTGCATCAGCTGGAGCTCGTTTAAATACGCTACGTGTTGGTTCAAGATGTCGTCTTTTTAAATGTTTCCAGCTGAAGCCGGTGAAACAAGGATCTTGTAAATATGCGCTTGGTGGCTACATGTCACACAGTCAGGAGATGAAATCTGTTGGTGCAGTGTTCAGGAACGACTTTCTTTCGGGGCGATGTTACGTTACAAAATGAAAGTTCGGGTTTAAGCAACAAAACCACTTCCTTAGGTTTATGAAAAACATCGTGTTTGGGCTTCAGATAACTGCGTAGAGTTCAGGAAACAACCGTGAAGTCAGGTGTCCTGTGATTGGTGGACCCACAGTCACATGGATGCATTGTGTTTGTGTCTCCACCACAAAAGAAGGGATTCTACTGACGTCACCAATAAGGAGACATTTCATGTCCCGGGACACGAGACCAGTAGATGGTGTTTCATGATACCGGGCTGCACTTTTGACTTTGGAAAGCCATGAACGGCACGTTCCATGAACGGCATGTTCTATCAGGCGATTCATTTATCCAAATCATCAACATTACAACAAACCAAAGGCTCAGCAGGTCAGAGGTCAGAGGTGACCAAACGTTGCTCAAACAAAGCTTGTTCAGGATCTTGATTTTACAGGTTTTTGGGTGAAACATTCGATGAGATAACGCTTCAGCAGATGAGCTGAGACTAACACCGGATCAATAAAGAAGCAGATTTCGATGAAGCGTCTCCATTCACAATGGAAAGTAAACAAACTG
>JAFEUB010001745.1:37500-125000 GCA_024529925.1 Ophthalmolycus amberensis
ACGCACTTAAAGGTACAGCGTGTAGCGTTTAGGGGCATCTATTGGCAGAAATGGAATATAATATTATTAAGTATGTTTTTTTTTGTTTATAATCACCTTAAATATAAGAATTGTTGTGTTTTTCGTTGCCTTAGAAGGAGACCTTTGTATCTACATACATCCTCTTAATGAAGCCGGTACACATGTTCTACAGTAGCCTAGAACGGACAGACTGAACACTAGTCTATGTCGTTTTTTACACGTCTTGACACACGGGAGAAGTTTCAGTTGGTTGCAATCTGCTAGCTCACCACTAGATGGCACCAGATCCTCCACACTGCACCTGTGACTCACGCCAGTTACGTAACAAACACGTATTTCACCCCAAAACCACGATCTCGTCCTGAAACCTAACCAAGTCGTTTTGTTGTATGTCAACCTAAAGAAAGTAAAGCTCCACTGGACGTTTGTGTTGAAAAAGACATCGAACCAGCAGAGACGTCTGCCCAGAGAAGGAGGATTTGTTTTACGATAAGTTCAGATTAATTATAGATAAAAAACAATCCGCTATGAAGTCATTTTAGTTTTAGTTTCTGTGAACACAGAAGAACCTCACTCCCCCACGCAGACATTTAATCTGCTGCTCATCCTCATTTAATATCAGTTCATTATCGGAACATTTCCAACTTTACAGGCCGCAGTGAGGAGGTCAGAGGTCACAGCAGTCGATCAAACAAACATTCCAGACGGAGGAGTTTCACCCTCAGGAGCTGCTTCCTGTCTGAGTCTCAGCTGATCAATGAAGGTTTACCTGATAACAGAGCACGGACAATACCGGAGTCATGTGCAATGTTTAAATAAACAGACTAAGGTACGTATATGAGACCTTTGTTTACACTCTATATTTACTTTCCATAGATTATCCTTCCAGTCTAACTCCGGAATATAATGAAATAATTTAAACGAGAAACAAAAACTACATTTTATGAGAATGTTTTGCAGGGATTTGGAGAAAAACTCTTTAAAGGCTGAAGTCTTGTTGCTTCCTGCTGAAGATTCTTTATCAGCAAAAAGAGAATCAATTCGTCATCGTTTATCAGAGAAATGTGGCAAATATTTACCTCGTCGACGTGAGGATCTGCTGAGACGAACATTTACAAAACTGTCAGACCTTCGTCTGTCTGTCTGCATGAAAGTGTTCAGGATTTCTGACTCTTGTCTAAAACACTTAGAACTATATATAGAAATAAATATAATTATTTTATTCATCATCAAAATCATCGACTATGAATCAACAATGAAAGTGATCGTTACCCGCAGCCCTACATGTCACATCATGTGTCGATATTCTTGATTTGTGAACCGGCTCCATGTCGAGGCTAAATATTCTGGAAGTGTTTCATGATGTTCATCCATCTTCTTGTGTTGGGTACTGTGATCTCTGCCAACATGAGTTGGTATTTGATCTGTTAGTGGAGACCACGCTTTGCATCACGGTGACATCAGAGGCACCGTAGAACGCTTTGTTTGCTTTACAGACAAACTTTGTGAAATTTCCCCAAACAATATAATTTTCATCCGAAATGAATGCACGAGCCACATGGAGTCTTGAGTTTGAATATTTCCCTCAGTGTAAACATCGCAGCTTCAATGAAGAGCTGCAGCGAGCTGCTTCAGAATACGCTGCTTTTAATAACCTTAAAGCTTCTTAAGGAACTGGATTATTTTTGGGGCCAAACTTGTATTTTTGAATGTTGGTCTGAACTGTATCTGCTTCCTCCTGCTCAGAGTGAGAGGTTGTGTGATTACTCTCAGACGTCAGGACTTTGCTTGAGAGAGAGTTCGTAGGAACATTTTGACTCCTTCAAACGGGTTCCTTTGGGGGTGAAGCGGTTCCCGGTCGGCGTCTCCCTCCGCCCGTCTCCCTCCGCCCGTCTCGTCCCTGAGCTACTGTGGCTCCTGCTCTCTGAGGGGTCACGACCTGTTTGTTTTGGAGGAAGGGTGAAAGGTGGAAGGTCACGGTGGCGATGGGGGGGGGGGGGCTTTAAGTCGAGAGGTCCTCTCCAGCGCTGACAGACCCAGACTGATCTCTCTATCCGTCACCAGGACGGAGAGAGAGAGAGAGAGAGAGAGAAACATCACTACGTTGGAGAGAAAGATGGAAAAACAAAGTGTGAAAGAGAGGAGCGGATATTGGTCATAATTATGCCAGAGCAGCTAAATTTAGATTCAAAATGGAAACAAATGATCAGAAGTGATCACATGTGGAGGAAGAGAGATGAGGAGAAGGAGCGAGGAAGGAAACGATGAGGAGAAATAGTGAGCGCTGTCGCCCCCTAGTGGCAGAACAGAGCAGCTGTCTCAAACAAGGACTTCTTTATCAGTCCAAGAAGAAGAAAAGCTCATTTCATGTCAACGTTGATAATTAAAGCTCTGCTTCATGATGTGTTGTTGCAGTTTTTATCCAAGAGAATTATGAGTTGTAAATATTCTAAACTTATAATTTTTTTTACTAAAACATGACAAACATTCAAACATCAATAAAAACATCTGTAAAATAACGTACAAACATAAACAACAAAAGAAAGTAGATACAATAGTTAGTTGATGCTCTAACCTATATTATTATATTATTATTATTATTATTATTATTATTATTCACAGTGAACGTTCTTATAGATTTAAGAGCTCCTCTTCCTGGAGGTTTATGGATTATTTTAAATTGACTGTAAAACTGCAGATATATGATGTAAAGTTGACCTCGACTTTCACTAAACAAGTTAGAAATAATTAAATTGAACTGATTGAATTTAATTGTTGAGATGTTGAGACTATTCTTGTCTGAAACCTTGAGTCTCCGTGAAGTTCGGACTTCTACGTCAACTTCAACTTGCAGCTCTGAAAAGACTCAAAGGGAAACCGCTGCTTTTACATCTGGAGGTTTAGTTCAAATACATAAATACATAAAAACACACCGAACCTGAGTCTCAAAGAAATATAGTCAAGTTGAAATCTTTGTATCTTCATACATGTACACACACACACACACACACACACACACACACACACGTTCCCTTTCTCTGACACACACACACACTTACACGCATTCCGACGGTTCATCCCACTGTGTGTGTGTGTGTGTGTGTGTGTGTGTGTGTGTGTGTGTGGGGGGGAGGGGTCCTCACCCTCTGTGACAGACGGTCGTCCGGTCGACCGGCCTTGGTGCCGCGGTGGTATGTCGAGTGGTTTAAGGCGTGGTGACCCATTGTGACCTGTGACCCCGAGACAAGAAGGGTGAGAGTGAAGAGGTGGGGGGGGGTCACATGTAGTAACACCACTTTGTGCTAATGGATCACAGGAGGAAGAGAGTAAAGGACATGACATTGACCACCGAGTCGCCCACATGAAAGGAGCGTTTAATACAAATCACGTGTTCTGTGCATCGCAGCATTTGGTGAACAATGCTGCTGCTTTCTTCCCAACACTTTAACGTCAGACAGACAAGTTGTTCTACGTTCTCTGCTGTCAGTCGACTTGCGTTGTGTAAATCTGCTTCATTACATCGTGATGAGGGAACAAAGCAGTCGAGACTTTAACGAAGCAGCTTGCAGGAAACACGAATGCAGCAGAAGATGTTTGTGTCGGTTTAAACTCGTACTGAATAGAAGAAGTTGATGTCGTCGTCGTGACGTCTCTCATTGGTTCGTGGACTGATGTTATGAAGCCCCCAGTTCAGCGTTTTGGCCGTCGCCATCTTGGTTTTTTTGCAACCACGTAGAGACGTATACGAGAGAGACCTGTCAATCACAGTAGCCCCGCCCTAAAGCATCCTCTGCTTTATGGTCTGTGTGACTCTAAATGGACCATCATGTACTAAATGAACATCATGCTGTATTGAAGAAGACTTGAAACTAGAGATTGAGACCATAAACTCATGTTTACAATGTTTACTGAGGTAATAAATCAAGAGAGAAGTAGAGTCATTCTCTCATAGACTTCTATACAACCAGAGGAGTCGCCCCCTGGTGGACACTAGAGAGAATGCAGCTTTAACACATGAAGCTTTGACTTCACTCTTCAGAAGAGGAGGTTGCCGTGTCGCTCAAAGACAAAATGCAGTTGACATTGTTGCTCATCTTGCCGTTGACCAACTTCTCTGCTGGTCCTGTTGCACAACATGCTGCTCCTCTCACCTCTGTGGTGCGGACTCCTTTGTTTATAAAGTGAGTGCGATGGACACCGGCGCTGTGGTCAGACCATCCTGTGGTCAGTAATACGGTTGGACTGGTTGAGAATAGCTTGATGCAGCCGTCTCCCTCTGTAATGCCAGATTAACATTTCCAGAATATTGGCTCCGGCTGGTGTTCACATGGAGCGTTTCCAGGAGATTTCTTGGTGAAGCGTGAAGTGTGCAAAAGGATAAATGTATTTCTTTATCTCATTTATTTCCCCTCCTGGTTATTTAAACGTTCTCCTCCCTCCTCCTCCTCCTCCTCCTCCTCCTCTATGACATCATCTGTGCTCGGTGTGGTTGGGGTTTCAGTTGCTGCTGCTATATTAAAACCGCCCCCGATTTATTTTCGCCGCTTCCTTTGATCCGTCCTCGTTAGAGCCGCCTGCCGCAGTGCCACGGGGCCACGGGGCCGCCAGCCTCCACTTCATAAACCCGCAGTGTGTCAAATAAAACACAGACACACACACACACACACACACACAGCATGTGGATGAAATTGGCAATAAAAAGCTGGGTGTGAAAAGTCGGGCGGATTAATCCAGCGCAGTCGCACGGTGCAGTCTGGTGGTGACGACGTGCGACCTTAGAGTTGGAGTTTCCTCGCTGGCTGTTGCTTTGTTTTTAAATGAAGAGCTGCAGGGATGACGTACGTTTTTTGTTATTCGTCCCGTAAAAAGCTCCGGGGCCAGAAAGTCTCAGTGGAGAAACTGAAATATCGCAATGTTTGGTGCCAGTAGACAGTTCCAGCTCGTGTCTGTTAATAAGCGCTGCAGCTCCTCAACAAGTAAAGGTCTGTGATTGGCTCCCCAGCTGCTGCATGTTGGTAATCTGTTTAACAAAGTAATGCAAACCATTGTCTGTCATGTGACCGAAAATCATTGAAAATAACACGCTTTTATTGCTTTTACTCAAACTCTCTTCACATGTCATGTGATCTGTAACTTCAGTGAAGAAGGAAATGCAGATGAACCTCCAGGACGTGACATTGTTGACGTCACCACAGATGATCGTGATGTGGACGATAAGACGTCCAGACAGATTCTGCTCTGCACGTTTCAACATATTCACGTCACTCTCAGCATGAATCATTTTGGTGATGCTCAGACTGTTCATGGTGCTCCACCATCAAGTCAAACAACGTGTCCGATGCTTTGGTTTATGATCAAATACCTGAACAGAAACCTGCTTTTAAATGTTAATCAAATCTAACTAAACCACACAGCACATTAGCATATCACACTCTTCATCATTCTTCCTCATTCATATTTCATATAGAGTGATGGAAAGTTTTCAGTGGATTTAAAAAGTAAATAATTTCCTCTTTTCTTGAACTTCAACAGAAAGAAACCAGAAACACTAATTCATGGTGCAACAAAACAAGAGCTCATAACTACAACAACATGATATATAATAATACGAGTCTCTGTGCAATATGTGTAAGACCGGATCGCAAAACAAAAGGACGGAGAAAATAAGAATTTGGAACGAGGTGAAAAGAGAAGAAAAGAGTGAAAAACAAGACTTACAGTGCGTTGGAAAATATACTGATCACCTCTCTATCTCTCTCTCTCTCCCCCCCCCTCTCCTCCCCCCCCCCCCTCTCCTCCCCCCCCACCCCCCCCCTCTGCAGGAGGGGAAGGCGGACTGTAAGCAGGAGAAATGTCCGCTGGTCTCTGAGGACTGTGTTCTGGTGGTGAAACAGACCGGAGCCTGCTGTGAGGTGTGTAAAGGTAAGACGGACAGAGTTTCATTCCTCTCACCTCCCTCTGATTCTCCCGGGGAGGAAATGAACTCTGTTCCTTTGTGTTTTGTGTTTTTTTCACCGTGATGTTGCGATAAACCATCAGCGATGATAATACTGGACGACAGTACCGGCAGCTGCTCTGCACTAATAACACACCAGAGAAAAAACATCGAGATGCTAACCAGAGCACGCACACACACACACACACACACACACACACACACACACACACACACACACACACAGGGGTTCACCGTTGGGTTTACAGGGCAAAATATTAAATACAGTTGCTTTTATGGGCCAGAAACTCCTCAATGTACCTTCATCTCTTCATCTCTTCATCTCTTCATCTCTTCATCTCCTTCACACAGGCTGGACTCACTGTTCCACATGCAGGTTCAGGTTCATATATATATATATTAGGTAGAGACCTGTCAATCACTGTGTAGCCCCGCCCTAAAGCATCCCCTAAATGAACATCAAGTGAACATTTTGCATGAGCGTAAATTGATGATAACTTCGATAAAGAACTATCCTGATTATTCGGTGGTCCTTTAAATATCTTTTTCATGAAACAATACTTTCAAAATCGCCACCGAAGAAAAGTGAAAGTGAAGCTTTTTAGACAGTTTCTTGTTGAGAAAAATGTTTTTTTTATGAAATAATATTTCTAGTTTTTTGTTTCCTCTTGAGTAGTTTTAAAGCGGCTCCATCTCTCAGTAGATCAAACGCTGAATAAACTCCTTAAAGGGGAGCTTTGGTGTTTTTCAACCACAAAAACAAAGGCAAATAAAGATATTATATAAGTATAGATATAGATTGAAAAATACCTAAATTACCCTCCAAACAAAGTCCTCACTTTGGAGGATGTTCCTGTTCTTTCTTATGAAACTTATGCGGCTCTATAGAAATATGAGAACACACACACACACACACCTAGCTCTCATCAGGGGCGTGGACCCTTTTTAGTTTTTTTAACGACGCGGCCGTTCGTTCAGAGGTGGAAACGGACTCGGGGACATGCAGAGCCCTCGTAGCCCCTCATAGCTTTTCATTTGGAGCCTCTGTGTGTCTTTCTGCTTTGGAAAAACTCCGACTCCTTCGTGTCATAACGCTGTTTTCTCACTTTCATGAAATCACACACGCCGTTAAAAACAGACTCGCAGCCAGACCGGCTCACTTTACGGAGCAATTGACTTTATTGCTGCCTTTATTAACCGGCTGATGTTGTGTGAGTGTGAGTTGTACTTGGCTTGAAATGAATAATAAAAGAATATATATGATATAAATATTTAAGACCCTGCGTGTAAAGAATGAGAACATGATAACATCGTACATTTAGGGTTGAGTTTTGGCTTTTGGTAAGATCTGGCCCTTGGCTTTGAGTGTCGGTATCTTTATGGAATCTCATTTCTCGGTGACGGAGAACGAACCAGAGGACAGAAGACGTGTTGTCGCGTTGTCGTGTCCACATGCACGAGTGTACGATCAGGAGACGAGTCTCTGGGATCTCCTGCCGTCTGATCGCAGCCTTCTTTTCATAACGCTGTACCCGTCCTCCTCTGCAGTGATGCCGTATCTGAAGGTTTTGGTTCCCACTGAGGGAAGCGGATCACCGGCAGTGATCAGGTTTCACTGTGTGGAGGGTCAAGCATTGATCTGAGGCCACTTACTGTCAACGGGTGAAATGAAGAGGCGTTTCATTTAGTGCTGAGTGGACGAGTCACTGGCAGCTCCTCACACAGACGTATGGACTTAAACTTGGACTTAGATCTGACTTAAAGCTCGGGCTGGTAATGTTGAGAAACCAAGCTTCTGTGATTGGTGCCGACAATAAACATCCCCCCCCCCCCCGCCTCGTGTGCTTCTACTGTCTTTATACGTTTCTGTTCATGATTACATTCAAGACAGTTTCGATAATAACTACCAATTATTCTTTTTGCAGCTTGAACTTGACTGTGTATGTGTATTGTGTTTATATTAAAATTAATATTAAGAAAACTAAATATGAATGACCTCTCTCTCTCCCTCCCTCTCTCTCTCCCTCTCTCTCTCTCTCTCTCTCTCTCTCTCTCTCTCTCTCTCCCTCCCTCCCTCGCTCCCTCCCTCTCTCTCTCTCTCTCTCTCTCTCGCCCTCCCTCCCTCTCTCTCTCTCTCTCTCTCTCTCTCTCTCTCTCTCCCTCCCTCCCTCGCTCTCTCCCTCTCTCTCTCTCTCTCTCTCTCTCCCTCCCTCCCTCCCTCGCTCCCTCCCTCTCTCTCTCTCTCTCTCTCTCTCTCTCTCTCTCTCTCTCTCTCTCTCTCTCTGTCTCTCCCTCTCTCCCTCTCTCCCTCTCTCCCTCCCTCTCTCTCTCTCCCTTTCTCTCTCTCTCTCTCTCCCTCTCTCCCTCTCTCCCTCCCTCTCTCTCTCTCCCTTTCTCTCTCTCTCTCTCCCTCCCTCTCTCCCTCTCTCTCTCTCTCTCTCTCAGGCTGCATGTTGGATGGGAGATCTTATAACAGCTCAGTTTCCTGGACCAGCTTCACCAAACCCTGCATAACCAGACGCTGTCAGGTGTGTAGAGCTGTGTGTGTGTGTGTGTGTGTGTGTGTGTGTGTGTGTGTGTGTGTGTGTGTAACAACACAAACATGCCGCTGTCAGAGGAAGGTAGAGATACAGGAGGAGGGAGGACAAAGGGAAGGAAGGAACTAAAGGGGAAGGAAAGAGGGAGGAAAGTGAGGGACAGCAAACATGGAGGGAAGGAAAGGAAGAAGCAACTTAGGGGATATGATAGAAAAGGTACAAAGGAAAAGAAGGAAGGTGGCCAAGTAAGAAAGGAAAACCAGAAGGAGAAATGATGGATGGAAGAGAGGAAATAAAGAAGGAAAGAAATATGGGTGAGAAGAAAGAGTTCAGGAAACGGTGAAGAGAGGGATGCATCAAAAAAACAGAAGGGAACATTGAAGCAGGGAGGGAACGAGGAATTTCAGGAAGGAGTTGAGGTAAGAATCTTTAGGATACAGCAAGGAGCAGTAGGGAAAATGGAAGTGATGATGTAGGAGGAAATAAAAGAGACACGGAGGAACAAAATGGCGTCGATGAGGAGAGAAATGGACGGAAGGAAGCCAAGAATGGGACAGAAAACACGGAGGAAGGACGGATCAAAAGTCACGTCAACGACTTTACAAACTAGAAGGTGAAGACGTGATTGGTTTCCCTGCTGTTGTGACAGGAAGGTGTCGTCACCGAGGCGGACGTCCAGTGTGTCGTCCACTGCAAGAACCCCAAAATCCACCCCAAGAAGTGCTGCCCCACCTGCCCCAGTGAGTACCGACTCCAGGTCCAGCGGGTCTCATGAAGTCGTCTGAACTTCATCCACTTTTTTCATCTTTGGCCAATTTATAAAACGCAGAATATTCTTTAGTGACGAGTCTCCTCCTGCAGGTTGCATCTTTGAGGGTCGCCTGTACAAAGAGAAGGAGGAGTTCAGTCCTGAAGGCAAACCCTGCATCAAGTGCACCTGCACTGTGAGTACACACACACACACACACACACACACACACCCTTGTGTTTACAGGCTGACCGGTGTGTGAGTGTTTGTGCTCTGTCCTCTAAATAAGTCCGTGTTGGAGTCTCCTGGGAGTAACAAACCTTTGGTTGGATCAACATCCTCCTCCTAACTTCCCCCCCCCTCTCCCTCCCTCCTCCCCCATTAGACAAACACACCCTGCATGTACGTCCATAAACACATTACAGCATTAATGTGTTTGCACCTAGTTTGGTCGACCTGCAGGCTTGTTAACATGAATAAACACGCGGAGGTGTGACAGAATCATTCTTCATACACATTATTGTGCAGAAATGTGTTATTTTGTTATTTATTTTCCTCTGAAATAACATATTCTAGTCCATGCACATTAAACCTGACCAACTGACGACACTGGTTATTACATTGTTAGTGTAATCTTTAGGCGTTAATGTTTCACATTAAGCAGAAAGACCAGGAAATGAACTGGCTGCAGACGTTTTAATACAAACAAACGGTTGCACTTTAAACGTGTGCAGGCGGAGTCTAAAACATGAACTACAGTCCCTCACAACTCTGATCATTAGCAGGTACATGTCAGTAGCAGGTACATGTCAGTAGCAGGTACATGTCAGTAGCAGGTACATGTCATTAGCAGGTACATGTCAGTAGCAGGTACATGTCATTAGCAGGTACATGTTAGTAGCAGGTACATGTCAGTAGCAGGTACATGTCATTAGCAGGTACATGTTAGTAGCAGGTACATGTCAGTAGCAGGTACATGTCAGTAGCAGGTACATGTTAGTAGCAGGTACATGTCATTAGCAGGTACATGTTAGTAGCAGGTACATGTCAGTAGCAGGTACATGTCAGTAGCAGGTACATGTTAGTAGCAGGTACATGTCAGTAGAGAAGAGCAGTGAAACGCATGTCAGTGAAATGTTGTTTTTGTTGTTCAGGGAGGACGGACTCTCTGCATGAGGGAAGTGTGTCCTGTCCTTTCCTGCCCCGCCCACCTCAGCCACACCCCGCCGGGACAGTGCTGTCCCAGATGTCTCGGTGAGGACCAGTAAACTGTCTCTCTGACCCTCTGAGGTTGATGTAAAACCTCCACTGCTGGCCTTTAGGGTTCGGGTTAGGGTTCGGGGTTAGGGTTGGCCTTCAGCTTCTTCCTGTTTCCTCCGTCATTGGTGGGAACCTTCACCAGTGGTGGAGAGTTACTAGTTAATACTTAAGTATATATTTGAGGTACTTCTACTTCAGTCTTTTCTTTTCCTGCTGCTTTTACTCCACTACATTTCAGAGGGACATGTTGTACTTGTAGCTTGTAAGAGAAAACAAACAAATGGCAAATATTTTGTTAATTGTTTGCCATTTTTCATGCAAAACATTGCAGAACAATGTGAGGATTTGCAGCTTTAAAAATAACATTTTTGTCAATTTTAATCATTTATTTTAATAATTGTTTGATTGTACTGTTTTGTGACACTTTTGGGCTCTGAGTGATTATGATGACATTTCTGACTATTTTAAGATTTTTTTACAAACAATCAATCAATTAGTAATCAGAAGATGAATCCATAATGAAAATAAGAATTAGTTCATAGTCTAACTCCTGCATTAATGCATGAGAAATAATAATCTAATGACAGAATATATCATTTTTTCTGCTTTAGTACTTTTCATTTAAATACTTTAATCACATTTTCCTGATTATACTTCCATACGTTTACCTAAGTAACATTTATCAGTAACTTATCTGCTGCTGTGATTCGTGGAAATGAAGAGCTGTAGATATTTAGCACATTGATCATCATTCCTTCATGTTCGTCTCTTTACATTGACTTGCAAATACTTTTACAAGCTAAATAACCCGAACAAACATGATTCAGAATGTTATAATAACCTTTGACTCCTCCTCCTCCTCCTCCTCCTCCTCCTCCTCCTCCTCCTCCTCCGTCAGGTCAGAGGAAGGTGTTTGATCTGTCTTTAGGAAGCTGTCTGTTCCACAGCGAAGTGTACGAGAACGACACGTCCTTCATACACGACAACTGCACCTCCTGCACCTGCAAGGTACCGACCCGGATCTCCTCCTCCGCCTCTAACATAAAGACCCGAGTTCTGTTTGATCTGAGGTTCACTCCACAACCTCGTTACTGGATGAATAAAGATGAGTCCTGTGAATGATGAATCTCATCCTTTGATCCTTTTTATTTATCGTTATTCTTCCAGGATTCCACAGTCGTGTGCAAGACGCGGTGCTCACAGCCGGGGCTCTGCCTCACAGACCGGTGCTGCGAGGAGTGTCTGTCCTACGTGAAGGTGGAGGAGGTGAAGTACTGCAGAGTCCGGAACAAGATCTACAGGGTGAGAGGGGGGGGGGGAGAGGGGGGGGGGGGGGGGGGGGGAGGAGGGAGGAGGTGAAGTACTGCAGAGTCCGGAACAAGATCTACAGGGTGAGAGGGGGGGGGGAGAGGGGGGGGGGGGGGGAGGAGGGAGGAGGTGAAGTACTGCAGAGTCCGGAACAAGATCTACAGGGTGAGGGGGGGGGGGGAGAGAGGGGGGGGGGGGGGAGGAGGGAGGAGGTGAAGTACTGCAGAGTCCGGAACAAGATCTACAGGGTGAGGGGGGGGGGGGGAGAGAGGGGGGGGGGGGGAGGAGGGAGGAGGTGAAGTACTGCAGAGTCCGGAACAAGATCTACAGGGTGAGAGGGGGGGGGGGAGAGAGGGGGGGGGGGGGAGGAGGGAGGAGGTGAAGTACTGCAGAGTCCGGAACAAGATCTACAGGGGGTGACAAATGGATGAATGCTAGGTGAATTGATGAATGAATGATGGTTTGATGAATGATGGTTGGATGGTGGTTGGATGAATGGATGAATGATGGATGGATGGATGATGGTTGGATGAATTGATGATGAATGAATGATGGATGAATGATGGATGGGTGGATGATGGTTGGATGAATTGATGATGAATGGATGACAGATGGATGAATGATGGATGGGTGGATGATGGTTGGATGAATTGATGATGAATGAATGATAGATGGATGACAGATGGATGAATGATGGATGGGTGGATGATGGTTGGATGAATTGATGATGAATGAATGATGGATGGATGATGGTTGGATGACAGATGGATGATGGTTGGATCGGATGATAGATGGATGAATGGATGAATGATGGTTGGATCGGATGATAGATGGATGAATGGATGAATGATGGTTGGATCGGATGATAGATGGATGAATGGATGAATGATGGATGGGTGGATGATGGTTGGATGAATTGATGATGAATGCATGATGGATGATGGATGGATGGATGACAGATGGATGAATGGATGAATGATGGATGGATGGATGATGGTTGGATGAATTGATGATGAATGAATGATGGATGGATGACAGATGGATGAATGGTGGATGGGTGGATGATGGTTGGATGAATTGATGATGAATGAATGATGGATGGATGACAGATGAATGAATGGTGGATGGGTGGATGATGGTTGGATGAATGGATGAATGATGGTTGGATGACAGACGGATGAATGGATGAATGATGGACGTGTCCATGTCTGGATGTCTTCTGATCTCTGTGTGTCTCCTCTGTCCTTCAGGAAGGAGACTTGTGGTCGTCGGTTAACTGCACGCTCTGCGCTTGCGTCAAAGGAAGCATCGAGTGTCGGCTCAAACACTGTGTACCAATCACCAGCTGCCCCTCGGTGAGTGACAGGCCCCGCCGGCCAATCACCAGCTTACGTCCCGTTTGCATTACTTTACACCACAAACTCAGAGTTGTTTTCAACAGCCACCAACTCCGTCTCTGTCGCTCCACCTTCACTCTCCGTCTCATCCGTCCCACACTCAGACTTTACAGCCGGGACGAACTCCATCGTTTTCACTTCACACGCGTGACTCTTCAACAACAGCAACGCTCCTCTGATTTACTAGCGGAGCGGCCATGACTTGTTTTTTATTCAAGTTTCATCTCTTTCTTGTGCAGTTTGATACTTGTTGTTGTCGGTATGATGGATTTATCTCATGCGTTTATGGCAGATTTACGACAGAAGTTAGATACACGTTCCAGCGGGGATCGATGTCTCGCTTAAAGACACACAGTCTGCGTTTGAACCCGTCGCTCTCCAGGACCGAGGTGTCCTTTTATCAGTTAGTGATCTCACCAGCAGCTGGAGCGTGGCGTTGGCTGTCAAGCGCTCTGGGAACTGCTGGCAAGAAGAAGGAGGTTTTGGTTTTTTTGCGCTGCGTTCACCTGTCGCAGAGATGGCCCGGGGGTCGTCTGTCGGCCGGCGGGTGATGGAGTGGATTCCTCGCATACCCGCCGGCCGCTGGCGGTCACGCAGTCAAAGCCGGCGTCAGTCCCACGTTCACACGCTTTCCAGCGGTTACAACAAGCCCTCACCTGTCGTCTGTGGTCAGACATGCTGGGTGATGTCGGTGGTCTGTCTCCAGAGAAAAAGACCAAAGTTTCACTCACTGCTGATTTAGTGTCTTCAGAAGACCTTTCAGCAGCCTGCTCGTTCACTCCGGATCTTTCTCACATTTTGGGGAACATCACTTTGCATTTATGATTCTTTTTTTAAAGAATGAAGTGCTGAGGGGATTAGGAATACACTTCATTTTGTTACAAACATGTAACAGCTGCCGTTTAATGGTGCGTTCGTGTCATGGTGATAAAGTGGGAGAACAGGAAGGCATGCTGGAGTCGCTACGTCGATGTTTAAGCATTCAAATAATTTCCTTTTCTTTTTCTGCAAGTTCCTATTTGCATGTTTTAATACTTCTTACGTCTTGCACTTATTTTGGTCAGTAAATTATGTTCACGGTAAATAAGTTGAACACAGCGTCACTTCTCCTTAAAGGAACAGCGGGTAGAATTCGGGGGATCTATCGGCTGAAATGGAATATAACATTATTGTAAGTATGTTTTCCAAGGACGGAGGATGTCTTACGTTTTAAAGCCCTCTGAGGCAACTTTTGTGATATTGGGCTAAATAAATAAAGTTGAATTGAATAGATATGGCACACTAAACATTTCACAAGTCAAAAACTGGACACTTGTTACATTGATGCGTTGCGGTAACGTTGGCTAAGTGTTGGCATATCACACACACACACACACCTGTCCCAAGTTATCACACACACACACACACACACACACACTCTCCCATGCCGTCATCCTGCGGTCAGCGGCAGGTCGGCAGAGTGTGTGCGTGTCTCCAAACAGCCTTTTGTCTGTGTGACGTTTGAGTGACAGCAAAGAAGAGGTTCCCTATATTTAGGCCCCTGAAAACCAATCTCTGTCACTGTGTGTGTGTGTGTGTGTGTGCTTGTGTGTGTGTGTGTACTTGTGTGTGTGTTGTCAAAAGGCAGCGCTCTTCAAAGAGAGAGATTGCCCTTTGTGCAGAGGTTAGGACTCTGGAGTTTGTATTGAGTGTAGAGAGAACGTCTGTATGTGATGACAGACGAGTGGTGTGTGTGTGTGTGTGTGTGTGTGTGTGTGTGTGTGTGTGTGTGTGTGAGACAGGGAAAAAAAGAGTGTGTGTTTGTGCGAATGAAGGGCTTCCCTGAGGCAACAAAAACTAAGTGTGTGAAAGAGTCCTCTGATCTGCACTTCTGATGGAAGTTGAAACATACTGTACACACACACACACACACACACACACACACACAACACACACACACACACGCAGAGTTTCCTGTTACACAGACAGAGTTCAGCGGTTGGAGCTGGAGTATCGGTGTCTCTGTGGTCGTCCTGGTTTGACTGAACTTGAGAACAGAAGTGTTACTTTTGTTGCCCGACGTGGAGAGAAGGTTGCGTCGGTTTGACCGTTTGCTACCGAGGCAAACACTGTTTAGCTCCTCGCTGTCATGTTGAATTGTTGGGTTCATTTGTTGCTGGAAAAACACGGAAAACTGTGTTTGACTTTCCGTTGCGTCATTTCTTTCCGTCAGTAAATCAAACCCGAAGGAAAAGAGAAATGAAGTTGAGTGTAAATCTTTGTTATTAGAGGATCGTTAGGCTTTCAAGTAGATTTGCGAACAACTTTCTGCACATTTATTTTTCCTGCATCTCAGTATTCTGAGTCGTATCATCGTTGTTTCACTTAAACTTGCTCTCTTTGCGTCACACAATCTCAGATTGAAAGATATGGAAGTGTGTGAATCCAAACTACTGATAACATGACTGTATCAGAGCAACAACACAGCCAATGGAGCATTAATTACAAGATATATGAAATGCATATTCTTTCTTTTTACATGCTGATGTCCCATGAAAGTGTTTGGCCTCCACAGGTTGATGCATATTTCAGTGTTGTTCTTTTAAACTGTGCAGAAGCTTCTTTCGTGTCTTCAGATCTTCTCCGTCTCTGCGTTGTCTCTCTGCCTTCTGTCTGGTATCTGTCCTGCATGTGTCTCCTCCCTCTGAGGATCTAACTCTGTGTCTGTGCCTCGTCTCGTGCAGAATAAGATCCTGAACAGGACCGGCTGCTGTCCGGTTTGCACTGAAAGTGAGTAAGTCCTTCTCGACCCTCCGGCTTCCTGTTCCCAGAGTATTCACGCATCTGAAGTAAAGTCTTAAAGTTGAGGCCTTAACGGAGTATCTTGAATGCATTCATGTTTGTAGTTAAAGTTGTGTTCTGGTTCCACGTGGAGTCTGTGTTTAGACGCACTCACCTGACGCACCATTGAAGGAATACTTTCCCGCATGCCTCCACGCTGAACTGAGAATCAAAAACCTGGAAAACGACTTGATGAATTGAAGTAAACATTTACTGGAGATCATCAAGACTCTTCTCAGTTTTCAGCTTCTCCGTTCTCCGTGGAGGCATGCGGGAAAAATAACTCTTCATTCCAGTAGTCAAGGCGAGTAACTGATCCGCAAATGATCACTTTGTGGGTGGAATATTGCTTTGAATCAAAATATTTACAAGTCAGAAACTGGACGATGCTGATGCTGCAGATACGGATGGACTTCTGAGTGAGTCACATCAGTGCCTCGTATCTCACCGTGTATCATCAATGATCTTCTCGCTGCTGTCAGTCATTGTGGTGTTCCACTGCTGCTCCTCTTGAGTTCCAATGACGGCTACTTATTTCTGTTTCTTTTGGTCGTTCCTTCTCCATCTTTAACTGTGTTTGTCTTTGCACCTCGGTGCCTCTGCAGAGCCGGGGGTGTGCACGGTGTTTGGCGACCCTCACTACAACACCTTCGACGGCAGGACCTTTAACTTTCAGGGAACCTGTCGGTACGTGCTGACTCGTGATTGCGGCGCCGTCCCGTCCGGAGGACCGGGAAACAACGTCAACGGCCCAGACTCCAGCTTCATGGTAGGAGACCGATATCAACGCTCCTGCCCGGCTCCATGTCTATCAACACGTTTAAAGAATTTGACGGAGCTCCGTTCGTCTCCTAGGTGTTGGTGAAGAACGACGCCCGGCGCACTCGTTCCTTCTCCTGGACTCAGTCCGTTGAGGTGAGACTCGGAGGTTTGATCCTCGGCCTCCACCAGCACCTGACGGTCCGGAGGAACGGGACCCGCATCGCGCTGCCCTACCACGGCCCCGGAGTGCACATCGACCTGGACGGGTACCTGCTCAAACTCACCACCATCGCAGGTCAACAGACGTCACGAGCGATATTACTCTTTGTAACATCGTGCAGATTCACTCTCAATATCTGTTTCATGTTTTAGTTTCTATTAAGCACAGCTGTAAGCATTTACTATATTTACTTTACTCTTACTGGTGTCATTATTGCTTCTTATACACTTAATAATTATATGTTTTTTTATTCCATTGTTTTTTCTTATAAGATAAGAATAAACTTTATTTACCTCGAAGGAAATTCTTGTGCCAGAGTTTCATTAAAGATTACAAAAGAATAAAAATATAAACGTATATGAACAATAGAATAACAATTATTAAGTGTAAATAAATAATACTGACACCAGTGCAAATACAACACAGGAGCAATAAGAGTAAAGTAAATAAATATAAAATTCAACTAAAATAGAAAAAGTAAAAAACGAAAATGAAATACAAGAGTAAAGAAATAAAGCGTTTATTCTTCTGTTATTCTTCTTTCATCAATTTCTGGCTACAGAATTTCTTTTGGGGTTAATAAAGTTCTATCTTATCTTATATAAATCAATATATTGATTTGTAATAGCGATCACGTGTCCCTCATATTATTATTATTTACATCCGTACCGTCCTCGTGAACTCAATAACTTATATACTAATTATGAATAAAACTAAATACACTATAATCTAGAGCTTTTCTTTGAGTTTTTATGAGCTACATTTTAATGCTAATTAAATTAATTATTTGCAATTGCTTTTGAAATGATGATTCAAACCACAGGTGTCACTATGAAATGGGTCTTTTTAATGAACCTTTTGCTGTTTGACAGATTGGTGGAAGCTCTGGAAAAAGCTCCTAAATAGAACTTTGGATTATTTTGCAGACCACAAAGTTTCATGCTCGATCTCTAGAATATTTATTGCTAAAAGACTCGCGCTGCTGCCTCTGTTTGGTTTGCTGGGCAGAGAAGTGAGGAGTCTGAAGGGACGATCATGAAGTCTTTGCCCCCCCCCTGCAGGTCTGGAGATCACGTGGGACGGCGACAGTTTCGTGGAGGTGGTGGCGGCCCCGCACCTGCGCGGACGCCTCTGCGGACTGTGCGGCAACTACAACGGCCACAAGCGCGACGACACCATGGGAGGCGACGGCCAGTTCAAGTTCGACGTGGACGAGTTCGCCGAGTCGTGGCGCGTCGAGGGAAACTGAGGTTTGCTCCCAGCAGCCTCCGCCCCGCCGCACGACCTCCTTCCTGTGTCCCGGCAGCGTCAAAGTCAAGTTCCGCGCCCACCGGGAGTGCCAGAAGATCAAGTCGTGGGAGTTCCAGAAGTGCCACCGTGTGGTTGACTTCGCCCCTTTCTACAGGTCAGAGGACTCTCACTCAGAGACCGTAACGATGACGTGAGCAGAAGTTGTGAACTCACTGAGCGGAGGTCTTCGACTGAAACGAGCAGTGGAGGAGTAATGTTATAAAACGTAGAGAGACGGATTAAATGAGTAAAATTACACAATGTAATGCTTCATCCACACACGCTTGTCACTTGTAGAAATCACATCGCTATCTCGCTATCGCCACATGAGTGACAGCTTTGTTCGGCTCATTTTCCTGTGGAATTAGCTCGCTAGCTAACTAGCGGACACTGGTACTGCTATTCGGCTCATTTTCTGTAACGAGAGTAGCATTAAAGCTATCAGCCTAACTAGCGGACAGCTGGTTAGTTAGCTAGCTTGCCGTCTCACAGTCCCTCCGTTTCACTCCCTGTCGGAGAAGGACAAGCTAACAAGCTAACTAGCTAACGAGCGAGCCATCCGTCTCTGGAGCTGCGTCAATATTTTAAGGCCTCACTGACGTGTGTTGTTTTGTTTTTTCACGAGTCAAATGAAAACAGTGCAAAGCCCGTTCTACTCCTGTTCTAATTCTATGAATAATGCCAATAAATGTTGTGAATATGTTCATTATTCTCACTGTTCTATGCATGAACCTGAAGGAAATGCAGATACAACCCACCCGTGTTCAATAAAGAGTATTATTTATCGCCCTGCTGTCTGCAGGTCGTGTGTGACGGACATGTGTGAGTGTCCGGTCCATAAAAACTGCTACTGCGAGTCCTTCATCGCCTACAGCCGAGCCTGCGAGAGGGAGGGAGCGCCCGTCCTCTGGAAGGCCGACACCGCCTGCATGGGTGAGTGACGGAGCTCGTGACCTGATTACAATCGCTCACATGACACGTGGTGTCACACACACACACATTTAATATCATTTAAAGTTACCTGGCAGACCACAGATGAGTCCGACGTGCCTTCACTCACAGAGGTTTAGTCACAGACGTCTATACGAAGCGCACGTAGTCGTCGTGACGTCACTCATTGGTTTGTGGACTGATGTTTTCAAGCCTCGAGTTCGCCGATTTTGCAGTCGCCATCTTGGATGACGGCCGTTGCCATGTTGTTTTTTCGCAACCGATGAACAGAAGTGACCATATTTGGAATGCGGGTCTGTCTTTAAGATGCTTATGATGTCAAAGCTTTGGTGAAAGCTTCTCATGGACCACAGGAAGGACCAGCAGTTAATCACAAGAAACTTAGTTTATTCCCGTGCTTGGTGGTCGTGCGCCTCTGAATTTTTGCGCGATCTGAGCTTTTTCGGACGTGATAATGAAACAAATATTGCATTCATAGAAGCAACATGTTGACGGTTGATTCCTTTTTAAATGCTTTAGAAACTGGAGGTCTTAAAAATCTACATTTGAGTAAATATTTTGCAATAGTTTACAGGATATTCAACCTTTGTTTCTTGATAATGCTTTTAATACTTGACTTGTTTCTTCACAGGGCTCGTATAAAGACAATAAAGTAGTCCCTGAATATGAAGAAAGAGTTTAGTTAATCACAACCCCTCCTCTGCATTAAAGAGTTTGTTTCAGCGTTTTTCCAATGACACTCGTTGTCTTCTTGCTTCTTCACAGTTTGTGTGTTCGTACGCCCTCTGGTGTTTTAGAGAATAATGCACCGAACTGATTTATTAAATCAATTTGTTAACCTTCTCTCTGCTCCCTTCAGCGACCCAGTGTAAACACGGCGCCGTGTACGACACCTGCGGACCGGGCTGCACCATAACCTGCGACAACTGGAACGAGATCGGACCGTGCCACAAGCCCTGCGTGGCCGGCTGCCACTGCCCCGCCAACCTGGTGCTGTTCCAGGGACGCTGCATCAAACCCACAGCCTGCCCCGGCCGGTGACCCTTGTGACGTCGGGGGGGGGGGGAGGGAGGGAGGGTGCTAGTTTAGGTAGGGGACGGTCGGTTATAGTATCACAATCAGGGGGGCCAAACAAGGACACCAGAGGGTCTGGGGTCGACAGATCACATGCGAGAAGGTACTCAGGGTCCAGATCTATCTGACTTAGACGTTTGAGCCGCGATGGACCGAACGGGAGGCTGATCCTCGCCAACGTAACGCGTGCTGTCGCGATACCAGTCGCCGCCACCGGAGGCGCTAATTCCAGTCGTGTAGAGGAAGAACTGAACTCCCGAGAGGAAACTCAGGTGGCCCCATATTTGGAGATTTTTTTTCGTCTCCACCTTCTGAGGAATCCGCTGCTCTGGACCCTCAGGAAGCTATTTGTCCTGCTCGAGCAACATGGCGCCAAACGTTTCTCTCACAAACTAACTCTTTAAGCGGGAAACTGAGCTTCTGCATTTTGGATTAAAGGAGATCGAAAGCAGAGAAACGGTTTTGATGCTTCACGTGATCTCTGTTCCATCATTTCATCCTGTAAGCTAGACAGATTCATATGAAAGACAGACAGCTTTTATATTATTATTGTTCTAATTATTATTATTATTATTAATATTTGTTGTTTGTTAATTTATATATCGGTCAAATGACGTGTCGTAGCAAGAGCCAGAATCATGAACAGAGTTGCGTTATAAATGATTTAAAGGGAAACAAAAGCTATTTATGTATTTGTTGTGTACTTTTGTGTTACTGTTTGAAGAGAAATGCCCAAATGTGATTCAGCTGTTGCACCATCGCAGGGAAAAAGTACTGTATTGTAAAATGCTGCGTGTACAGGTTGTCGTGGTTCGTATCAAACTGAAGGTGTTCATCTAAGCATATGTTTCACTCGACGATAGTTATTTAAGACCAGCAATATAATCTTTTATCGAAGTTCACGGCTGACTGCTGTCTGTACTTTCCTCGGTGTTTTAAACGATCAGGATTTGCAGGAGGAGACCCGGAGGTTGATGGTTCAGATCCCCGAAGGAGCCGGAGACTTCTGGAGCTGGAAGGAGTTCTTTTCATTTGATGAAGAGAAAAAAAGGAAACAACTAAATGATGTTTATTTTTCAGCTTCTTTCTTGTGAAACACCGTTTTTGCCGTTTCAGGCTTTCTAAAAGGAAAACATATTAAAAAGTCTGAGAGCTGGAAAATCCCTCTACGACTCAGCTGCTCGCCGCCGACAGACGTTCAACTGCTAAATATAGATTCACATTACGTGTTAAAAGAAAAGGTTGGAAACCACCAACCTGAAGTTTAAAGGAGCAGTTTGACGTTTAAATGTTGTAAAGCGGAGTATAGAAGGATATTTTGAACGGTTATGCGATGTGTATTCAGGAGCAAACAACGCACGACGTGTACTTAGAATTCACCACTAATACTTCCCCACTACATGACCGTCTCTACATGAAATACTCTGTTACCTTGACTTCATGGCGAAAACGTCTGGTGAACAGAGGATCAGAAAACAGGAAGAAGTCTCGATTATTATCAGTGATACGTAGAAGAACTAAATCAGAACATCCGTTACATAATAGTGGGATGATGAGTGAGACGTGGGACGTTTAAACGTAGTGTTGCTGTTAATAAAGCAGCTCTCGTTCTCTTCAGTTCATTAAGACTTCCTGTTCTTTCATTCAGCCAAAGAATTCAAAGTAACAGACGGAGAGAAACTGATGAACGAACGTCATCCATCAGCACGAATTCCCTCAATGAAGAACAAAACAAACATCCGTGCTCAATACATTTCAACATTTTTTAATACACTTCAGGTTTGTACAAACACGTCTCACACAAACGTAACAGGACTACAGAAGGAACACCGTGTTAAGCAGCAGGAGTGAGCTTCAGAGGGAACAGTGTTAAGCAGCAGGAGTGAGCTTCAGAGGGAACAGTGTTAAGCAGCAGGAGTGAGCTTCAGAGGGAACAGTGCTAAGCAGCAGGAGTGAGCTTCAGAGGGAACAGTGTTAAGCAGCAGGAGAGCTTCAGAGGGAACAGTGCTAAGCAGCAGGAGTGAGCTTCAGAGGGAACAGTGTTAAGCAGCAGGAGTGAGCTTCAGAGGGAACAGTGTTAAGCAGCAGGAGAGCTTCAGAGGGAACAGTGTTAAGCAGCAGGAGTGAGCTTCAGAGGGAACAGTGTTAAGCAGCAGGAGTGAGCTTCAGAGGGAACAGTGCTAAGCAGCAGGAGTGAGCTTCAGAGGGAACAGTGTTAAGCAGCAGGAGAGCTTCAGAGGGAACAGTGCTAAGCAGCAGGAGTGAGCTTCAGAGGGAACAGTGCTAAGCAGCAGGAGTGAGCTTCAGAGATGACCCTCGTCTGGAGAAACACGACGAACAGTTATGATCACAGATCATTTTAAACAATATTTAACGTGTGATTGAAGAGTTTCCTTCCAAACTGTTGACGTAGACGTTCCAACAGCAGAAGTTATTATTGTTATAAAACGATCATTTAGTTTTCACTGAATCTGAATACTGGCTTTGTTGGTTTTCAGTGATTTTAGACAAACGAGACATTTTAAATTAGTTTTAATACTTTCTGACTTTTTTATTTTTATGCCGCGTTCACACCAAACGCGTTGATTTTTTGACGCGCCGCAAAAACGCGTCCAACGCGCCGCCGGTCGTGTTCACACCAAACGCTGCAAAATCGGCGGAGAGGGGGCGTGGTTTATCGACCTGGATCCGTTCAACTGTCCGCCATTAACCACGGAAAAAATAACCTATATTTCTACGTGTTGTGGAAGTCACAGATATCCCGGGAAACTAAACGCCGTCATGTCTGGTTCATAACATTGTTCAGAGGAGCCCCGTGGATTTTATCGAATCGTATTTATTTCCTGATTCAACAACGGCAGGAAGTCAGTGATGACAGGGGGAGCAACTCAACGCTGATAGGCTATCGCGCCACAAGCGTCACGCGATTATTTCGCAGAAGTTGAAAAATTTCAACTTGCGCGTTGGCGATTTTTGCGGCGTCCACCGCGCCGCAAAAACGCGTCCAACGCGCCGCGCCATCGCAAAATCGCGGCGGGCCAGTCTCATCGCGTCTGTGCAGAGACTTTGTATGTAATCTCGACGCGCGTCAAAAAATCAACGCGTTTGGTGTGAACGCACCTGACAAAACTAATCCAGAAACTAATCAGCAGATTAATTAAATGTAATTAATAACAGAAATAATACATTCTGTACACGTTCAAGAACAAAGACTTGAGAAGAGGCCAAATCAGAAGAAGTTAAATAAGTGAAAACACCTTTTGATAACGGTAATAATGTGATAATCATAACTTCTAAGATTCCTGAGTTGATCATTGAACAACAGATATGTTGTTGAATTAATAAGAAAAAACATCTCAAACAATGAAAACTTTTTCACCAGATGTTTAAAAATGTCTCAGGATGAGAAAACAAACCTAAACGGAGGAGGAGGAGGAGGAGGAGGAGGAGGAGGAGGAGGAGGAGGAGGAGGAGGAGGAGGAGGAGGAGGAGGAGGAGGAGGAGGAGGAGGAGGAGGAGGAGGAGGAGGAGGAGGAGGAGGAGGAGGAGGAGGAGGAGGAGGAGGAGGACGAGGACTAATTGATATGAAGCGACTGTGATACTGTAACTGGTTTCAGTGGGAGTCAGTGAGCAGAAGAGGATAATTAAAGGAATTAATGACAAACCTACAGACAGCTGAGCAAACATGTTTGATTGAATTAATTCAACTGTTTGCTGAAGCTTGAGGTGATCAGCAGACTCACGTCAGGTCTGTTTCTGTGGTCTTTTCTGCCCCCTAGTGGCTTAAAAGGAGAATCACAAAATGTAGCTTTAAACACCTGCATCTTGGCTTATTCAGTTATTAAAAAATATGTATTTAAATTAAATGGATGTTATTTATTGCGGCTTGTTAGCGAATGCTTTTGTCGACCCCTGGTTTAAAAAACAAAAGTGGCAAAATTCTATATTTTTAAATCCAATTGAAAGACTTTTATTCTTTGCTAATAAATAAAAGGTGAGATTCATAACTCAAAGCTGAGACCTCAACACGCTGAAGAAGCAGACGGACGTGTTTGTTCTTTGAGGCGGAACAGATGTATTAATATTAAACCGATTAAAGCAAACGACGTGAAGAAGCTTCCTGCGACCGGACCAGATGATATTTCTGAGACAATCTTTTCTGTTTCTGACATTAAAACACAAAACCAAACGTTGATAAAAGTAGCTGCTCTAAGTACAGAAAATATGTATGTGCACTCTAATATATATATACATATATAGTATATATATATATATAATCTTCCCAAAACCTCTCAAGTAAACGTCTCACCACACAAAAACTAAATATACATCTAATACAAAATACACTCTTAAAGTTCCAGAATGGAAAGATGCTAAAAATAATAGAATCAAAAAGTACGAACAGAACTAGACGGACAGCTGGAGTCAGCGATCACAGGAAGGAGGAGGAGGAAGAGGAAGAGGAAGAGGAAGAGGAGATCAGACCAGCAGAGAGTTCAGTCGTCATCACTGTCGCTGCCCGACTCACTGAGCTGAAGATCGTTTCCTGTGAAGATAACTGAGGTCAGAACATCGTTTGTTCTATTCTAACAGAGTCACAGAACTCAAGATGAATCTCAACGTCCGTCTCCAGCGTTCACGTGTTCAACGCGTCACAGAGGAACCCACCGTTGAGCCTGTGGAGTCTCACCGTGTCGCGTAAAGAGCAGCAGAACTCGGAGGTACTCACGGAGCGTGGTCATGAGCTGGTTGTTGGCCGGCTGCCGCTCGGCTCCCCCGTTGAACGCCGGTTGGCGGTTGGGGGACGTCTGGCTGAGCGGTCGGGGGGGGGGGGCGTCCCGCTCGCCCTCGCTGCTGCTGTCGTCTCCGCTCCCCGAGGCGCTGCCAGAGTCCGAGGAGCTGCTGCTGCTCATCTGCTCGATCACCTCCACCTCCGCTCGCAGCTCTGCCAGCAGGCAACGGTTTGATTATGTTAAATCTCTTCCTTCCTCATCCGTTCATCCGTATATTCATACATTCATAAACACTTTAAAGTATCCTTATGCCCGCTGACAGACGTTCATGAAGTGCTTATGAATGCTGAACAGTTAAGTATTATCTAACTATATGCTCTCTGTTCCCCGTGTCGTCTTTACGTCTGGACCTCCGTACCTCTCTTGATGTCATCGAGCTGAGGCTCCGGCGACGGCTCGTCCTTCGGGGGAGACGGGGAGGTCTTGGCCCCGGGCTTAGTGGGGGCCCGGAACTGAGAGCTGGGCTGACTGGCCCGGACCGACTGCTGCTCGATCCGCGCCTGGATCTTACTGCTGCCCTCCGCCCTGAAACACACACACAGACACACACACACACAGACACACACACACACACACACACACACACGGTAAAAAAACCCACACAATTGGTTTGAGATTAATAAAGTATTTGTTCCCCCGTGAGACCTCTGACCTCTGACCTGGTTTTCTTCACTTGGATGCTGCTGCTCAGCTTCTCCAGCACGAACTCCCCGGTGTCGTGGTTAATGATGAGCACGCAGTCCTTCTGGTACGGCCGCTTGTTTCCTTTGAACACCGTCATGGGAGGAGTGGAGCCCTGCAGGAGCAACCGTCACCTGAGTATCTCATGTCTGTCACGTTCTTAAAATCACAAAACAAACACAACCACAGAGCGTCTGATACAGAACCAGAGGAGAACCACAGAGAGTCAGATACAGAACCAGAGGAGAATCACAGAGAGTCAGATACAGAACCAGAGGAGAATCACAGAGAGTCAGATACAGAACCAGAGGAGAACCACAGAGCGTCAGATACAGAACCAGAGGAGAATCACAGAGAGTCAGATACAGAACCAGAGGAGAACCACAGAGAGTCAGATACAGAGCCACAGAGCGTCTGATACAGAACCAGAGGAGAACCACAGAGAGTCAGATACAGAGCCACAGAGCGTCTGATACAGAACCACAGAGCGTCTGATACAGAACCAGAGGAGAACCACAGAGCGTCAGATACAGAACCAGAGGAGAACCACAGAGAGTCTGACACAGAACCAGAGGAGAACCACAGAGCGTCAGATACAGAACCAGAGGAGAACCACAGAGAGTCTGACACAGAACCAGAGGAGAACCACAGAGAGTCAGATACAGAGCCACAGAGCGTCTGATACAGAACCAGAGGAGAACCACAGAGAGTCTGACCGGAATGTGCGGTAACGTGATGGTGACTTCGTCTCCTTTCCCGACCTGCAGCTCTCCCTCACAGCTCGTGTCGATGGACGCTGGTTTGAAGTCATCTGGAAAAACAAAGGACACAAGACGCAAGTCTATAAAGTTATTGTAACTTTTTAAAGATTCTGTTTCACTGCACAACAGTGTTCAGTGTGTAGAGCTTGTGATTATATTCGTTAATCACACATTGATTGCTCTTAAACTGACAATGTTTAAATAAAGTTGTTGTGTGCAGCAAGCGTGAGACCTTTCTTCATTTTCTGTAAGGATGAATCTAACTCACAAACAACTGAGGAGTGAAGAGGAAGAGGAGGAGGAAGAGGAGTTATTCTAAAAAATAACAGATAACTTGCTCCATGCTGTGGTGGATGAGATGGACCAGTGGGTGTAACGATAGTCTTTATGCAAATTTGTGAATTTAAGGCGACCACATAATTGGCTGAGTTATTTAAAGAGAGCAGCCTCTCCGTCCACGTGAGCGCGCTAATCCCACACAGCAGTCAATGCAACACGCGGTGCTTATTGCTCTAATGATGTCACACTCACATCGGATTGTGTGGAAGGAAGATTTCGGCCTCTTCTCAAAGCTCTCTCCGAGCTTCAGGACGTGCTCCTCTTTGTCCAGCAGCGGGTTCGTACTCCCGTTCATGTCTCGCTTTGAAAAGAATGTTGAAAAAGATTCACATTTATGTTAAAATATTCCGAAGAGCCTTCACTTCAGAGGGGGGTTTAGAGTAAGAAGCGAACTGTTAGACAAAGTTAGCCTACTGTGGCTACACGTTAGCAAAACATCCATTTCGTCACTAGGCCAAGCCTTTTCCGGTTTTGGTCCGGCTATCAAATGTCACCGAAAACACGTAAAGTTGGAGCCTCTACATTTTTCAGTAAAATATATACTTCCAAAAAACCGTTGAGAGATTAATTACATGTCGAATTATATAATTGCTTGAACATTTGCATCGCAGTTTAATTAATTAGAAAACGAGCGGAACCCCCTGAAAGCAAAAGGAATGCAACTCTAAATGCTACACGGAAGAATTTAACTAACTGACAAGATGGACGTCAACTATGGAAAAGTGCAACTTGGCGATAGATCTTTACAACTAAATAGATTTTTAGCGCATCTATCATTAAAATAAGTTATATAACATTTGTTTTACCGCTTAATTAATGATTAAATAGTAACGTTACTGACATAAACTGGAGGGAAACAAAGTCTGAGGCTTTCTAAAAGCATCATGGCTCTGTCGAAAAATGAAAGTTTTGCCGGTGATATTAAAACAACACATCCTGAAGAAGAAGTGTCTCCGTGTGTCTCCGGGCAGACCAAAACCTCCACCGCCAGACTTTTATCCCGGGAGGAGCTGGACAGACTCGGCGGTGAGCGGGCGCTGGTGTCCGACTTCAAACTGATGACATTGGAGAAAGAAGCTCAGAAAAACTGGGACTTGTTCTACAAAAGAAACACGACGAATTTCTTCAAGGACCGACACTGGACCACCAGAGAGTTTGAAGAGCTGAAGACGTGCAGAGAGGTGAGGAAGCGAGAACACCGGCTGGTACATTTACACAATATAACAAGAACACATTGCATCTCAAGAAGAGAACAACGTAGTATCGAAGTTTGTCCACTTAAACCCCTCTTGTTGATATTTACCAATAGAAGTATTTTAGGTAATAAGTTCTATAACAGACATTACTTCTTGTTGGTTATAAAGCCCCAAAGCATATTGTGTTTCATGTCATCTCACCAAACTTCATTTAAAAAAAATGCATTATTTTGCGAGACTTTGCTTATCTGCTAAATTAAAAACGTGATAGAACATAATGAGGCATTTTAAAGTCGTCAGAGGTTCCAGATGATTTTGGCATAATCCATCAGTCTGCAATGCAGTTATTGACTTTTAATATACACACATTAGTGGGAGTTTTACTGAAGAAAGGTGTGACGATGTGTGGGAATGTTGGGCAAACAGTTTCCCATAAGAAGAGAAAAACCTGAAGAGTCAGTGTTGACGTCTTCATTGTTAGCTGTGCAGGATTCTAACATGGACAAAGTGCTAAACGGATATTCTTGGCCATCTGTGTCCGGCCTGGTTTGCAGTTTGAGTCCCAGAGGCTGGTGTTGCTGGAGGCCGGCTGCGGTGTGGGAAACTGCCTCTTCCCTCTGCTGGAGGACGACCGCAACATCTTTGTTTACGCCTGTGACTTCTCACCGCGAGCTGTTGAATTTGTGAAAGTAAGATATCCATCCGTCAAATCTATATCTGATATCTGTGTGCGCCGTACACTCAGAATGACACCTGAATTTACACCTGTTGAGCTGACCAGTACAAACTCAGCCTGGCACTGCTGGCTGGTGACCAGTGCTGCTGTACGATTTGATGGCTTAATAATGACACAATACCTCAATAACGACACAAATAAAACCACTTCATCCGCCTTCTGTTGACAGCTAAACCCTCTGTACTGCCCCGAGCGCTGCTGTGCCTTCCAGTGTGACTTAACTAAAGATGATCTGAGGGGAAGTGTGCCGGAGGGCAGCGTGGATGTCGTCACTCTGATCTTCGTCCTGTCGGCCATCCACCCTGACAAGATGAAGCTGGCTTTGCAGAACATCAGCCGGGTGAGAGCAGAGACAGGCGGGGGGGGGGGACCTTTCTTACTAACATTGGGAGCTTTCATACACTCACCTAGTAAACACTCAATCTAGTGTGTGTACAGATAAATAGTACAAAGAATAATTGTAATTCGTTCTTTTTGATGTGCTGCATGTCTGTGACGGTGACTTCACAGCCTGTTTTTGGGAGCTCAAACACAAGCTGGTTCAAACGGTGTAATTTTCGATGTATGTGGCTTGAAGGTGCTGAAGCCCGGCGGCATCGTCCTGTTCAGGGACTACGGCCTGTACGACCACGCCATGCTCCGCTTTAAAGCCGGCAGCAAGCTGGGGGAGAACTTCTACGTGCGCCAAGACGGAACCAGATCCTACTTCTTCTCCAAAGGTCCGGAAGCCACTTCCAGAAAGTCCTGTCTGTTTGTGTCATTGAGACGGTTCTAGATGGATCAATGTTTTAACTCTCCTTCCTGTGCCATGGATCCCTTTCATATATTTATTTTGGTCCACAACAAAAGCAGCTAAAACGTTTATCGACTACAGTAACTATTGTACGAGTTCAACACTTGAGATCGGTTTTGTCGGCTGCCCCATCATGGTGTTGTATGACAATAGTAGAAAGACAGCAAGTTCTTAATTTAACTATTCAACAGTTCAGCCCTTTATTACGTGCATTAAGCAGCTGTTTGTACACGGACACAGTGGTGTTTCTTGACCTTTCCTGAGTCCTTCAGAAAACACTTCACTCTCCCTTTTGTTTCCTCCTGAAGCCTCAGTCCGCTCTGTTCCGTCTGCTTTCAGAGTTCCTGGCTGAGCTGTGTACCGACGCCGGCCTCCAGTCTGTTTCTAACGACTACGTCCTGAGAGAGACGGTCAACAAGAAGGAGGGGCTTTGTGTTCCCAGAGTGTTTCTGCAGAGCAAATTCACCAAGCCCGGCCAATCGGAGAGCTCCTGATGCCACTGTGGCTGTCGCCTCAATAAACAAACATCTCCTGGTTGACATTCCTGTGACGACCGACACACGCTGCAGTGTGTGAATCCTTCAAACGGCGAGGGAGATGCAGGTTGTTCAGATTAATAAAGACTCATCCCACCAATGAACTGATTCTTTTGCTCGTTCGCTAACGGATGACGACGGTGCTTCACTGGGACTCTTACAGGTGGGAACACATGGAACTATGTGAAGGTGAAGCACAAAAATGGCAACAGGAGCGTGAACATGATTGTTGAGCAAAGCCCTCAGCCGGATGAAGAGTGAGCCCCAGTGATCGGGATTCAGTGGGTCAGATCAGGTACTTTGAACATCATCTTCTCTGCTCTTTATTCCAACTCATGTGAAGCTACACGGATCATTTTCGGATGAGGTGAGTTCATTTTCTGTGAATTCATTTGAATGTTCTTCAACATAAAAAAAAAAAAAAAAAAGTCTTCAACTCCATTGGGTCATTTCACACTTTGGTCCTATTTTTGCGACCCACAGAGTCAAGATAATAATCACACACACACACACACACACACACACCGTGACCTTTTTAGAATCTTCTTCTTAGAAGTTTAGGTGGTTTCCCAGAGTGTGAAAACCATCAGACGGTTGTCAGATCTAATCTCCAGCTCGTCCTCTTCCTTGACAAACCTTCAAATAAATCCACTTTTTATAGTTTGTTGTTTAAAAGCAGAAAGAAAACATTTGCCAGAATCAATGTGCCGCCTGGTGACGGTGTGTCATGTGGTCCGCAACATTAACGTCACATTTTCTACAGGTAGTTAAAGGTAGAGGCGACGGTTTGTAGCTATCAGCTGATGCTGTTACACTTATGTATGAGCAACATATTCAGTGTACAATGAAACGATCCCGAAGCGTCTCTTCTGCTCTGGTTTGATGTTACACGAGTCGTCCAGAGGAGGGCGCTGTTGGCTTCACGGTGTGTCCGTGTCCAGGTGAGCTCGTGAGGCAGCGCTGAGGACCTGATAGTCTGTCACTACCTGTGACTCATGATGGTGATTCTTCATCAGCGTCCTGTGAAGTGTGTGAGCTCATAGAGACCTGATGCACAGTAAATACAGTAGCCATGTTGTTTTCAGGGCACAACACCGTTTTCTTAATAGTCATTTATTTAATAAATTCTAAGTCAGACATTTTCTGTCAGCTTGTAGGCGGAGACATGTTGTCCCGTTACCGTCGGTTAAACTTCCAGCACGACGTATGCGTTGATGTCGGTTACGTTGTTCCTTCACTCGTTCAGATCTCTTCTATCGGGGCTGAACGTTAGTGTTGATCCTGCAGTCACTATGAATTCAAAGTAGAAGGATTCAATCATTTCCTTGAACCAAAAAAAGAGTAAGATTTTATCTATTGGAAGAGACGTCCGGTTGTTAGACTTTCTAAATGCTCGGGCATGAAGGTAACGTGTAAATGTTTCCCACTCCAGCAGGATCCCATGTGAAGCAAATCATTTGACCGGAATATAAAGCTGATCACCTAGAACTTTACTTTCCTTCTAAAGCTCAAAGAAGCAGCGCGACTATTGATCAGGAGGTCAGCAGAGGTTCTGTGATTTATAAACATTACTACACAAATCAGCCGAGGTCCACTCATGAACACGAGTCTCATGGCGGCGTTTAATGAGGCCGCTGTGGTGTGAGTCGGTTGAGGCTCTGTGTGGAACACGCTCTCGTGCGGCTTCCTGTTCAGCGAGTGTGTCGCGCTGTGTTTGACCTCCGGGGGCGAATCTTTCGGCAGTAAAGCACGAGAAAGAAAAGGTGTGAAGATATCTCAGAGAGAGAAACACCTCGACCTGTTCTCACTGCGAAACAGACCAACATGAACATTTAAAGCAAACCATCTCATCCACCGCTCAAATAACATGTAAACGTGTGTAAAGATCACAGAGTGGTATTCAACATTTTATATATGGCTGTAAAATCTAATGCAAGTCAATACAACAGAATGTGAAGGTGGACGTTACAATATAATGCAATCTAACAACATGCATCGCTACATCACTAGCATACATAGTCTGGGATATGTATATATATATATATGTGTGTATATATATGTGTGTATATATATATGTGTGTGTGTGTGTGTGTACGTACATACATACATACATACATATGTTTGTTTCAATTCACCCACTAGATGTTGAAATATACCACAATGGCTGTGTTCTGAATGTGTACTTTACTTTGAACGTGGTTTGGAGACGTGCACGATGCAGTTTCCTGTCCTGTGGTTTGGCTTCTACAGCGGCTCTACTCTGGTACCATCACGAACATCAATGTGTTCAAATGGAAGCACATCTGCAAGTTTATTCTCGACGGAGCAAGTCGACTACCGTCTCAGCTGGTTTGGCTTCTTCACGCTTGTGTGTTAAACGATTTGTACAAAGAATAGAAGACGATCGGATCCTTTGCTTCTTAGTTCACGATCAAACAAACATGTAAATACGGACGGAGTATCTCCGCCGTTTGAAGCGTCAGACTCTGAGGCGTCGTGCTCTAGTTGGGGGTTTTCGGCCCTCACACAGTGACGAGGACATCGAGTGAGAGCAGACCGCTAACAAGTTGCAGCCTCGATGCTCTTTTCGTTTTCTTTTTTTTTCTTTTTTGTAGCAGTTGAAGAGTCACGGTGGCTTTTTCCAAATTGACAGTCAGCGGTTGTGCTTCTGATCAGCAGGTGCTCGGAGGTTTAGTTCCGTTGACTTGTTGCTGTCGAACTTCTCTACACTGACAGAAACGTGGTTCCTTTACTTTAGAAATGTGTGCAGGGCTTTCTTCCCCAAAACAGAAAATGTGCTTGTTGTTGTTGTTGTTATTATTATGACTTTGGGCACAGAACCAAATCATTTCTACTGTCCTGTCTTTGCCCCGATGTAAAGTAGGGGTTGAGCATATGGATCCAATCCTGTATTATTCTGATGTATCTTCTAAAAATCAATCAATTGTAAATTCGTTAACGGATATCAAACACAGGAATGTCTGTTTTTTTAGCTAATTCAGCAAATTAAGTTCCTTACAAAGCACTGCATTACATTCATGTGAAATCATACAAAATCTCACAGAAGTCCAATATTCACACTACAACCTAACATCATCTGATGGTTGATAAGTTTCATAATGTCATGTTCAGATTGGGATCAATGTTCAGATTTAGCGAACGTATACTCGTCCATCATTAGAAACAGTGTAACAGTAAGAAACTGCTTTCAGACCCCTTTAAATCCAGCATGCCGCTGTTATTAACATGAAGTCATTTCAGCACCAGATGTTTCGTCCCTGTTTTAATACACATGTTAGTATTCAGCAGATTACACCATTTGATGGTGATGTTAAATAAAGTAATACTACTGTTTGACTTCTTGTTTGCCAATGAGTCACGAACGGTCACGGTCTTTAAGCATCTTTAATCTGCAGAGCAAAGGCAACTCAAGCGGTGACGATAGATGATGAAACATGAACGTCATGAACAAACGTTGCTTTGGAATAAAGCGTTGTTTATTCCATTCTCCTCGAGCTGCTTCTGTGGAATAGAGCCCATGGTGCACTCAAGTCAGTCAGCTGATCAGCCTGAAAGAGACAAAACACAGCAGAACACGGGGTCAGTGTGCATCGTATCGCCTCCTTTGCTTTCACAGTCACAGTTAAGAAAGATATCAATTCTATAGAAGTAACGTAGACGGTAAGTATCCTCAGGGGAACATGAATGCCTGTGCAACATTTAATGGCAACTGATAGTTGTTGAGATGTATCAGTCAGTACCACAGTGGGGCCACACTGGTTTAATAAGTACCACAGTGGGGGCCACACTGGTTTAATAAGTACCACAGTGGGGGCCACACTGGTTTAATAAGTACCACAGTGGGGGCCACACTGGTTTAATAAGTACCACAGTGGGGCCACACTGGTTTAATAAGTACCACAGTGGGGCCACACTGGTTTAATAAGTACCACAGTGGGGCCACACTGGTTTAATAAGTACCACAGTGGGGCCACACTGGTTTAATAAGTACCACGGTGGGGGCCACACTGGTTTAATAAGTACCACGGTGGGGGCACACTGGTTTAATAAGTACCACGGTGGGGGCCACACTGGTTTAATAAGTACCACGGTGGGGGCACACTGGTTTAATAAGTACCACAGTGGGGCCACACTGGTTTAATAAGTACCACAGGTGGGGGCACACTGGTTTAATAAGTACCACAGTGGGGCCACACTGGTTTAATAAGTACCACAGTGGGGCCACACTGGTTTAATAAGTATCACAGTGGGGGCACACTGGTTTAATAAGTACCACAGTGGGGCCACACTGGTTTAATAAGTACCACGGTGGGGGCACACTGGTTTAATAAGTACCACAGTGGGGCCACACTGGTTTAATAAGTACCACAGTGGGGCCACACTGGTTTAATAAGTACCACAGTGGGGCCACACTGGTTTAATAAGTACCACAGTGGGGCCACACTGGTTTAATAAGTATCACAGTGGGGGCCACACTGGTTTAATAAGTACCACAGTGGGGCCACACTGGTTTAATAAGTACCACGGTGGGGGCCACACTGGTTTAATAAGTACCACAGTGGGGCCACACTGGTTTAATAAGTACCACAGTGGGGCCACACTGGTTTAATAAGTACCACGGTGGGGGCCACACTGGTTTAATAAGTACCACAGTGGGGCCACACTGGTTTAATAAGTATCACAGTGGGGGCCACACTGGTTTAATAAGTACCACAGTGGGGGCCACACTGGTTTAATAAGTACCACGGTGGGGGCCACACTGGTTTAATAAGTACCACAGTGGGGGCCACACTGGTTTAATAAGTACCACAGTGGGGGCCACACTGGTTTAATAAGTACCACAGTGGGGGCCACACTAGTTTAATAAGTACCACAGTGGGGGCCACACTGGTTTAATAAGTACCACAGTGGGGGCCACACTGGTTTAATAAGTACCACAGTGGGGGCCACACTGGTTTAATAAGTACCACAGTGGGGCCACACTAGGTTTAATAAGTACCACAGTGGGGGCCACACTGGTTTAATAAGTACCACAGTGGGGGCCACACTGGTTTAATAAGTACCACAGTGGGGGCCACACTAGTTTAATAAGTACCACAGTGGGGGCCACACTGGTTTAATAAGTACCACAGTGGGGGCCACACTGGTTTAATAAGTACCACAGTGGGGCACACTGGTTTAATAAGTACCACAGTGGGGGCCACACTGGTTTAATAAGTACCACAGGTGGGGGCCACACTGGTTTAATAAGTACCACAGTGGGGGCCACACTGGTTTAATAAGTACCACAGTGGGGGCCACACTGGTTTAATAAGTACCACGGTGGGGCCACACTGGTTTAATAAGTACCACAGGTGGGGGCACACTGGTTTAATAAGTACCACAGTGGGGGCCACACTGGTTTAATAAGTACCACAGTGGGGCACACTGGTTTAATAAGTACCACAGTGGGGCCACACTGGTTTAATAAGTACCACAGTGGGGGCACACTGGTTTAATAAGTACCACAGTGGGGGCACACTGGTTTAATAAGTACCACGGTGGGGCCACACTGGTTTAATAAGTACCACGGTGGGGGCACACTGGTTTAATAAGTACCACAGTGGGGGCACACTGGTTTAATAAGTACCACAGTGGGGCCACACTGGTTTAATAAGTACCACAGTGGGGGCCACACTGGTTTAATAAGTACCACAGTGGGGGCCACACTGGTTTAATAAGTACCACAGTGGGGGCACACTGGTTTAATAAGTACCACGGTGGGGGCCACACTGGTTTAATAAGTACCACAGTGGGGGCACACTGGTTTAATAAGTACCACGGTGGGGGCCACACTGGTTTAATAAGTACCAGAGTGGGGCCACACTGGTTTAATAAGTACCACGGTGGGGGCACACTGGTTTAATAAGTACCACAGTGGGGGCCACACTGGTTTAATAAGTACCACGGTGGGGGCCACACTGGTTTAATAAGTACCACGGTGGGGGCCACACTGGTTTAATAAGTACCACGGTGGGGGCCACACTGGTTTAATAAGTATCACAGTGGGGGCCACACTGGTTTAATAAGTACCACGGTGGGGGCCACACTGGTTTAATAAGTACCACAGTGGGGCCACACTGGTTTAATAAGTACCACAGTGGGGGCCACACTGGTTTAATAAGTACCACAGTGGGGGCCACACTGGTTTAATAAGTACCACGGTGGGGGCCACACTGGTTTAATAAGTACCACGGTGGGGGCCACACTGGTTTAATAAGTACCACAGTGGGGCCACACTAGTTTAATAAGTACCACAGTGGGGGCCACACTGGTTTAATAAGTACCACAGTGGGGGCACACTGGTTTAATAAGTACCACAGTGGGGGCACACTGGTTTAATAAGTACCACGGTGGGGGCCACACTGGTTTAATAAGTACCACAGTGGGGCCACACTGAGTTTAATAAGTACCACAGTGGGGGCACACTGGTTTAATAAGTACCACAGTGGGGGCCACACTGGTTTAATAAGTACCACAGTGGGGGCACACTGGTTTAATAAGTACCACAGTGGGGGCCACACTGGTTTAATAAGTACCACAGTGGGGGCCACACTGGTTTAATAAGTACCACGGTGGGGGCACACTGGTTTAATAAGTACCACGGTGGGGCCACACTGGTTTAATAAGTACCACGGTGGGGGCCACACTGGTTTAATAAGTACCACGGTGGGGCCACACTGGTTTAATAAGTACCACAGTGGGGCCACACTGGTTTAATAAGTACCACGGTGGGGCACACTGCTACCACGGTGTGCCACACTGGTTTAATAAGTACCACAGTGGGGGCCACACTGGTTTAATAAGTACCACGGTGGGGGCCACACTGGTTTAATAAGTACCACGGTGGGGCCACACTGGTTTAATAAGTACCACGGTGGGGGCCACACTGGTTTAATAAGTACCACAGTGGGGGCCACACTAGTTTAATAAGTACCACGGTGGGGGCCACACTGGTTTAATAAGTACCACGTGTGGGGGCCACACTGGTTTAATAAGTACCACAGTGGGGCCACACTGGTTTAATAAGTACCACAGTGGGGGCCACACTAGTTTAATAAGTACCACGGTGGGGGCCACACTGGTTTAATAAGTACCACGGTGGGGGCCACACTGGTTTAATAAGTACCACAGTGGGGGCCACACTAGTTTTAATAAGTACCACGGTGGGGGCCACACTGGTTTAATAAGTACCACGGTGGGGGCCACACTGGTTTAATAAGTACCACAGTGGGGCCAACACTGGTTTAATAAGTACCACGGTGGGGGCCACACTGGTTTAATAAGTACCACGGTGGGGGCCACACTGGTTTAATAAGTACCACGGTGGGCCACACTGGTTTAATAAGTACCACAGTGGGGGCCACACTAGTTTAATAAGTACACGGTGGGGGCCACACTGGTTTAATAAGTACCACGGTGGGGCCACACTGGTTTAATAAGTACCACACGGTGGGGCCACACTGGTTTTAATAAGTACCACGGTGGGGGCCACACTGGTTTTCATACCAGTGTATTTCACTGTGTCCCTGTTTGACAGGTCAGTAATGAGAGTTCATGTAAATACCTCCGACAGTGATGGAGATGTAATGTCCCATTCCTGTAGTTCCGGTCTCGCACTCTGCCGTGCATTGAAATTGACCGTCGTCCTTCGGCGTCAGGTTGAAAATCTCGGTGACAACCTGTCTGCGCCTCACGCTGTCGTCCGTCTCGTTCACCGTGGTGAAGTACTTGCTGGGCTCGGTCAGCTCGGTCAGCTCGGTGCTGCGCGTGGTCAGACTGTACCACGCGACTCGCAGCAGGCCGCAGAGCTTAACGTCGTAAATTGCGTCGCAGGACAGTTTGACGGACGAGCCTCTGGCAGGAGCGATGCTTCTCTGTGGGTATTGGACCTCTAAGGTAACTGCAGCGCAAAGGAACAGAACAAACGCTAGAATTAGCACCTCGCCGTTGTTTGCCTGCACCAAAGTCCAGCTACAGTTTACCTCCATGTCTGTAGAACATGTCATTACAGTACGTCTTTGTCTTTGTGACGTTACAGTGACCTTTAACCACCACAATCATTTCATCCAAGAGTCCAAGTGGAGATTTTGTTTTTGTCAAATTTGAAGGCATTCCTGCGTTCCCTCACCAGCCTCACCTCCTTCCATCGAACCCCTTCATCCTGGAGTCGAGGATGTTTGCTTTCACGAGAATGGACCGGACAGACAACCCGAAGAAATAATACCTACAGACACGTCTGTGAAAACCAGTTATTGGACAGATTTCACCTTCTTTCAGTCTTTTATACTCATTGATTTACTTTAAATTGCTTAAAGGAAGTGTTATACATCGATTTACCTTCTTGAAGAGAGTTAAATGAGAAGATTAATATTACTCTCATGTCTGTCTAGTCTATTTACGTCTACAGCCTGAAGCTACTTATCTTCGGTTAGTATGGAAACTACGGAAAACAGCCGGCCGTGCTCTGTCCAAAGGTAACGAAATCCACCTAGAAAGCACTTCTGAAGGTTGCTAATCAACGTGTTCTGTCTTGTTTGGTTGCAGCTTTCCCTGAGGGTTGTGTGCCAAACTTTGTCTTGGCCATGAGCATGAAACTGTTATCTATATATATATATATATATATATATGTATATATATATATATATATATATATATATATATATGTATATATACATATATATATGTATATATATATATATATATATATATATATATATATAAATAAATTAAATAAAGCTGTTTACTAACCGTTGTCCTCCTGAGCAGACGATGCACACAAAGCCACCAACAGCAGCACCGTAGGTCCAGTAAGCCCAGTCATTCTCCACCAACACAGACGAGAAGCTTCCTCTGAAGATGAACACGAGGAACGAGGAACAGGTTCAAGTGAAAGTGTCACGAGCTGCCTGATGCGAGTGTGTCTGCTGTTGTGTGGGTGGAGTGTTTCCTTCCCTCTGACCAACAGAAGCTTGACTCTGATCTGTGAGAGGTGTCCTTTCCATTGTTCAGTCATCTTCGACATCGCGTGCTCGCATCCGTGTGTTGCTGCAGAATGCCGTCTGTGTGTGTGTTGTTTCCTAATGTGTGACTACGGGTTACGTGAAGCACTTTGAGATGCACAACCCAGTGAGAGGGACCTTGAAAGCAAATCTGACCTATTTAGAGTCTCCTCAAGGGCCGTGATGCTGCGGAGAGAACCTCACAAATCAGGTGACATCAGTGTTCATGGTACGTCATTTTATTTAGTCTCATATCAAGCTTCTGTTATCGCAGTCGAGTATATCAGTTTGTGAAATACAAAACGGTTTTGCGTACAGGGGCTTACACTAAACAATTCTCTGGTTTTTTGTGTCTTTCAGGACAAACAATAATGCCAATGGAGAGACAATCCTTAACCCAGCTGTTCCTGATGGTTTTCCTAAAGACTATATTACTTAAAAATATGTTTTCATTTTTATTATTTTTTTATTTTATTTTATTTTATTCTGTGTATGTAATTTATTGACCCTAGGGTCACATTGTGGTTTTTTATGCTTTTAAATTTCTGCTGTTAAGCACTTTGTGATGTCATGTCTGTGAAAAGCGCTCTATAAATAAATTTCATTCATTCATATTGTGTTACTCAAACCTAACTCTTCGTGGTTTTGTTGCCTAAACCTAACTCTTCGTGACAGTTTTCCTAAACCTAGTTCACACACTTGAATCACAGGTGTGAGAGGCGCCTCGGATCGTCTTCAAGGGAACCAAGACGTAGGGGGTGAAGAGCTGCATGCTGGGCATCTGTTGAGATGGACACCGGTACACAACAGGAGAGAGCGTTATTGTTATTGTGTATTTATGTTATTGTATAATCTTCTGATGCTTTGGCAATACTGTTTCTAAACTTTCATGCCAATAAAGCAATTTTGAATGAGAGAGAGAGAGACTTACTTTTTAATGTTTTTAATGCAGGATGTGAAATCATAAGGGAAGTAGAATAGCGTGACGCGCTGTTCTTGCGTGGTGGAGTGTGGATGCAGTTTTTAGAAGACACTAACATCAAAATGATTGTTATTATTAGTGTTTAGTCTGCTCAAGAGTTCAGAAAACAACTTCCAGTCTCTGGTCTGGAGGCTGACGCTACACTGAGCTGATGTGTTTTTGGAGTGATGAAGTCTGAAGATGCGCTTCCTTTGTTAAAGTTTTCTTTTTAATGTTCCGCCATGATGTCACCATGATGTCACCATGATGTCACCCTGTGGGCACGAGCAGCGAGTCGCAGCCTGACGGCAGACGGCTCCCCTCTGCGGAGGATTAGAGGTATGATGAGTGAGAGGAAGCTGAGGGCCAAGTCTCAGCTATCTTCAAAGGTGAAAGGAGTATTTTAGAACTTATTTCGGGGTTGAAAATTTGTATTGAATGCTTTCTGTATTATTTATGAAGCCCGGTAAGTTGTCACGGGACAAAAATACAATTATTTCTGCACAAGCGTGTAATTAGTGTAAACAGGACAAATGAGTAAGACATTAACAGATATCATAAATTAGTTTTGAAGGTATTTAGTCTTAAACCAAAGGATTGATCTGATGATGAGTCAGTGGATCATTAAAGTTGGATCACTGCAGCATCTTTTCTCCAGAAGTTTCTGTGAGTCAACCTGCTGATGCTAAAAACAAGTTCTTCTTTCTGCGTCTGATTCTCAATAAACCAGTCACAAAATAGACTTCCTGTGTTATTGTTATTATTTCCAGAGAAAGAGCCTCAACTCACTCACCGAGTGTTTTAGAACAATAAAGGTAAACACTTCACTTAGTGACAGGAAGTTAGTTTGGAGGCGGAGTTAATTGTTAATTATTTTATAGCAAGGACTGGATTGTTTAGTCAATACTGTCTTTTGTGTTGTCGGTTTTGTATGGACACCTTTTTTTTTTGTTATCTGTGGTCGGTGACACAACTGGTGTTGTAGCATTACATCATAATCAGTCATAAATAGGGAATGAACAGCAGTTACAGAGACAATGTATCGGACAAAGCGGTGCCTTCACTGGTTGTTGGTTCAACTGTCACTGCAAGAAGAATGGAGGGAAGACAATATGTCAACTCACCAGCTGCTGAGAGGAGGAACATAGAGGAGCCAAGAGAAGATCATTCACAACAACATATCTTCAGGCAGTTGAAGTATTTCTGTTTCTGACTTTGTGACCTCCGACCTTTTCCATTTGTACCTCCCAGAGGCAGCTTGTACTTCTTCTCAAGGTTAATAAGCACATCGTGTTTATTTAATTCAATTTTGTTTCCGTTTCTTAGCTTCCTTTGAGAAATGCAGCTTATTCGGACATTGTACTATTTTTAAGTTTAACCAAACTATCCAAATATATAAATATACATGCAGTTTGGTGAGGTGCTTATTTTGAAATATACCTTTTTTATAAAACGGTAACTCTTTTAACACGGCGCTGTTGAGAGTCTCTGTCTTACAAATCACATTAGTGTGAATATTATTATTCATTCACAGATGATATATAACTACATTTACTCAAGTACTATACTTAAGTACAAATTTCATGTACTTCATGCAATTCATCTTTGTAGATGACAATTTTTCATCCCCTACTGTCCAATGAAAACCTCGTATCTCCAGATGTGTTGGTGATGAATGCTTGTGATAAACTGAGGGATGAGGTGCTCCTTCATGTGTTGTGAAAATCTTCCTACTTCTTAATCTAAATGAACTGTTTAAAAAGCCTCTTGGATCAGCTGGAAAAAGCATCGTCACAAAGCTGAAAACGGCTGTTTTTAGAGATACGTGGTTCTCACAGGACATTAGTATAAAAGTAAAGTAAAGGTTGGGAATACTTCCTCCATTACTGCTTATTCTATCTTTTCCATTTTCATCTGGTTGGCATGTCTAGTGAGTTATTTTCATAAAGCTTGTGCATAAACACTGCATTTAAATATTTAATAGATGCCTCTGTCTAAACTGAAAATCCACATTTAAAGTATGACTGTCTCCTTTCAAATGCCTCATTATCAAGTGTAAGTTCCCTGTTGTTGCTAGTACAAACATGGTGGGCGGTATGTGTGTTCTTACTTACCTGTAGGAGGGTCAAACATCTACTTGGTGGTGGGTGTCAGCTTTGGCCTGCTGTGCGTCATTCAGGTCGCTCTCAATGTCTTATTTTGGCAACAAGCTGGTGAGTATCAGCCCCCACCTTCCACATCACACCACAAACAACAAATACACGAGCAGAAGAACATTACAGATGTCAGGAAGTGAATCATCTGTCCAGCTAATGAAAAACAAAAGACAAAATGCACATATACTGTTTTTATATATATAATAAACAGGATATGTCTTAAAATACTTCCAACCACAAAATGACAATAAACATGAAAGAAATCTGTCATTTGTAACATTTTAGAAAACAACTGTGTCAAACTCTCAGTCTGTGTCATTTGACAGCTTTGTGCCTCCGCAGCAAATAGCTAATCAACTCCAGCTCTGGTTCAATACTAATAGAGTGCTGCTGGAATGAGTCCTAAAACAGAGATGAGTCACTATTTCTGCACTTCCTGTTCCCTCGTCTCAAAGTCAATGTGTTAATTGGATGTGTTTTTGGTTAGATGGCTGAAATAAGGTCTTTGGTTAACACAAGCTGAATCGATTTCAACTTTTTGTTCGAAAATATAAAAGACTTCCCTCTTGAGACTTTTGAAGCTTTAACGTAAGGCGGTTACAAACAAGTGGCTGAGTGAGACTACAAAGCGTCGTCACGCCGACTAGTCCGCCTTTACAGCCTTGTGGTTGTGTTTACATTTTAAAAATCATAAAAGTGATGTTCATTGGTAAAGATTATCTTGCTGAACAAAACATGTAAGTCTCTTAATCTTGAGTTTGGCACAGAGCTTATTTTCTGCAATAATCCAAAATCCAATTGGCTTCTGGTCGAGGGCACCAGTAGGATGCTAACATGCTATTGGCTAAAAACAAAATACATCATCCCTGCACCACTCTGTGGCAGATACAAAAGCGGGATCGGCAAGAAAGTAAAACATTTGTATTTCCCCAAAACACTGAACTATTCCATTAAGTAAAACATTAAAAAACACAAACGTCTTATCTGTTTCCCTTTCTAGTGTGTTCCAACAGGTCAGACAACGTCTCAACTGGCAACTTCTCCGTGATGTCAGCTGGTGACATCAGACTCCTGGTTGAAGAGAGAGACCAACTGGTTCAAAGCAAAGACCAACTGGTTGAAGAGAGAGACCAACTGGTTCAAAGCAAAGACCAACTGGTTGAAGAGAGAGACCAACTGTTTGTCTATAGCGACCAACTAGCAATTGACAACAGCTTTAAAAACGAGAAGCTCATCAAACAACAAAATCAGATAAAGGAACTTGAAATGTGTGAGTTAGTTTTCTTTTTCGAAACCTGTATTAATTCATATATTTTAGGGTTGGCAATGTCATTCAGTCAGTACACCACTTTGGTCCAGACTAAAATATGTTGATCTGTACTGAATGGATTGCCATGACATTTTCATCAGGCATTCATGGTCTACAGGGGAAGAACCCCTCTGACTTTGGTGGTCCTCTGACTTTTCCTGTAACGCCACCAGCTGGTCAAAGATTTCTCTTATCCTGTAAAATATCTCAACAACTACCTGAAGGATTGGCACCACATTTTGTCCAGACATGTCATGGTTCCCAGACAAAGACTTTTTGTGATCCCCTGACTTTTCATCATAGTGTCTTGTTTCTCTTCTATCTTTTCATCTCCTCTCCTGTCCTGTCCCGTTTTCTGTTATGTCCTTCTTGTCTTGTCGTACCCTGATCGGTTCTGTCCTGACTTGTTCTGTTTTGCTTTGACCACATCTTGAACTGTCTTTACTCTTACCGTTCTGCCCTGTCTTGTCCTCTGTCTGGTGGTGTCCTCTACTCTCCTGTGTTGCACGTTTGTTTCTTGTTTTCTGTCCCATCTTGTCCATCCTTGACTTGCCCGTTCCGGCCCCATCTTGCCCTGATATGTCCTGTCCTGTGCTTGTTTCTGAGCAGACCAACAACCCAAAAGTTCTCCCCCAGGATGGCATACATACATGTCCACCTGTTACCAGCTTTCCTCTACGATAGGCACCTGGGACGATGCCGCACATGACTGTGAAAGCAAGGGATCCCACTTGGTGATCTTGAATGATGAAAGGGAAGAGGTATTTGTGATTTTTCTTAGATAAACCTACTATAGAGATTGTACCTTGCAGCAAGTTCATTCATTCACTACACTTCCTTGCCAACAGGAAAATGTCCATAGATTTGGATGTTCTGTCCATAGATTTGGATGTTCTGTCCAAATGTGGATTGGCTTGACTGGTCAGAGTTCATCCAACTTGTGGACGTTTTCATTGGTAGATGGACGCCCACCGTCTTATACGTAAGGTTTTTTTAAAATGTTATTGAATAAAATTATGATTCTGATAACAGCAATTGAAATTGACATTACCATATTACATTGCGAAGCATGTTCTAATTACACATTGACATTTAGTCACTGAAGTTCTATCAAAACAACAGATATATGTGACCTAGACCGATCTAAAAGCTTGGACTTTTAAACCAAAGTGACTGGAGAGGTCACCAGTCTATCACAGTGCTAACACACAATACAGACACACACAAACACAGTCAACCCAGAACTGTCTTGCACTGTTCCGCCTTCACCAAATCCACCAAATCACTATTTTTGTGTTGTTTTGTAGTATCTGGAACAATAGGTACCCAGCGTATTGGAGCCATTCCCTTTACAGATGTGCCTATGTTGCCCAAGGCTCGTCTACCTGGAAGACCTGGTTCCTGGGCGACTGTTACCAACGAAACTATTGGATGTGTGAGATGAGACTGCACACCAACTCTGCCTTGCCTCGATAAGACTCGCACAACACCGCAGGGAGGTTCAAAATAGTTGTATTAATTATGATTGGAGCAAAGGAGTAAGTCAGGTGACGTTGTATAAAGAGTGATAAAGTCGCATACGGAGGAGGTTGGGGTGGATTTATGGGTCACGCAAAAACAGGACTTTCACCCAGAAGACCACCGTCCTGTGTGAAGCAATTCAAATGTTAGTGGCGACAACCATTTAAAGGTACAGCGTGTAGCATTCAGGGGGATCGATTAGCAGAAATGGAATATAATATTATTTAGTACGTTTTCTTTAGTTTATAATGACCTGAAAATAAAAATCCTTGTGTTTTTGTTACCTTAAAATGAGACATTTATGTCCATACGGAGTGGGTCCTCTTCACTGAGCCGGCCGCCATGTTTCTACGGTAGCCCAGAACGAACAAACCAAACACCGGCTCTAGATAGGGCCGTTTGAGTTTCCGTGTTTTCATGTCGTCCACTGTAGTTCCCCTACAGCAGGGGTGTCAAACTCAATCACAGAGAAAATTAAATATTGGGACTACGTTGAGGGCCAAATAGGGTCAACATTTAATAAATAGGACATCATGGATATTGGAGAAAACAAATAGGCTACATTCTGTACCAGAGATGTTTGGCTTTTTTTTGGCTGCCAGTTCATTAATGTGTGGGAAGGCAGGTAGCAGGCAGCCTACCATTAGGACCCCGGCAACAGGGGGCTGAGTCTATAAAAAGGGGGAGGGGGGTTCACCTGGGCCTTTCCTCCTGAGCTCAGACACACCTGAGGGAGCAGCTGAGGCCAGCCTTTGTTTGGGGACTGATTTGGTAGGCTCTCGTTCTTTCCTTTTATTAATGTGTTTAAAAGCATGATTTTAAGAGTGAAATTGGAGAAACAATGCGAGATGTTTGTGAGATAATGGTTAAACATAGCCAAGAAGAAAGGTGTGCTTAAGCCGAACGGACATGTTTTTACACAGGTTTAGTCCCCTTAACACAATGTTAACAGGTTCTTATGAATGTAGATTCTAGTCACCGGCATGTCTTCAACTGGGGGAGGGGGCGGTGTCCAGTCGAGAAAGGTAGATTATTTACTATTATATAATATATAAATAATACTATTATTATTATTGTGTTTGATCAAATGTTTGTGTGACGGTTCCCTTTTGTTTAATGTATTGTTTCTTTTTAGTTTTAAACGACACTCGAGCAGCCAACCATTGTTTTTCCCATACTTATTAGATTTAGTGTGCCTTTTAAACAAATCTATTGAATGCGCCATTTTCTGATTATTTTCTTTGTGCTGTGCTGAAGGGGACCAAGTGGTAGAGTTGGCATCTTGCATGCAGATCTGATTGTGTGGGTTGAGTCACCTTAGCGTGCAGTGGTTTCGTTATAATTTGCCGACATGTTTTGTGACGAATTCCTTTATTTACGCCTCACTCTACACTGACCTCCCTGATAGCGTTTGTTTCTTTTCTTGTTCATTTGTTTTGATTTATGAATTGATTTTATAGAAAAGTCTTTTAAAGCCGTGCATTGTTAATAAAATCTATATTTTCAGTATCGCAGGCTCTTGTTTCAGTTTATTCTGGGTCTTGTGCATTAAGTATCACTGGGTCACAAGTGTGTGGGGTTAGGTTCTGTGCAGTGGAAACCCTCAAGATGGAGTGAAGGTGTGCATCAGTGAGACGACTCCTGTGTGGGTTTTTGTTCCTCTTCATCACAGAGAACAACTGCTCACACAGGTATGTGCTTCCAAACATTACATTAGTCATTTAGCAGATGCTTTTATCCACAGCGACTTACAATAAGTGTATTCAACATACAGAGTGTTTGAGCAGCATGTAGGCTGAGTTGAGGCGTCTTTCGGGGATGAAGCTTGGAAACTGTGCAGCGCCCTCAGAGTCACACTTTGCTTTGAGTGTCGTCATGTATTTAAGCAAAAATGTGTCCAATTTGATATAACAAGTCAAAAAACGTCTTTTTGTACATTATATGAAAGCCAACTATAATAAAATCTGAAGTTACGCTACTGTAACTACTGTACTGTTTTTTCTTTATTGAAAAAGGGTTTGAAAATTATAACATTAGCTTCCAAGGTAGTTGGTTTGTTTCTGTTCATCCATACTCTGTCAATAAATGTCACTGATTGCAGGGGCCTCATCCTTTCATTTTGTTGAACATTTTGGCCAAGGTTTTCTATCACCTGTTATGTTACTTCCCGTGTACCCGTACGCACACTAAATAGGCCGTAACAGTAGCCCAGTATTCCTGTAATATTTAATGTGTACCATGATGTTATTGAAATTAGACATGGACATAGTAGGGGTGCTCATGAACAACAATCCAGTGAAAGTGTAATACAACCTCTGAAGGATTTTTTATAATCAAAGTCCAAATATGAGGAAATGACGAAAATGAATGCGATTTGAGCTGATTTTTCCTTTAATTTTCTCAAAAATTCACATTTTTGCATATTTGATAATATAATTTTCGGACCATTTTTCAATTTATAAACAGTACAGTAGTGTAACTTCAGATTTTATTATAGTTAGATTTCAGATAATGTTCCAAAATATATCGTTTTTGACTTGTTATATCAAATTGGATAACTTGTTCTATTTCCGGGCCAGTAAAGCACCCGTACCGTAATACCACGAATAGACGAGCATTCAATTTTAAGGGCCGGCTGACGTCACCGAGGCTGCGCGGATGACGGATCACGTCACCGCACGGGTCCTACGGAGCTAATGAAGTTAGCATGCTAGCAGGAAAGTCTGAGAGAGCAAACGGTATTTAATTAACGGTTCGTTTGTCTGGAGGAGAAGTTTCTCTGGTTTAGTGAGAATGTCTAAAGTTAACATGCTGAGATGTTTAGTCAACCAGCGACTAACTGCGGCTGCTGAGGAGATCTGTGGTCTGTTTGAAAGAACCATAGCGGAGTACGAGGAGGAACTTTCTCGATCAAAAGAGGAGAACGAACGACAACGGAGGCAACTGCGCGCCGTTCTCATCCCTCAGCTCCGGTTACACAGAGCAGGTTGGTTCACATGGCAGAATATATTTACTCTTAACCTGACACACTGTTCGGGTCAAACTTGACCCGATTTGACAGCAGTAAATACCATAAACGTCAATTTTAGCCTGAAATGTGATGACTTTTGCTAAAGTGACCCAAAGTACACATAAGAAAATATTTTTAAATGTTCTACTTTTGTACAGGTGCTACACATGTTTGTAAACTGGGTCAAATTCGACCCGTAACTACAGAGATGGATTTTAGATCTACCAGTGTGGCTCAAATCAAGGAAAATGGTGTTTTTAGGGAATCTTGAATCATGAAACTGTTCAGGCCATGTCTGTCTGTGTGTGTTTGTTCGAGAAAGGGCTCAAATCACGGCAGCGGCAGCTAACGTTAGTAGAGGCACTTCCTGTTGCAAGCTCGCCGCCACTGTGTGCGAGAGGTGCCGCGGCAGTTTAGCCTTTATTTGACAATACGTTAAGGTCCTTGTATGACTGTTGGTAGTTGTAATTGGTTTATTAAAAAAATGGCGAATTGTAATAGTATGGCTACTCGTTTTTATTAAGCTAAGCTAATGTAGGCTAACATCAGTTGGCGCGTGTTGCCATGGCAACTACACAGCAGACTAAACTGGGGTGGATGAGCGGCTATGCTAACGAATTTCACCGCACAATGGATTTATAAACTCGGATATATTTTCAAAAATAAACGAAGGAAAACGTCTGTGTACCTGTGGTGATAGATGAAACATGTATGTGCCCTGCATTAGTTCACTGCTGACGGAAGCGCTCACTTAAAGGTGAACTCCCTCTGGTGGCCAAACGGGTCAATGACGCGTGTCTTCAATATGTCTTCACTGCTGTTTATCCCTGGGTGCAGACAACTGGAGCGCAGGCACTATTCTGTAAACTACAACACCACATGAACCATACATATTTTGGCAACCAGTATACAGTTTAGGGTCATGCCATGGAGCTTTAATGAGATGAAATACAATAACATATATGTTGGGCTGGCTTCTTGCCATTAACTTTGAACTTCTTGTCCTAACATATACATCTGACTATCGAATTTTGAGTAACATTGTAGTATATAACTGTATGGATGCCTTGCTAAAAATACTGATGAAGAACATCAAGAATAATAAAGGAAACCTTGCAAATTAATGCAAGAATCACATGATGGAAATGATACTTCCAGGGAGTACAACATTGACTGCTAACATCCTTAAACTACGCACTTTCTGCACCCAGGGATAGGACATATTGAAGACATGCGTTATTGACCCATTTGGCCACAAGAGGGAGTTTACCTTAAGATAAGAGATAAGATAAGATAATCCTTTATTAGTCCCTCAGTGGGGAAATTACAGGATTACAGCAGCATTGCTCACAAGTAATAAATGAAAGATAAAAATCAAGTAATATAATAAACTAAACAGTAGAACAGTAATAAAATAAGACAGTAAGAAGAGTATTAGATATACTAAATAAAAATATGCCAGTATATACAGAATATACAGAATATACAGGCGGATCAGGTAAATACTTAAACGAAAAAGTGAGCACTTAAGTGAGCACTTCTGTCAGCAGTAAACTAATGCAGGGCACATGCATATGTTTTAACTATCACCACAGGTACAGAGATGTTTTCCTCTGTTTCTTTGTGAAAATATATTGCCACGATTTGAGCCAGCACCTACTGATTTATTATGGGACAGTGGTGACAGAGTTCAAGGGGGACGTCGATGCTGTCACGAGAACTGTCTGTGTTCCCACCACATTTGCACAGGTTCCCACAGAGACGGACACCTGCTGGTCTTTGAAGGGGCATGGGGGAGCCTCCAAACAGTGAAATAGTAAAACAGCACAGCAGTGATCATATATGGTGCACAAAGGGAACGGAGGTCAGAGGGTGCCTTGTCACAGACACAAGATCAGCACCTGCAATGTAATAACATAATCTACAAAGTAACACATTCATAACATTCATGACGTTATAAAGGTACCTCAGCTGCCATGTCAGTGACTGACATCATGGCAGCTAGATTCAGTGTGCAGCAGGCCCTCGATCTGTTCCTCCAAGAGGAGGTTGATGGTTTGGAGGATGTGTCAGAGCAGGAAGATAATAAGCATTTTATTATGTAATGTTTTGTGCTCTTAAGTGGTAAATGTTGACTTAATATTGATAATTATGATTTCTTATGATATAGCAGTGAGGACAGCGTTTAATGGTTGCAATGATTAAACATTTTAAACTCCAACCGTTCCAGAATGTTCATGACATTTTCAAATTCAACAAAACATTTAAGTCATTATGGCTTTTATGTTTTTGTGTCATCTAAAACAGGACATGATGATGTGTAATAGAGGTTGTTCTCCAAAAACGAATGTTGTAAAACTTAAAAAATACTCTCCCTGCTCTCTGAAACATGTATTATTAAGGATTAATCATACATGTATTAATGAGACATCGGTATTTAGACATTCTAAATAGATCTGTAGTTTAACATTAGGAATAGACGCTATGAGGGAATTCTGGGTCAAAATTGACCTGAACCGTACTGTGAAGGCATTAAATATGAACAGTATGTACGGGTACGTTTGTTCTCTTTGATAACACCACGTGGATGTTATAGCTTGTTGAATTCTAAAATGGTTCATATGTTCATGGCCACATAAGAGGTTATTAAATATGATATCATCTGTTTCCATTGCTACACTGGAAAGGGATTTTTTTTATTGATGACCTCATGGCTGCTGGTGCGTTGTGTCTTTACATTTTGAGTCGGCATGTCTGTTTGGTAACTGTGCACAGGGAGAGTAAGAGGGAATGATGGCAGGAAGAAAAGTCTACGTACAGGAGACTCTTTGCTCAATATTCAATACTCAATATAAATTTCTTTGTAACGTCTCTGTGTGTGTTTACTGATTTCCTGCAGACGTCCAGCAGCTGTTGGTGGTTAAAGAAGAGGTTCCCCCTGAGCAGCAGGAGTCCAGTCTGGAACAGGAGGACCCAGAGCCCCCACACATTAAAGAGGAACCGGAGGACCCAGAGCCCCCACACATTAAAGAGGAACCGGAGGAACTCTTGACCAGTCAGGAGGGAGAGCAGCGTCAAGGGCTGGAGGAAGCTGCTGTCAAGTCCTCATTCACTCATGTGAAGAGTGAAGATGATGAAGAGGAAGCTCAGTCCTCACAGCTTCATCAAAGACAAACTGAACAGATGGAAACAGAAGCTGATGGAGAGGACTGTGGAGGACCAGAACCAGGCAGGAACTCAGATCCAGAACCAGATTCTGATGAGAAGACTGGAGAGTCTTCTGACACTGATGACAGTGATGATTGGAAGGAGACCAGAGAACCTCAGTCAGGTTTAAACTCTGTGAAACCTGATGAAGTCCATGTCAGTGATTCAAGACGTAGCGCTGGTGAGAAACTATTTAGCTGCTCTGAGTGTGAGAAAACATTTAGAACAAAAGGAAATCTGAAGATACACATGAGAATCCACACAGGAGAGAAACCTTTCAGCTGCTCTGTCTGTGGGAAATCTTTTAACCACAGTTCAACTTTAAAGACACACATGAGAATCCACACAGGAGAGAAACCTTACAGCTGCTCAGTCTGTAAGACCTCTTTTAACCAGCACTCACATTTACAGAAACACATGAGAACCCACACAGGAGAGAAACCTTACAGCTGCTCTGTCTGTAAGAAATCTTTTAACCACAGTTCAACTTTAAAGATACACATGAGAACCCACACAGGAGAGAAACCTTACAGCTGCTCAGTCTGTAAGAAATCTTTTAAACCAGCACTCACATTTACAGACACACCAGTGAGAACCCACACAGGAGAGGACACAGTACAGCCTTGCTCAGTCTCGTAAGACCTTCTTTAAACCAGCACTCACAGAGTTGTCACAAGAAACCCCTGAGAACCCACACAGGAAGAGAAACCTTACAGCTGCTCTGTCTGTAAGAAAGCTGTTTAACCGACCGTCAACCTTTAACGACTCTACACATGAGAACCCGACCCACAAGGAGTGAGAAACCTTACAGCTGCTCAGTCTGTAAGAAATCTTTTAACCAGCACTCACATTTACAGAAACACATGAGAACCCACACAGGAGAGAAACCTTACAGCTGCTCAGTCTGTAAGACCTCTTTTAACCAGCACTCACATTTACAGAAACGACATGAGAACCACACAAGGAGAGAAACCTTACAGCTGCTCTGTCTGTAAGAATCTTTTAACCACAGTTGTCAACTTTAAAGATACACATGAGAACCTCCACACTAGGAGAGAAACCGTTGTACTAGCCTGGCATACTGGGCACTGTAAGAAAATCTTTATTCAACACAGTTGCAACGTTCTAAAGATACACATGAGAACCATCACCCAGGAGAGAACCTGACAAGCTGCTCTGTCTGTGGGAAATCTTTTAACCATGGTTCAACTTTAAAGAGACACATGAGAATCCACACAGGAGAGAAACCTTTCAGCTGCTCTGTCTGTGAGAAATCTTTTAACCAGCACTCACATTTACAGATACACATGAGAACCCACACAGGAGAGAATCCATTTTAGCTGTTCTGGTTGCAGTAAAGTTTCCGTTTGATAAGATAAGATTGCATCTCGTGACTATTTTACAAGCTGTGTTGGAATCTGATATGAAAGTATGTCTTACATTTTGTTTGTTTTACTGATGGAAGGAAGTCTCTTGTTTTGTTAGTATTTAACATGTGTATATTTAAAAAAAACATACACACTACAAAGTTTTGATTCAGGCAACGTTTCCTCCGAATCGGAGACCTTGTCCCCTAATCCGGACCAAACCTCCATGTGTTCAGTGGATATCAGCAATCTGCTGACAGCAAAGTCCACACGAGGGCTGGAATATATCTGAGCATCTTGTGCAGTGATGATGTAACTGTTAGTTTGTGGAGTCGTGTTCTGTCTCCAGTGTTTTGTTCTCTAATGTCCACTTTATAAAAAGATTGTAACATGAATTAATGATTCAATTCATGATGGTTAAATACTTTTAGTTTACTACTTGTTTGTTTGTGTTTGTAGATTTCTCCTAAATTCACCAAACGTTACCATTAGATAACGCCTCATTTGCATATTAAAACATCACATTTCATAAAACTTGTAATACAATAAATACTCCTTAATGTGAGTGAAGTGGAGAAGTTTCATGGTGATATCTTTGAGTTCATGTTTTGACCCTATTCACCTGTAGAGTCTCTAAATGTCTGTAATGTAACTAAACATCTCTTTAAAGGACGTTTGTTCTCAGACTGAGAACACATATTTAATAAGATGATACCTCATTTGCATATTTGAACATTACAGGGGTCTAACAATAAAAACCCTATAACTGTTCTCCTGTGTCTCTCTTTACACTGGTGTCCAGCCTCCATTCACTTCAATTGAAACCGATGAATTCAAGAATGTATTTTCTGTTTCGGTGCGATCTCCAGACGACTATAAGCAAACCACAAATGTGCAACACGTCACTTCAGCTGCAGCGCAGTGTTTCTCCTGCAAAGGTCTACCAGCAAGTAGCAAACTGAATCCTTTACATGTTTTATTCAAATGAAAATGAAGGCGCATAAGTCTTCATTCTGCTCCCACGGCATAACCCAAATGTATTTCCCATACATCAACGCCAATTACCTTTCTGAAGACAGATCGTCTATTTATCCTGATGACAGTAAACTAGTCCTTGAGCCAGGGGTTGTGACCGAGCTTTAGGAGCAGCGAGAGGACACTGCAGTCTGTTTAAAAACAGAGTTTGACACATCCTGTCATTCAGACAAACCACCAGCAGAACATGCTGAGGTGATCCTGGATGTCCTTCAGCTCAGCGGGCGTGTCGGGAGAAGTCAAGGTCCCACAAGATGAGACGTGTGTCAGCAGATCTGCACCTCTGAATGACTGATTCTATATTTAAACTTATTAACATACAATATCGGTGACACAGTTTGTTCAAGTACATCTTTAGGGAATGAGGATGAAATCAAGAGAAGGCGTTTGGCTGGATATTCCTTTAGTCGATTGGCTGTGTCTCATTGAAGTACACGTGATTGGTTGACGTTAGTTCCCACCCAGAGATGTTTTGGGGGTGATGACCTGCTCTTTCCAGTTTCAGACATAAACTGTATACAAGAAGTGAACGTAGTCGTCGTGACGTCACTCTTTGGTTTGTGGACTGATGTTATGAAGCCTCGAGTTCTGCGATTTTGCCGTCGCCATCTTGAATTACGGTCGTCGCCATCTTTGCTTTTTTGCAACCGATAAAACGGAAGTGACCATATCTGGACTGAGGAGGAGTGACGTGGATACGCCGTATACGTCTCAGAGACCTGTCAATCACCGTGTAGCCCCGCCCTAAAGCATCCCCTGCTTTATGGTCTGTGTGACTCTAAATGGACCATAATGTACTAAATGAACATCATGCTGTAGTGAAGAAGACTTGAAACTAGAGATTGAGACATAAACTCATGTTTACAATGTTTACTGAGGTAATAAATCAAGAGAGAAGTAGAGTCATCTTCTCATAGACTTCTATAGGTGTCACATGAGGAATGAATGACAGTGCAGGGTTCAATGGGGACCTTCAGTTTAGAGAAAGAGAAAACTCTGACATTTCGAAGCATTTTGAGGCCAACAGACGAGCTTTTGTTCAACTACAAATTCTTCTATAAATTAGGGCATTAACGGAGGCAAGAGAGAAAAGTCTTGATGTTAATCTGACAGAAATGAATCAATTAGTAACATCACATGCCATTAAATGAAAGCATACTTTAAAGCGCAGAACTGTGTGTGATGTGAGGCTCCATATCTAACCGAAAACGCATTAAATCATGGTCCATAATTATATTACATGTTGTTTCATAGTCTGTTTTTCTAACTTGATAAAATTGTCTTTATGCAACTTGTTGACGGCTGCTGTCCTGGTAAACAGCTCTGGCAGTATTTCCTATATTAATCTTGTTAATTCAGAAAAACAGGGAAATAATTCCTCTTAAGTGAATGCATTACACATTATGCTTCCATAAATCCAAGTTCTGCACGACAATTGGTGCAAACAATCTTCCATATGTAACATCGCCATGAAGCAGTCCTGCTACGCCTACGTTTGACATAAATACGTTTATTGACAGGCTTTGGACAAAAGACAGCAAGAGCTTGATTAGAATTACAACAAAAGAAAGACGGTCATCTTCACATGTGAGAAACTGGAACCACGAGATGTTTTCACAGGAAAAAGGTGCCGTTTGCTTTTCTGCCAATCTACTCATCGTACTTGTTTAAACTGCTGGGTAGTTTAATTAAAGAAATACAATTTGTCTTAAGTTCTTCATATGTTTTTTTATGCAAAGCTCTTTTTAAAGTAGGCTAACTAAAGATATCAAATAAATGTCTCGTAGTGGATTGAAAAGTCCATTAAATCCCTCTAAATGTGCAGTTTATATGTAAACTAAGTAAGATATGATCAAAAAGTAACGTAACTTTAGAATAACAAAAACACTTTGTGACACCAGGCCTGCCTGTTACAAGTCCTGCGTTGGTTTGACCGTCACAAATATTGCACATTGTACTAAAAACAATGGACGCAGCCACAAGAATTTGAGTTCCACAAATATTATTTATTTTCTTCAAACATCTCAAAACTGTATAAAACCAATGAATACATGTTTCATTTCCAGTCGGTCCAATCAAGTCACACCAAAACCTTTATCGGTAACTTTGGTAACACAAATGAACATTGACTCAAAATGTTCGCCTTTCATCTTCAATGTCAATAAAAAGGAAAAACACATCATTCAAAATGTCCACATTTTAAACATGTAATGAACAATATAATCAAGTTATCCTTGACAATGTAAATATAATATAATGATTTTTTCTTTCACTTTTATGTAATCTGACTTGATTATATCTTTTAAATGTAATCTGATTACTTAGCTCCTGATTTCATGTAATCCGTTACTACCCAACCCTGATACAAGTACCTCAGATATGTACTTCAGTAAAGTAAATGGCCAGTGTGGATTGAAATGTCAACATGTCGGCATATGGTTACGGTTGAAAAAAACATTGTTTGTGGTATAGATGTAAATAAATATGTAATAAATACCTGAGTTTGCTGCCTGGTTTCGCCACAACACGGCACTAATTACCTGTCATACCCTCTAGTCGACAGACACTCACAAAGGGGGCGTTCCCGGTCTGAGGCAGAGCTGTGGACATTTGAGCACCGGGCTCAGTGTGGAGGCGGAGCTGAGCGCGGAGACACGCTGCTGCTGCTCGGCACCACCGGTGGATACAAGCCGCGATGTTCCTCTTCGAGAAAAAAACAACATTTATTATTTTAAAATTAATTCATACAAACCGTGGACGTTGAAGTAAAAAAACAAACCAAAATAACTCGTGAATCCGACGTCTGGTGCCCGGCCGGAGACAGAGGAGTCTGTGGTCTCTGTGCGCCCCGCTGTCACGTCTCTTTGTTCGGGTTCCTTACATCTGTCCTTCACCTCCAACATGGATCATTTAGAGAAGGAGCTCAGGTCGGATGACGAGGCGGAATACGACGACGAGGAAGTGGACCCCAGAATCCAGGTACCTGTCTGTGCATCCTTAGCATCGATTAGTGTTTGATATCTATATTTATATTTGTATGTATCGACCCTGGTTGGTCGTAGTCCAGCCTCGTCTGTCTGCACACCGCTGCACCAGCACGATCTGCATATTCTCCATGTTTTTCTTGATTTAAATGTAAATGCTTTGATATTTCAAATCAATCCCACAGATGCTGGTTATATTGATGCAAATGTATTCGAAAGCAAATCCACTCCATGCTGAGTGATATTTAGAAGTCAAAGATATCTTTATGTTCAACAATAACAGATGAGTAAAATAAAGCTACAACCTTTCAGTAAAGTACATATAATAATGAGGTTAAAATACGTAAACATGATACAAATGAATGAATCTGAAACATAATATTTATATATATATATATATATATATATATGAAAACACTCTTATATAGAACCAGCTATTATGGATGAAGGACTGTAAACAGACTTATGATCAAAGGTTTTTAAAATATAAATGAAACTAAAATGAATGATTCTCATTTTAAGCGTTTTTGCTGGAAAATATCTTTATTAATCATTTGTTAAAGAAATGCTGCAGATTAATGTTCTGTTCATCAACTAATTGATTAATCGATTAATTGTTTCTTTAAAAATCTAAATTCTAACAGTGCTGCAGCTAACAATGATATCGTTTTGACTATTTTCACAAGTATTTAATTCATTATTTGATCTTCTTTAAGCCGAAGGGAACATCTTGACATCTTTTGTCCGACCAACCATCCAAAAACAGCAACAAATTATTTTTGATAATTACCGGAAACAAAATTGAGAAGCTTGAGCTTGTGGTCGTTTGGTATCTTTGCTTTAAAAATGACTTAAATTAGGAATCGATTATGAAGATTGTTGCCAAATCTTTCAGCTTTAAAAATATTAAAACGCACTGTTCCATCCAGAGGTAATCCAGAGGTCCTGGTGTGCTCACCATTTTCATTAACTGTTCATTTATTGATACATTCTGTATCCGTTAATTCATTTCTGGCTTATGATCCCGTTCATCAAAGGTGTTTGTGCTCCTTCCTCACCGGTCGCATTCCTCTGCCGGTGAAAGATGTTTTCCTCCCTTTGTGTTATTTGAATAATCTTTTAAGAGGCAAATTGATCCAATAACGACAACAAGTATCAAAAGCCCAAAGTGATGTCACCTCAACCGCAGTGACCAAACAAGGATTTAGTTTAAAGTGATTTAGAATAATTAGAACATTGTTGTTTTTATTGAAGTGGCTGTTGGCCGGATTGGTATCGAGGTGGATACTGAGCTCATTCAGCTGTCGTCCAGATGTGAACGTTGAATACAGCTGTTGAGCTCAGTATTTCCTCCCACAGCGACGCCTTTGGATTCATGTTACCTTTCATAAAAAACAAAGCCGATGACTTCCTCACGGTGAGACATGGATTTTAAATTTGGTGAAAAGTGTATCGGAGTAGAAATCGTTCAGGTATCGGAATCTGTAGCAGGAGAGAGAATGTGCAACCAGTCACCCATTGGTTTGTGGACGTTTTGAAGCCTTCAGTTCTGTGATTTTGCCGTCGTTATCTTGGATTACGGTCGTCGCCATGTTGTTGTTTTTTTCGCAACCAATGAATGAATTAGGACTGAGGAGGAGTGACGTAGAGACGCCGTATACGTCTCTGGTAGAGACCTGTCAATCACAGTAGCCCCGCCCTAAAGCATCCCCTGCTTTATGGTCTGTGTGACTCTAAATGGACCATCATGTACTAAATGAACATCATGCTGTATTGAAGAAGACTTGAAACTAGAGATTGAGACCATAAACTCATGTTTACAATGTTTACTGAGGGAATAAATCAAGAGAGAAGTAGAGTCATTTTCTCATAGACTTCTATACAACCAGAGGAGTCGCCCCCTGCTGGACAGTAGAGAGGATGCAGGTTTTACTCTGCAGAACTGGAGTTTGCCGCCTGGTGCATCCTTTAAAACATGAATTGGGTTATTTGTTATTTAATATTAGACTAATTCACAGCTGGAGTTGTTTTCTTCTCGAAGAACATGGACTAATGTAAACACCAGACAGTTTAATGTGAATATGTTCTGTTCATTTTGCCTCTTGATTCAGTCCAGATGTTGCTGGGTGCCCCCTCTTATACGTCCAGATGTTACATATTGCTTCACCTCTCTGTGGTTCTCTTCCAGGGGGAGCTGGAGAAACTCAACCAGTCCACCGACGACATCAACAGATGTGAGACGGCGCTGGAGGTCAGTCACGCACACGTTGGCATGGAATGTGTCGATGCAGGTTAACTTTGTGTTCGACTGGTGGTGCATCAAATCACACGCACGGTGAAAAACATGAAATCTCACTGACATGATGTGTTGCAGTAAACTCATTTGATCCCTTGTAGAGATTTTACTGATGACTCTACTCAGATCACTCAGCGGTGATCAAGCAGGCAGAGTTCAGAGTCTGACTTCAGAACTGATCTTTGAATGCCATTAAAACCCCATAAAGTCTGACGGCTTACTTTATGTGGCTCGGCAGTATTCTTTACGGAGGGGGGGGGGGGTCATGACACACTACATCGTTCTTCATGTGTAAACAAAAAACTGTTGCTTTGACAAAACGAGTCATTTGAAAATGTCATTATGCATTTTTTTTAATATGATTATTAAAACAAATAAATGTAATAATTACAATGAGGAGTTTTCACTCGTTGCTAGACAAACGTATTAATTGAGAAAATGATCATTATATTTATTAGTAATAAAATCAAATCATGCTGTTATGATAATATGGACATTAAATGACACAACATGACACAATAAAGAGCAGGACTGTCTAGTCCTTGATACGGCTTCTGGTTCAAGCTCAGCACAACGTGGGGTTTGGGCTGTTGTCGGATAAAATAAGAAACTTTATGACGTTTCGTTTGGCTCTGGGAACCCGTAAGAATCATATAAATGTCTTCCTCTGCCTTCAGAGGACGCTAAAGGAGGATATTTGTAATCTCAGGGCCTTGAATCCGGATATTCCTGTGAACGTCAGCGCATGAACGCGCTGAAATCCTTTTTCTGATTCCCTGCCAGGATTAAGCTCGTCCTGCCAAAGCCGATCCAACATTCCCCCGCTCGTGTCAGCCTAGTTTTATTTCCATGGGTGGAAACCTCCAGCAGCAGCAGCGTTAGTGTGAGATCATCACTTAACCCAAAGAGACGTTTTGATTTCTTACCGCCGATGAGAGGAGCAGGCAGAGTGACTGCAGTAACAATGAGCCGAGTGTCCCGGTGATGCTCTTTCATAGCGCTGAGGCGAAGGATGCTAAATTTAGCGGATAACGACAAGTTCTAGACACAAGGCCTCAGGGTGCTGACGCGCTGACGAGGCGAATCCGTCAGAGAGGCCGGAGACTCTGCACTGCATCGGTTTAATCACAGAGACGGAGGACGGGAAGCATTCATGGCTCCCTCTGTTGTTATGAGCTCTTTCTCCTTATTGTTAGCTGTGTAGCTTTAATGCATTCCACGTGTTATGAACAGTGAAGCGTTGGGACGGTGAAGCGTTTCCGAAGGAAAAGGACACTGAAGGAGCTTAAATATGCATTCGATGGTCACGCTAACTAACTATGTTATTCTGTTCTTATGCAACGCCTTTCAGACGTTTACAGCAATAAGTTACTCAACACAAAAGCTAGATTTATACTTTTCTTGTGCATATTTTAAAACAATGTGTTTCATGAGAAAATGATGAGGATGAGCTGACGAGTTTGCTGCTAACTGCATTAAATCTTATTTACTTGACGTCAATGCGTCTCCGGTCCATTGGTGAGTGGCACCCGCCCCAGAATCATCGTACCCGTTTCCCACTCACAAGCAGCTGCAGTTCCTCCTCTCCGGTGTGTTTGTGTTATAGTGAGATCCCCGTCGCTGCTCTGAGATTTAAAGTTGAACAGCTGTCTGTCAGACTCGTCTAAAGTCCGTAGAATTTCTATGAACATAGAACAATCAGCAGATATCTTGTGCTCTGGTGATTTATAAAAAAACGTCTTTTTTTATTTTCCCCCCCTCATGACGGTGTTTCTTCACGCCTCTACTTTTATTTATTCACTCATCACTTCCCCATTATGCATGATTTTAAACTTCTGCTGCATCTGTGTTGAGAACACTTCATTTCTGAACTTTAACCTTTTTAATTCTGGTTATTCTGAACCTTTTATTTGACTTTATTTCTAAGCTGCTGGTGATTCCAAGACACTGGAAACACTGATGTGAAACGTAGCACGTTCTGGGGAAGTTATGTTACTATTATTCATGCTGAGGTGGCTCAGCATGAATAATAGTGTCTCTAATAAACTAAATGTAACAGTGGCACAGATCTAGATCAGTAGAGGGGAATCCCTGCATGAAGAAAGCAGTGTGTGGTGCTACAGCGGACTGTGAGCTACAGATATAGCTCAGGCAGCTCAGGTGTAGCAGAGGTTGTAAAAGTTCAGTTGAGTCCTCAAACATCCAGAAAGCTATGCTGGTATCCTTTTCACTTCTTCGCAGTGTTGACCTGAATTACCGAGGCTTCTCTGTTTCTCTCTCCGTCAGGACGCGAGGCAGAAGTTCCGCTCGGTTCTGGTCGAGGCCACGGTGAAGCTGGACGAACTGGTGAAGAAGATCGGCAAAGCTGTGGAGGAGTCCAAGCCCTACTGGGAGGCCCGCAGGTTGGCCAGACAGGTCGGTGGACAATGCACGGAGGGAGGGGTGGTCAGAACCGTTTGACCTCAAGAAGGGTCTCTGGGTCCACTCGGTTCTGAGAGACCAGGTCCAAATGATACCCTGTGATACCATGCGGTCTAATTGGGTCTTGTTCTACTGCTACAGATCTTTGTTCTGTGTGTCAACATGTCAGATGGATCCAAGTGCCCAAGGGTCATCTTCACTGCGGGATAAATACAATATTTTAGGAAATCAGAAGCCGATATGAGAAACTATATAACCGTTCTCACCGAATAACAAGCAGCTGCTAGTTGATTGAGTCAGGTCTGTGATCTGAACGCTGACCATTAAAAAAACACAGCGTTTGATCATTTTTCTCATCAGAGCTGTTTTGCTGGTGTTTATTTATTTATTTATTTATTTCTCTCATACACCGGCTGCTCATTACATATTCAGAATGTTTATCTGTGCATGGCCTGGTTGTAAGGTCTTATTTATTCAAATAGTTTTACCAGGTAAAAAGTTGAGACTTGATTAATTATAAAAGAATTACAAAAAGTCCAGACCTGAGTGTATTTCGTAGTTAAATTGTGTTTTGCATGGTTCGATCTCCACCACTCCGAGATGACGTTTGTCCAGCTTCTCTAGACGACGTGTGTCGAGGACGAAGGAGAACTTTCATGCGTCTTGTTGATCATTCAAATGCAGAAATTGGTGACGAGCGTGCAACTTCACAATCATTTCAGACCACAAGCTCAGTTCCCTTTTCAGCTTCACTTGTTTCTCTGTGTGTGTGTGTGTGCGTGTGTGTGTGCGTGTGTGTGTGTGTGTGTGTGAGTGTGAATAAAGAGCCACCTGCCCGTCTCGATAAGCGCTCAGTCAGGAAGCACGAGGACAGATTGAGACTCTAAAAGGCGTCATTTAGAGTCCCCCCCCCCCCCCCCCCCCCCTCATCTTCAGACGTTGGCTCTTATCTCGATCGACGGCATTCAGCTTTTTGTTTACGAGGGGATTGATAATCTCTATAAATGTGAGGGGTCATTTGTTCTTAGCGTGCTGACATTGGGGCGATGATGAGAGAGTTCCTGTGGAGTGACGCTGCAGTTACACTTCTGCTTTTTCAGCTGCATGTCCTTTTCAAAAGAAATCTATTTAAACAAAGTTCTTTGATGCTTCTGCTACTATTACTATGATTTAAGGATCACATGGGAATGTGAGATAATGGAGAATAATAAAACTCCTTGAGGACGTCACATGAGCGTAAATATCCCGAGCAGCGAGTCTCCGGTTTGATTCCCGGCCGGATTGTTTGCTGCATGTCATTCCTCACTGTCCTTTCCCCACATGTGGGGAAGGACACGTGTCCTTCCCCACATGTGGGGAAGGACACGTGTCCTTTCCCCACATGTCTCTCTCCACTATCACTATCACATAAAGGCAGAAAATATCAATTCAGACTCTTACAGATTGAAATGTGCTGTTCTGCCTGTTCTTTGGCTTTTTCCCCGGACATCTTTGTGTTAATTCAGTTTAGTAGATCATTTTATCCAAAACCATTTTTGTAGCTTTGTTTATTTTTTGAGTTGCTATGAAGATTTGAACCGATGTCATGTCGGCATGAATTGTTTTGGGTGAGGCACCAAGGCTGAAAAAGACAACCGTTAATTCAGCCCTCCTTCATTTCTGTCAAACCTTTTTCACAAAAGAAATGCTGCTTCACAATTCAGACGCGTCGACAAACGAACTGAAGATATAAATGAGAGACGCGGTCGGCTAACTTCAGCGTTCGTCTGTTGGACTAAAATAAGGAAGAGTCGTCCGCTGTGGTCGAGCCTCTCGATTGCGGGAGCTGAGGACGTGCAGCATGTGATGGTTGTAGTTCCTTTCACCTGTCGGCTCACCTGCTGGCCTCATTTTATTTCTGTCTCCTCTTGATGTTTACTTTCACTTCTCAAGCTCGTATCTGCTTCACTTCCACTTTACAATACGCTGCACGCCGTCGGTTTGCACCGCCCGGAGAGCAGAAAGACGGTTTATATTAAGGGTGGTGTTTTTATTCTGTGTCCCTGCAAAGGTCACTTATCTGTTTGGGGAAGTGCGGAGATATGTTAACGTGTTGCCAAGAGCCGAAGTAAAATATGGAAAGAGACGAAGGCTTTTATTCTGACGAGTGTTAGAGGGAGGAAGAGGGAGGAAGATTAGAAATGCAGAAGATCAGGTTGAGGCAGGGTTCGTGTTTTCCTCCAGGGAGGCAAAACGTTCTGAAATTGAACCCACCCGCTCTCCTCTCCTCCGTAATGGATACCAAGTTTGGACATGGTTGTCAGTTATACTGCACCATCCCTTTCTGCATGACCACACAGACAAATTCAACTCGACATCCGTCTGACTCAGTTAAAGTTTAGGAGAAGAGTTTAGCCGATGACCCACTTTTTGCTCTCTTTGCTCGGTTAGAGTCCTGGAACTTGAATGAACAACGTAAGTAAAGCAGCCGTTGTGTTGCGACGCGTCCGCTTGCGGTCAACCTTCAGTCTGACGAGGGCATCGATTTCCAGCCCAAAACCAGCTGGTGTCCGACTCCACCGGGTCCAGGCCGGGTCCAGTCCTACTTTACCTAAACCGTCGTCAGTCTTGATCAGTTGGGATCAGTTATTGGTCAAAATGGAAGAAGTAGTGAAGAGGTCATTTGCATTGGGAGGACTTTGTCCTCACAGTAACATATGGAACGACTTTGAGATGAGAACATTTCTGTGTTTTGTAAATCGTGGGCAGTGTGACAATGCTTTGGTTTGACAGTTAAAGGATGGAGAGTTTAAGTTCCAACAATAGTTTGAGGGTTGTTGGATTAAAGTTCTGAACGACTAGGAGGACATTTTGTTTTATTTAATCTAACAGGTAAGTGTGTGGAGTGTATACAACCTCTACTGCAGTCTGTACCTTGAGTTACATTCGATGAACAAAATCGTCTGAATCTGGCTAATCTGTTGCCGCAATCTAATTACATCCAACAAAACCTCTTGCTGGTATATTTTTGTAAAGTTAATCTCTTATTTCTCCTGTTTACCGTGAGACTTTCACAGCAAAGACAAAATATTGATAGTTGCCATCAAAACCACAAACCTTTTACCGACGTCGTCCATCGTGTTGTTTTTAGCGCAGAGATGGCGAAGACGCTATCGGATTCTCCATCTGCACAACCACAGCAGTAACCATGGTTCTACCTGGACATGTTCGTAGTCAAAGCATCTTCCGTTTGTCTCCCACATCCAGCTTCTCTATCCTCACCATCGCTGAATCCACTGGCCTGTTTAAATCATTTCTATCTGGTGTATTGAGCCTTTGTTCTGCTTCATATCAACTGAGGGATAAACGTCATGTTCTGGTAAGCCGGCCTTGTTCTGCTCTCCAATCCTTCCATCGTTCGTCTCGCTCTGTCTTTCCCCCCCGATACTTACTGTCTTACTCTTTGTCTGTCTCTCTCTGATGGCTACAGACTACAGTGGAGTTTATTTTAATCCGATCTCTGCAGTAATTCTGTGGGCTAGTCCAGCACCCAAGCATTTAAAGCCAAGGCTCAATTTGAAAGAAAGTCTGGGAAAAAACGTTCTGGATGCTTCAGCTATTGTTGATCATCTTTCGAAAAATCATTTTGTCCGTAAAATGCTCGAGAATGATGGAGGTCATTTCTACAAATGTATTGGTTTGTCCGCCGAACAGTCCAAATACCACAAACATACAATTTAAGATTCTAAGAATACGCAATAAATCGTCACTTTTCAGAAGGGGGAACCAGCATTTGACATTTTTGCTTCATAAACTGCTGAGCAAATGACCTTTTACAGTTTAGCCAAAGATACTAAGCCCTCATTACAGCAAAAATGCAAAACCCATAATGTGTTTGGCATCTTAATCCCTTTCTAAGAGCGGAGCAAGCAGGTTGGTGGTTAGGAGTCTTGAGTCTCTCCCACATTGTTTGTTTTAAAGTAACCATCCTTTTGTCTTGTCTTCTGGCAAACTCTGTTGATGGTTTGTCGGTCCACAACTTTGGTTTCGAGTGAAAGATGTCCACTTCGAAGTGGATTGCCATGAACTCGGTTCAGATATTCGTGGTCCCCAGAGGATGAAGCCTGCTGACTCCCATGATCCATATAATTCCCTCATTGGATCAAAAGTTGTCCAATACTTTGAATACCTTCAAAACTAATGAGATTCCCATCAGCCTCAGATGTTTCTGCTAGTTAGCAGATGTTAGCAGTGCTAAACTAAAACATTAAACCTTGTAGATATCAGCACGTTATTGCATTCGTTTAGCATTTAGCACCACTGCCCATGTGTCCAGCCTCATAGAGCTGATAGCATGGTTGTAGGCTCTTAGCTTTGAGTCATTAACGCCAGCCAAGACGAGATCGAGTCTCATGTTTACGGGAAAACTCGGTGGATTCGCAACTTTTGAATTAACGTGCTATTAGTGACAATAGCGATCCTATTACTGTGCAGGTTTCCCTGTGTTTGTGTGAAGGATACTTGTCTTTTCAGATCAGATTCAGAGGACGGAGCAGATGGTATTACAGCAGACGGACAGCGGGCTCATCCAGCAGGGCTTCAGTTCTCTGTCCGTCTTGTTTTCCTTGTCGTTCATATCTAATCCATCTCTAAACGAGCCGCTGCCCCTCAGGGCTCTCAGATCTTTAACAAGACGGCGCTGGAGCTATTTGTAGGGAATACTTCGAGTTCATGCCGTGATACAGATTTAGTTTTTTCTGAACAGATGGTGAAAAAGGCAGTTGGAACTGATCATTGTTAGTCGGAGGCTGTGGGCGTCTAACGCTTATAATAAAGCTGTTTTTGAGAAACTTGTAAACGGCCCCTGACACAATCAGGCAGAACTCCACACGAACCGCCTTCATGTCTTTCACTTTAGTTATTCAGCAGCTAAAAATATCTCGAATTAAAGACCCACTGAGTCTCTTTGTCACAGTCTCCGTGCAGTGTTGGACACAGTTCACCGTCCAACGTTTGTCTTCAGCAGCAGAGGTTTGGCTTCGTGATGGTGTATTCATTTTCATCTTGCTTTGTTATTGACAGTTGGATCTGTTTTCTTTCTTTGTCTTGTTTTCCTCCGAACTCTTGTTCTATTATTTGATCCTTTCCTTGATTCTGAATGTTCATCTTTATTTCTTAGTACATATGAAGCTTTTTCTTCCTTATTTCTACTCTTTGCATCTTTACATCCCATTTAGTTTTCACCTTTGCCTTTTTACTTTTATCTATTTCACCCATAAACCTTTCCTTTCCTTTCCTTTCCTTTGTTTCCTAACCCTCTTGGAACAACTCCTTGCTGCCTTCATCTTTTATGAAATATTCTATTATCTATACATTTGTTCTTCCTTTATTCCTTCCCACCTCCCTTCTCCCACTCTTGACTCGCTCATTGCTTTCCTCCATTTCTACACTTTCAATCTCCGCTCAGTGTTGTCCTCACAGTGTTTACCTTGACTCACTGGTTTCAGAAAGGTCCTTCTCTTTCTCTCCGTGCTCCCTCCATCGCTCTCCCGCTCAGTCGGATAAGAAACGCATTATTTGCGATTGCAGATAAGCAGCGGGCAGCGCCCAGGGAGCGGCGTCGGCGGTGGGTGGGGACTCCATTTGACCGCGTCTCAAGGTAGAAGATAAAATACAGACCGATAACTCTGAGAGCGTCGGATAATCCACATTTGCATATCCGCCATCTCTCTGGCAGCTAATGATTCATGAGGAGTACAGTAAGGGTTTCCCTGTTTAGCTCCACTACGGCCTTGAAAGATCCTTGCAAGTTTGGGAATTTTAAAACAAAAGGAGACTCATTTTTCAGTCCTTGAAAGTACCTTAAATCCAGTAGAGCTGTGCAGAGTAGTTCAGAGCTTCAATCATAATGTTGACGTTTGAATTCCAAAATGCAGATAAAGATCAGGCTACACTGATATTATTGGTATCGTACTATTTGTAGAATTAGATCTCAGTGCCGGATTGTGTCTGACTCGCTTGATCCAAACATTTCCATTTTGTAGTTCAAAAAATTGTCCCAAAGTCAAAATTCATTGAAAATCAAAAGATGTAATCTTTTACAAAATTCACAACTCCATTCAGCCACCATGGAGAGATCAATGTCTATTATCTGTGCAGGTTTCAAGGAGTTTAACATCAGTAGACTGTTCTGGATGTGGGCGATATCAACATATTGACCCAAGGAAACATTGAACAGTTGACCAAGGGAAGAAATCTTTGCTCAGAAAAGACACTCCTATTTGAAAGGTCTCCTAAATGAGTCATAATGAGGATATTGAGCTGGGAACATAAATACGCTCCGGTCACTGGAGTTGGGCTCCTGTATTAACGGGACAGTTGAGCAGCAATCTAACGGCACCATAAATTACATTTATATAAGATGTCAAATCTATTTTTCCCCCTTTATTTGTGCTGATGTCGTATTATATGCCATCAGACATTTGAAACTATATTCAAAAACCAATGAAAGACATTCAGCACAGCCAATACACAAAAGCGCTGTTTACGTTTCCTTCACCTCTGAGGGAATCCAGTGAGCATGTTTGGGGCTGAAATGCTGCGGTCATCACTGCTTGTTTGTGAGCCGATATTCTTCAGCTCAAGGACACTTTGGCACTGCAAGAGCTGTTATGCAACAACTGACCGACCAGCGGCATCGCAACACAAACAGCCTCCCAGCTGGTCAAAGCCAAAGCAGACGGCTCTGACTTTGCAGAGGCTGCCTCTGAAGCCGAACCCTCCAACATTAAAACATGAAAAGTTGCATGAATCAAACCTGTGAGCTTCCTGTAAAGGAAACAGCGTCTTCTGTTCCTGTTTGATCTCCCTGGTGAAGCTTTGTCAGGTGATCCAAAGAATGAAAAAGAAGAGACGCACTCTGTGATGACCTGAGTTGAGGAGGTGGGTGAGGGTGACGAGGCTGAAACGTTTTGCTTCAGTGCACGTCGCTTGAAAGACGCACGTTTTTAAGCGCTGACTCCGGAGGGACGGAGTTAAACCTTCAGCAGAGGTTCTTTATTTTTTAACGTAATGAAATATTCATCGTGGCTCGCTCTTCATTCCACCTCATCTCCCAGAGACCAGAGGCTGGAGATGTAAATAAGGAAGTCGGGATACGTGAGCGTTTTCCTTTTGTGTTTCCATCTCACGGACGACACAGGAAATCAAGTCCTCCAGCTTGTAGCATGTTAAAGAGTCACAAACATTGAAAGGCTTTCCTTGGATCCAGTTTGTGAAAAAGGGGATTTTATTCTGCTGTTTATAGATGGTCCCCTTCTGAATTGTTTTTATATTTTGCAGCTGAATCACTTTGCTGGTTAGTAAGAGGGTCGTATGATTGAGCAGAGCAGCAGTGAACACTCTGAGTACTGCTGGGTTTGTATCATGATGGTGCGTTGAAGTGAGAGTGGATGACTCGATCATCAACGTGTCGGCTTGCAGAAGCCCACTCAGCCGGCAGCAGCACACAGTGAGTCTGCAGATTAGCTGAAGCCGAGAGAGAGAGAGAGAGAGAGAGAGAGAGAGAGAGAGAGAGAGAGAGAGAGAGAGAGAGAGAGAGAGAGAGAGAGAGAGAGAGAGAGAGAGAGAGAGAGAGAGAGAGAGAGAGAGAGAGAGAGAGAGAGAGAGAGAGAGAGAGAGAGAGAGAGAGAGAGAGAGAGAGAGAGAGAGAGAGAGAGAGAGAGAGAGAGAGAGAGAGAGAGAGAGAGAGAGAGAGAGAGAGAGAGAGAGAGAGAGAGAGAGGTCAGAATGCAGAATGCACATGATTTGGACGGGGGATGAAGCAGCCAGTGCAGTCAATTTGCAGATGGATTTTTAAGAGATTTCTTGTCATACTTTTGATGCGAAGATTCAAGACGAAGTGCACGTACATATAATCATCGTCTTCAGTGGGTTTCAGACCAAGACAATGTGACCCAATGAACATTGTGACCCTGGTACAGTAGAGACCTGTCAATCAGCGTGTAGCCCCGCCCTAAAGCATCCCCTGCTTTATGGTCTGTGTGACTCTAAATGGACCATAATGTACTAAATGAACATCATGCTGGAGTGAAGAAGACTTGAAACTAGAGATTGAGACCATAAACTCATGTTTACAATGTTTACTGAGGTAATAAATCAGTTCACCCCCGAGGCTCTCAGATTATCTCGGGCCGGCCGCAGTCTCGCTCACCTCTCCTGGAAAAAGCAGCGATTTGAAATGTGTTTGTTCGAGGAAGGCTGCGTGTTCGTGGGTCACGCAGGACAGAAAGGACTTGCAAATTCAACAGCCGTCCACAATGGATGTTATCGTCCCGGATTGTGCTTCACCTTTAGAGGAAATGAATTGCCAGACTTGAGCCGAGATAAAAATAATCAAATAACTTCAGCCAAATCAGGTCTCTTTGAATTCAGATGCTGTCTCCTCCAACGTTCCTTCTCTCGTGATGCAACGGATCATAAAACTCAGGCTTCAGATCGTATCAAGGATCAGAGTCACGGATCGGATCAGCACAAAAGAAGAAGATGGACATGACATGACATGATCAGAGACTAGAAACGCATCAATGATGTCCTGATTATGAGTGTTTCACTGACGCCACAGATCATTTATGTTCAGTTTGTTATCGAGATGATATTCTGCTGTGCATGCGTTCTACTTGTTTCTGTATGGAGTTGTAAATATTTGAGAGCAGAGAGTAGTAATAGTAAACTTCTAAGGCAACAGACGTATATCTTCTTGTTTAGTCTTCAACATTTCACTTCACAGGAACCTGTTTTACCCGTTTATTCATTCTCAGTTTTTAATGCCACAATAATCCCATGTTGCCTTACATTAAGGTCATTCTAATGAGCTTCACACACTTAACATTGAGGGTAGAACAGCAGTACTGGTGTGTACTTGGTGCTCAGTAGTAGCAGAGTTGAGGTCGTTATTGTTTAGTCCCATTTCTCTTCCTACACCAGTAATAATTCTAGTTCCACTTCAGCAGCTGTTTTCGGATCAGATAGCTGTGTTTCCCATTATTTAGTTTCATCAACTCAGCGGATAGTTTTTGTGATCCTTTTAAAATTACGTGATGACCCCCGAAGGCGTATAAATCAATCAATAAATATCATAATACTGACAGCGGCACTTAAATACCTTTAAAACAAAGATGAATAGAGGAATGAGCAACGAGAACAACCTGGTGAATAATCAGTTACTTCAGTCGGCATGATTATCCTAACCGTGTTGAGTAAAATAACATTTACATTATCAGTTTCTATTGATATTTAATGATCTGAGTTGATTTGCCTGCTGGTGAGGATGTGGATAAGGACAAATACTTTCATCCCCTTGTAATATTAATCTTCTCCCAATGATGCTGAAATAAAGAACATTATGAAATATTTTGGCAGGATTTGTTTTCGTTGATCGATGAGTAAGGTGGATTTCAGGATTCACTCGGTCTTTCTGTTCCTCCTCCGTTCTTCTCGTTCAGTGAATGTGTTGACGAAGCCTGTTTTCTTTCTTTTAAGGCTTCTTGAATAATTGAAGCGCCTGTAAAGGACAAATTGCCTTTTTCCTCCCAGAGATGGAGAAGGAAGCTCGGCTCCGTGCGTCTGAAGTGCTGCGTTACTCAACACGTCGCCTTCTCTCTATGTATGAATATAAGAATAATATGACGCAAACGAGAGGCAGAAAGAGAGATGATGGAAAGAGAGAGACGTAGAGGGAGAGATTAGGCAAGATAGGGAGGGAAAGAGATGGAAAAGAGGCAGAAATATGGCGAAAGGGATGAAGTGGGATGCAGAAAGCGACGGATGAAGCGGGAAATGAGAGAAACTAACGACGTAAGAGGAGAGAGAATGTGAGATGGCAGAGCGAAGGGGATGGATGGATGGAAGGAGACGGGTAGAGAGAAACTAGATGGAGAAATAGGCCGAAAAACAGTCTGCTGGAGGGAAGATGGACAGAGAAGAGGAAAGGAAGGCAGGTAGTCGCCACCGCAGCCTCATCAGTTCCAGTGTAAACATGGCGGCAGAGGGAGCGTGAGGCTGTCACTGTCATTAAAGGGGCTCTTTGCCATCTTTAATGTCCAGTCGGTGTCGATGGTAGTTGTAGTTCTGTTGAAGCTTTATATGTTGACCCAGAAACCTGCTGCTCGTCGAGCCTCACTGCTAAGCTGCATCTACACACAAAGCGATGACTCACACAGTTTGAGAAGAAAACGCGTCGACTCTTGTTGCTCAAGGACGCTTTGCAAAGAGGTCAGGGAGACGTCGGTCGACAAGTTAGAATGAAAGGAAAAACATTGCTTTCTGCACTGAACATGAGGAGAGGCTTGTGGGAGTGAATTTGCAGCTGATGTGTGAACATTAATCTGGCTGCATAACTAACTGGTGTTTCATTATTACAGCTGATTCACTGCTCCACGAAGAACAGACGATACATTCAAAGGGATTTCTCCACTGATCCATGAATCAAAATGGATTAAAGATTAGCTACACGTGAATATCCTGCAATATGTATGTTCACTGCGTAAATACTTCCTCAGTGCAACAAGAACTCGTTTATTTGATGCATCTGAAAAAGGATCCGCTGCGTTTTGAACAAAGGTCCAGAACGGATTGTGATCATTTTGATAATGATACTGACGATACTGGGGATAATGGTGATAATGGTGATACTGGTGATGGTGATAATGGTGATATTGGTGATGATGTTGATATTGGTGATACTGGTGATGGTGATAATGGTGATATTGGTGATGATGTTGATAATGTTGATATTGGTGATGATGTTGATAATGGTGATAATGGTGATATTGGTGATACTGGTGATGTTGATAATGGTGATAATGGTGATGATGGTGATAATGTTGATAATGGTGATAATGGTGATACTGGTGATACTGGTGATGATGGTGATACTGGTGATGATGGTGATATTGGTGATACTGGTGATGTTGATAATGTTGGTATTGGTGATAATGTTGATACTGGTGATAATGGTGATACTGGTGATAATGGTGATACTGGTGATAATGGTGATCATGTTGATACTGGTGATACTGGTGAAGATGTTGATAATGGTGATGATGGTGATATTGTTGATACTGGTGATACTGGTGATGATGTTGATAATGGTGATAATGGTGATAATGGTGATAATGTTGATAATGGTGATATTGGTGATATTGGTGATGATGTTGATAATGGTGATAATGGTGATATTGGTGATACTGGTGATGTTGATAATGGTGATGATGGTGATAATGTTGATAATGGTGATACTGGTGATACTGGTGATGATGGTGATACTGGTGATGATGGTGATGATGGTGATATTGGTGATACTGGTGATGTTGATAATGTTGGTATTGGTGATAATGTTGATACTGGTGATAATGGTGATACTGGTGATAATGGTGATCATGTTGATACTGGTGATACTGGTGAAGATGTTGATAATGGTGATGATGGTGATATTGTTGATACTGGTGATACTGGTGATGATGTTGATAATGGTGATAATGGTGATAATGGTGATAATGTTGATATTGGTGATAATGTTGATAATGGTGATATTGGTGATGATGTTGATAATGGTGATATTGGTGATACTGGTGATGTTGATAATGGTGATAATGGTGATGATGGTGATAATGGTGATACTGGTGATACTGGTGATGATGTTGATAATGGTGATGATGGTGATGATGGTGATGATGGTGATATTGGTGATACTGGTGATGTTGATAATGTTGGTATTGGTGATAATGGTGATGATGGTGATATTGGTGATCATGTTGATAATGGTGATACTGGTGAAGATGTTGATACTGGTGATACTGGTGATGATGGTGATAATGTTGATGATGGTGATAATGGTGATATTGGTGATAATGGTGATGATGGTGATATTGTTGATACTGGTGATACTGGTGATGATGTTGATAATGGTGATAATGGTGATAATGTTGATAATGGTGATGATGGTGATGATGGTGATATTGGTGATACTGGTGATATTGGTGATGATGGTGATATTGGTGATAATGGTGATACTGGTGATGTTGGTGATGATGTTGATATTGGTGATAATGGTGATGATATTGGTGATAATGGTGATGATGTTGATACTGGTGATACTGGTGATGATGGTGATGATGTTGATAATGGTGATATTGGTGATAATTGGTGATATTGGTGATACTGGTGATGATGTCCCTCCCTCTGTCTTGCCAGGCCCAGCTGGAGGCCCAGAAGGCCACCCAGGACTTCCAGGGAGCCACTGAGGTCCTGCGGGCAGCGAAGGAGACCATCTCTCTGGCGGAGCAGAGGCTGCTGGAGGAGGACAACCGGCAGTTTGACTCCGCCTGGCAGGAGATGCTGAACCACGCCACACAGCGGGTGAGGAGGGGGAGAGGTGGAGCTGACACCAGAGACGGAAGAGTGTTATTTTAGGTTTAGTTAGTGGAAGAGTCATTTCATTTATTTCACGGCTTTTTAATTTAATTTTGTACCTTTTCTTAGATTATTATAATGATTAGGATTAATTGTATTTTTTAAATTAATTTTATTTTAATTACATTTTTCAAACTTTTAATTCGTCTTCCCGCTCACTTATTTCCATTTTTCACACAATGCGATAGAAATGTGACGGAACGCTTAAAAGGGCAAAAGATATTGAACCCCAGCGCGAGGCTGACGGTGAGTTCTGATTGGCTGTCGCAGGTGATGGAGGCGGAGCACACCAAGACGAGGAGCGAGCTGGTCCACAAGGAGACGGCGGCCAAATATACGGCGGCAATCGGCCGCATGAAGCAGCTGGAGAAAAAACTCAAACGCACCATCAACAAGTCAAAGTAAGAGACTCAGTCCGCTGCTCCACCGCCAACAAGCAGCCGGGGTCCAACGACAGGGAGGGGGTCAGCATGGTGGAGCTCAGCTGATAGAATATTTACCTGTTAAAAGATGATTGTTGTGAGTTTTAGGGCCAGAAAACTGTTGGAAATTTTGTGAATAAAGTTCAGAAATGACTCTTTCATCTATAAGAGCTCCCTCAAAACAGATGTTACCATTTGAACATTATGTTCAGGATCACGTCAACGTTTAAACATTGCTTCATGAACCAGAGTCTAACAATCAGCTGCTCTCAGTGATTCTGTGTAAATGCTGAGATCTCAACCTCCAGTCACATGGAAGCACTTTAGAAGAAGTCACTTTAATGGCTGAAACGCAGAAGGATTTAAGTTAAATGTAAATATAAGTCACTACTGGCTGGTTAATGTTAATGTTCTTCATTTCACTTTATTCTATGATGCATTTATAAACATCTCAAGCAACAAAGCAGTGAAGTCCATCAACACGGCGTCGTCAGTTCGCTCTGTGCTTCCACCAGCAGCAGATCCAGCTGCTGGACCCAGATGTGGTCTGATGAGCAGGTTGCTCTTCTCCATTCAGCTGAAAGTGTTTTCTCTCTGAAGCAGTGGAACTCAGTCCAGAGTGTTTCAGCCGGCCGGGTGTTAAAGGGGAAGTGTGGTCACGGGGCGATGCCTTCAGGGCCGTACCGAAACCTCAGCATTAGTAACCCTCCAGGTGAAAATACATTCTCATGAATAGAAACTCTACCGTTTCCCTTCTGTAATGTTTCTCATTACCTCTCAACATCTCTGAGCTCATTGCTCACATATTCATAGAAAAATGACATTTTACATTTTCAGCACAACTATTGGAGATTTGGGGAATTAAGTCAAAATATTTGGGAGAAAAAGTCAAACAATGAAGTTGTAATTTTAATTTTAGAATTTAAATAAATATTTATTCCACCAACTTCAAAGTATTGAAATCATAAATGATATACAAAGGTCCGTATGAATCTTCTGTAAGATGAAGTGTGCGCCACGTCATTTATTCATCAGCAGCCTCGTGTTCCCTCAGCTAATCCGTTCTGCATCGTTCTCTCATCCAACATCACAACCCCTTCATCTCCTCCTCCCCTCCTCCAGGTTGCCATGGTGATGATAGTTGGTACTGCCTTTTTCTGGGTTACTCTGATCTAATCATCTCTCCCTCCCTCCCTCTCTCCTTCTATCCCTCTCTCTCTGTGTCTCTCTGTCTGTCTCTCTCTCTCTCTCCCTCTCTACTTCTATCGCTCTCGCTCTCCCCCCCTCTCCCTCTGTCTATCCCTGTCACTCTCTCTTTCCCTCTCTGCCTCTCTCTCCCTCTCTGTCTCTCCCTCTCTGTCTATCCCTCTCTCTCTCTCTCTTTCGCTCTCTCTCTATCCCTCTCTGCCTCTCTCTATCCCTCTCTCCCTCCCTCTCTGTCTATCCCTCTCGCTCCCCCTCTCTCTCTCCCTCTTTCACTCTCTCTCTATCCCTCTCTCTCTCTCTCTCTCTCTCTCTCCCTCTCCCTCTGCAGGCCGTACTTCGAGATGAAGGCCAAGTACTATCTGCAGCTGGAGGTACGTGACGGCCGCTCTGTTGAATTCATTGAGCATCAGAAACAGCACACAGCCTGTACGTCTCTGATGGCAGCTGATCCCATGTTAGGAGACCCATGACATCATGCTGTCCAGTTAGTGTTAGCCAATAAGAAACAGGCAGCATTGCTTAGATGTTGTGCTGCCTCCGTCTCATGTCAACTTGAAGGAAAACTCCAAAAGATGTCTTCAGAAGAACGTTGTGTGGCTCCTTCACCGGTGGTCCGCTCTGATTTGAGTTCCTGTAGATTGAACTAAACATCACATCAACACTCTGTTCAGTCATATGTTCAATTCTCAACAGTACAGTTTACAGTTGTTGTGAATGCTCAGATGCTCACAGAATGTGTGCAGCTTCATCATCATCCTCTTCATCGTCCTCCCTCACTGACCGCCTCCTCCTCCAGAACCTGAAGAAGAACGTGGACGAGCGGCAGGCCAAGCTGTCCCGGGCCAAAGGCGAGTACAAGGCGGCCCTGAGGAACCTGGAGCTGATCTCCGACGAGATCCACGAGCGACGGCGAAGCTCCACCATGGGGCCCCGGGGCCGCGGCGTCGGCGCCGAGGGCGACGGCGTCCACGGGGACGACGTCTCCGGCTTCAAGATGGAGTCAGACGGAATATCCAGTGAGTTATTCTATGATCTGACGATGAGATAAGATAACGATGAACACGTGCTGACGCTCTGAATGTCAGGTAGTCGTCGTTCTGTCGTACAACAGACTACGTTTACATTCTCCAAATATTCAGTTTTATTCTGAAAATAGAAAATATTCCTCCTTAGCTGTTTACATGGGTAAAGAACAATGAATATTCCTGTTTATATGCTGCCGTTCATACAACTATTCATGATAAAGCAGTCGGATGAAGTGTTAATGTTCTCTGCATCGCGGTGAATGAATGGAGGCGGCGGCGTCCAATCACCTGATGTTAAGCTGACCTTAAACGTGCTGCTGAAGATAAGGACGGAACACCGCCGTGCGTTTGTGTGCTTTGATTTATGTCGGCTGAAAGTGAAGCTGGTCTCTGGAGCGATGCGACGGCTCCGTGCTATTTATACCTCTGTTTGCACAGACTCGTCTTTTTTAATCTTCCCGTCCTTTATTCTTTCTCTTCTTCCTTCTCTCCTCGTCCATCTCTCTGTCCTTTTGTTCCTTCATCCCTTTCTCCTTCCTCTCCTCCTGAACCATTTCCCTCCTTCCCTCTCTCTTTTCTCCCTCTGTACTCTCCCTTTAACCGTCCACCTCTTTCCCTCCATGTCTTCTTTTCTCCTTTGTTCCCTTCATCCCCCTTTTGCCTTCTTCCTTTCTTCTTTCATCCACTTGTTTCCTTCTTTTCTACCTCATTATCTCATTTTACATCCTTCTTTCACTCTTAACTTCTGTCTTTCCTCCCTCCCTTCTCTCTAATCTTCCCCTCTATCTCTCCCTTTCCTTCTTTTCTCCTCTCTTTGGCACCTTCTTGCTCGTTGTCTCCTCTCCCTCGACACCTTCCTTCCTCCTTCCTCTTCCTCCTCCCTTCCTCCTCTCTCCTCCTGCAGTGGCGTCGGTGTGTTTCGATGACGAGGCCTGTGGTGGCGGCAGCAGCAGCATCATGTCGGAGGAAGACTCAGAGACTCGCTCCACCTGCAGCCTGGGCTCGTCTCCCAGCAGCCCTCAGGAGCTCCTGTCGCCCTGCCCCTTCGCCGGCTCCTCTTCCTCCTCCTCCTCCTCCTGCACGTCCTCCTCCGCCTCCCCGTCGCCCACTCCGTCCTCCTCCTCCTCGTCCATGTCTCCTCTGTCCAGGCCCCTCAGCCTGGACCTCCCCAGCACCGTGTCGCTGTCGGACTTCGGCCTCATCTCTCCGGTGCTCGGGCCTCGCAGCGCGTGCAGCGGAGCGTCGTCACCGGAGTGCGACCTGGAGAGAGGTGGGTGATGGGAAAGTGTGTGTGTGTTTATGGTTTAGGGAATCTTTTGAAATGCAGCAGGGCTTTAGCAGCTTTTTCCCCCTTTTCAGAAAAATGTCAGATCCTAAATATCAACTACAAAGCGAGGAGACACAATACATGGATAGAGTTAAAATATAAATAATAACAATAATAATGGCAATAACAACAGCGACAATAATAACAATATTAACGGCAATAATAACAATTCATATGGGAATCAGCTGAAGGTAAAATAATAATAAAAGCAAATCTTTACTTTTGAGTATCCACAAATATTTAAACAAATATTTGTGGATACTCAAAGGTAAAGATTTGCAGATATAAACTACTTCTATTTGTAACAATAAAGGATTTATTTCACAATTTTCTTTCATTTTCTTCTAATATACAGAATAAATAAGTCGAGTAATCAAGAGAATAATCTGCAGACAACAGAGCAGATCAAAATGAATGCTCTGTGTATTAATGTGTTTGTATGGAGCTGAGTTTCTCACCAGCGGCTGTAAAGACCTCTTCACACGTTGGTGTGATGTTACGCGGGAGGAAAGACAAACAGGACAATAAACGGGGGAAGTGAGACAGATGAGGTTCCGAGAGTATTCCGGGGCAGACGTTGATCTCCTGCTACCTGCTGCACTCACAGCTGCTGCTCCAGAGGAGCCCATCGGTCAACGTGACAGATCCCTGAATCAGCGTTTACTGCTGTGCTTCAGCTCCCAGAGTCTGTGAAGAGGAACCCAAATGTTTCTGAGCCAAACAAAGCTGAAACACGTCAACTCTTCAACCCGCTCAAGTAGTTTCTGGGCGTTGTTTTGCTCCCGTCACAGCTTTCTCTCTGAGGTCTTTATTCTCTCTACAAAATAAAAGTCCTGCTCCTCGATGAAACAGAGCCATCATGAGTAGAAGTAGAGAACTAGAACATGCCTTTAGTGCACAATAACACACTTATGATGACTTCAATCATAAACAAATGCAAGTTTCATTTCTTTGATAATTTCTTTTACAAAAATTGTCAAAGAATGGGATCTATAAATTCAACATTGTTCCAAGTGTCCACAAGTGTTACCAATATCTCCTCTCCTCTCTCCTCTCCTCTCTCCTCTCTCCTCTCCCTCCTCTCTCCTCTCCTCTCTCCTCTGCTCTCTTCTCCTCTCCTCTCTCTCCTCTCCTCTCCTCTCTCCTCTCTCCTCTCTCCTCTCTCCTCTCCTCTCCTCTCTCTCCTCTCCTCTCGCTCCTCTCCTCTCTCTCCTCCTCTCCTCTCTCCTCTCTCCTCTCTCCCCCTCCTCTCCTCTCTCCTCTCTCTCCTCTCTCCCCCTCCTCTCCTCTCCTCTCCTCTCTCTCCTCTCCTCTCTCTCCTCTCCTCTCTCTCCTCCTCTCCTCTCCTCTCTCCTCTCTCCTCTCTCCCCCTCCTCTCCTCTCTCTCCTCTCCTCTCTCTCCTCTCTCCTCTCTCCTCTCTCCCCCTCCTCTCCTCTCTCCTCTCTCTCCTCTCTCCCCCTCCTCTCCTCTCCTCTCTCTCCTCTCCTCTCTCTCCTCTCCTCTCTCTCCTCCTCTCCTCTCTCCTCTCTCCCCCTCCTCTCCTCTCTCCTCTCTCTCCTCTCTCCCCCTCCTCTCCTCTCCTCTCCTCTCCTCTCCTCTCCTCTCCTCTCTCTCCTCTCCTCTCCTCTCCTCTCTCTCCTCTCCTCTCTCTCCTCCTCTCCTCTCCTCTCTCCTCTCTCCCCCTCCTCTCCTCTCTCCTCTCTCTCCTCTCTCCCCCTCCTCTCCTCTCCTCTCCTCTCTCTCCTCTCCTCTCTCTCCTCCTCTCCTCTCCTCTCTCCTCTCTCCTCTCTCCCCCTCCTCTCCTCTCTCCTCTCTCTCCTCTCTCCCCCTCCTCTCCTCTCCTCTCCTCTCTCTCCTCTCTCCTCTCCTTTCCTCTCTCCTCTCTGCTCTGTGTTCACTTCCTGTAGTTCAGTCAAAGTTTCTCTGATTTGTTGTCACATGACTGCTGGTCTGAGATGAATCAATCATGACTTCATAGTTTCACACTTGAATGTTTTCAGAGGGTTAATAATCACTGCCCATCATGGTCACGTCTCTGCTCGTGAAATAAAGAAACGTTGTCTGACCTGCTGTGCTGCAGGTGACCGGGCAGAAGGTGCAGAGGGAGATCTGGACAACGCTCCAGCCTCCAGCAGCAGCAGCAGCAGCAGCTCCACCTCCAGCACCAAGAAGAGCTTCAGCCTGGAGACGCGCTTTAGCTTTCTCAACCTGCGCCGCCCTCGCACCGCCAACGCCCAAAACACAGAGCGCTGTTCCCAGAAGGCCGAGGCCGGCCAGACTGTGGTCCTGGTGAAAGGAGTCTGAGGACGGAAGAGAGAATCTGTCGGATGGATTTTGGCTCATTTTGACTCAAACTCTCTCCAAAGAACTGAGCTGTTTATAAGCTGCCTGCCACAACTGCACTCCAACGAAACCCTCCACAGCCGGAGAGACGTTGGATGTTCTAGTCGCGTCTATCAAGTGTCCTGTACGTCATGGCAGCGTTGTTTCCTCATGACGGACTTTGCACCTTTTTATTTCTCATGCCTGAGAAATAAAAAGCAGTTATGTTGGAAAATATGTCATTTAAGTGAGACGGAAGAAAAAAAAAGGTTAGAAATGATCCGTGTTATATTTTGTCATTTTTCCACGAAAAGCAAAAGTGCATCAGCTGCCCGAGTACGAGCTCATTTTAAACGTGTTTTATCGATTATACAATATTCACATAACTGTTCATTGAATCCTTTATTACTGTTAAATGGCACTTGGCATTCTGTAAACCGTGCATCGGTTATGTTAAAGGAATTAGTCACACGTGGAGAAGTTTAATAATTAACTTGTCTTTATGCTCCTGTATGTCATACTTGACTGTGTTGCTATTCTGCAGTTATAAGGATGTAAATGTTCCCTCCGATGTTTAAAACAAGCTGTTTATTTTACATATAGGCTATAAGGCAACACGTGAAACGGTCAAGTTCTGTTTGAGACTAGAAATATGAACAAACACTGAATATCCTGTGACGCATATTCTATACACAGTATGATTTGGTGTTTATGAAGCATTTAAAGTAACCCCGTCTCACAATACACAAGACTAAACGATACAGTTTCCCTTTTTGAATCATTTATTTTGATTATTTCACTTCATAATCTGAATTATTTGTTTCCATTTGTGGCGGTGCTACTCTCAGACGTATGAATCTTTGTAAGCAGTCAGATGTAGCTTTGTCTTAATGTCGTGTTCTTGATTCGTTTTGAACTTTTGTATTCGATAAAGTGGGATAAAAGTTGTCCAAATGTCGGAGATTAATTTAAGAACAATAAGTTGTTTCCTTACATTTGGCCGGTGTAACCAGACGCACGTCGGCAGAGAACCAGCCGGCGATCAGTCAGACATCGACGATAAATGTTCCTGAACTTTAAGAATGAGGATGATAAAGATGATCCTTAATAAGCACACATGTGGACCTTACAGCTCTAAACACATTCACTTCTTCTTTCTCTCCTCCGGTTTGATCTTCAGACTATCGCTCGATGTCACGAACTGAAAAAAAATGAATTCATTTCACTTTAAATATCCAATTGTTAATTTGACACAAAAGTTCTTAATTAAATGAGAAAATATTTAGTATTTAGGTCACAGAAGTATAAAAATAGGCTTTAACTCGTGGTTTTTTCATATAGACGGTTTATTTATTGACTTATGAAACTACAGAAAAAACACTGGTTTTCATGCACTGATCAATTTAGAGACTTTGGGCTATTTCACTTCAATAATCTTTTTTCAGACTAGTGGAAAGAAAACATCCAAAATACACATTTATTTGTTTATTCTACTACTTTGTCTCTTTACGTCTGCAGATCTCTCCTAAATTCACCAAAAGTTACCATTGCATAATGCATCATTTGCATATTCAAACAAAACACTTTAGACAACTTGTAACAAAAAATAATTCTCTTAATGTCAGTAAGTATATAAACATATAGATGCTGCACAACATTCTGTAGATATTTGTAGTATAAATATTTCATATTTTGGTGAAAGAGGTACTCAGATCCTTTAATTGAGTAAAAGTAGAAATACCACAGTGTACCGCAGAATAAGCTCCTGCATTGTGTTCGTCTGCCTCTTTAATCACCTCAGGTCTGTCTCTCCGTTCACATTCTGCTGTCCAGACTCCTCCTGCTGAGATAAAACACCACCGAAGAAGACAATATTCAGACAAACATGCTAATCTGAGCTAACTAAGACCGGCAAGAAGAGGAGGCAGTCCAGGAAGGAGAGCTACGCCATCTACAAGGTGATGAAGCAGGTCCACGCAGACACCGGCATCTCCTCCAAGGCCATGGGCATCATGTGTTGTGTGTTTACAATGAATATTTGTATATTATTATATGTACGAGTGAATGCCAGCGGATCTAACTGACACGGGTAACCACTCAAACACACAGCTGTGTTTTCTACCACCGAGAACTGCTCTGGTTCTGACCGAATAAACCACGTTACCGCGGGGACTCCCGTGTTAACGTCTCCACCCGTGTCTCAGGTAGCCGGAACACCGTGGTCACTTTTCACAAGAACCACTTTTAGACTTTTTAGAGGAGAAATGTGACTGAAACTCTGCGAGTTGAACGAAGTGACCGCGTATCCGAGAGGTTTGAAGTCTCCTGGGGTTAAATAAACGAGTCCTCGTGGCCGAAGACGAGATCGGTCTGAAGGGGAAACTGTCATCTCGCTGCCTGCGATAACAGTTGTGTTTTAAAACGGTTAACTTGTGTGAGTTTTATCCCCAAAACGGTGGAAGAGAAAGCACAAAAGTGTCGCCATGTTTTCAGCAGAAAGGCGACAGTTGACTCTCCACGGTTCTCATGTACTGTTAAGACCCGCCTCCTGCCGTCAGCCAATCCTGTGCGAGCGACAGCACAGTCACATTAGCATAAGGAAACTACCTAGTCAGCGACAGAGCGATGCAAGATTCATCCCCTTCGAGAGACACTTCAAGCTAACTGGACCCATGAAAGTATCCAAGAAGGCATCCGCCGTCGCCTCACCCCTCTCCCGCCGGAGAAGCTGGCTGATGGCATCGATTTCAATTTCATGTTTTGGCTCATTCGATAGCGGCCCGTCCACATCAACAACAACATTTCTGCAAAATTCGCCAGAGCTAGCGGGGTGCTTGGATGCTTTCATGGTCCGGCAGAGTTGAGGTGTCGCTCACACAACGGCTCTTTTAAGAGCTACCCACCCACTCTAATGAGCTTCCTGGTTCCTTGTTCACTATGTACTTCACCACACCAATTTGCAGGACTTTCCCATTACAAACCATGTGATGGAAAACTTCTAATTATAAAGGGTTTATAATAATGCAATACACAGAATTGAATTCACTTGTGACATGTGGTGATTACTTAGATATTCTTCACCTCACTCACCTTCACACTGCAGTGGTGTCACCTCAGTGCCTTTAAGGCCAGAAGGTAACTAACATAATAGAATAAATTGGAGGGAGAAAAAAGCGATACACTTGTACAATATAAACTATACACCAGCCACCAGCAGCCATATAGTTTAGCTTAGCATAACGACTGGAAACACTTAGCTTTGCTCTGTCTAAAAGGGGACGTATGAATCTTTGTAAGCAGTCAGATGTAGCTTTGTCTTAATGTCGTGTTCTTGAGTTGAGTTAAAATAAACTATAGAACGGGGAACGTTGGTGGCGTCTTCAACCACGTCCGCAAAACGCCTTGCGGGGTCTCGGGATCGCCTCTCTGCTGTTTGCAGATGATGTGGTCCTGAATTTATGAAAGATGAAATACACTCTTGCTGAATTCAATCCACTTTATTTGACTCTGTCTGGTATGAACATTTAGTGCAACTTCTGCAAACATTACATCGTCGTTCACACAGCAGGCTGCTGCGAGATTGTCCTGCTGCAGAGTTTAAATTTGTCAGTTTGTTGCCAATTAAAAACACATAACTTAATACATCGTAGAGAGATATGGCATTCATAATAACTGATTCACAATCAATCAACAAATGTAGAATTCAAAAATACTTGGCAATGGATGTTTAAAGCTGCATTCAACTGTGAAGAGAACATTTCAACCCTTTAGCACAACAGCATCTTCAGTTCATTACAGTCACGCCGGCTTCATTATGAATTATTAACAGTTGTGAAACTGTCTCCAGGTGAGGTTCATCACATACATGGAATAATGTGTACTCCACGTGCACTATGCTGTATACTAACTACAGCGGAGTGACTCCAATGAACAGTACGGAACAAATAGAAGTTTCTAAAGAACCCGAAATAAATCACCAGTTCAAGATGTTCTGTTTCATATCAATGTGAATCATGCGTCTGAGGTTTTAACCTGTTGGTCGAACAAAACAAGCTCGCTGTAGATGTAACCTTTGACCCTGTGAGGAACATTTCATTGGCTAAAAACTCAATGAAGAGAAACGATGATGAAATCACAATAATGCGTCTGGCTTCAACTTCACTACAGCAGCTTCAGATGTAAACGACACGTACAGCAGCCTCAACCACCACTCAACGTCAAGGAGAGGAGACGAGGCGAGGAGACGAGGGGAGACGAGGAAACAAGGTGAGGAAACACGGTGAGGAGACGAGGAGAGGAGACACGGTGAGGAGAGGAGGAGAGGAGACGAGGAGAGGAGACACGGTGAGGAGAGGAGACGAGGAGAGGAGACACGGTGAGGAGAGGAGGAGAGGAGGAGAGGAGACGAGGAGAGGAGACACGGTGAGGAGAGGAGGAGAGGAGATGAGGAGAGGAGACGAGGAGACGAGGCAACAAGGTGAGGAAACACGGTGAGGGGTGAGGAGATGAGGTGAGGAGACAAGGTGAGGAGAGGAGGCGAGGAGACACGGTGAGGAGAGGAGACGAGGTGAGGACACGAGGTGAGGAGACGAGGTGAGGAAACGAGGCGAGGAGACGAGGAGAGGAGACGAGGTGAGGAGACGAGGAGAGCAGCTTCCTGAAGACGGTTTAAACTGCTTGTGTTGAAGGAACAAAGTGACATATTATTCATTTCCATATTTTGTGTTTGACAGCAAACATGAAGAGAAATTATAACAAAGTGCAGAACGTCAAGAAATAAAGGTAAACAGGAAGTGTACTTGGCAAAACATTTACTTTTTTTTTACCTGTAAAAGGTTGATAGCGACAGTCAAGCACGCGCGCGCACACACACACACACACACACACACACACACACACACACACTACTGGACTCCCTGTGGTGCTGCTCTGCTGCACGACTCCTGAGATTTAAAAAACTCTTCTTTAGGAAACTATTTAAATCTGAGTCACCAATGTCTGACGAGGGTAAAGTAACGCAACAACTACAGAGAGGGACGACTGAGGCCTTCATGAATATCAAGCTCCTCCTCCTCCTCCTCCTCCTCCTCCTTCGGTCTTTTTGCAGTAGTGAGCGTCTCAAGCGTTTGTTTCCATGACTTTCTATGAATAAGAGATATTTTGACCCTAAGTCGTATTTGTTTCTGGTTTGTTGTTAATCATCTTATTTTGTTGTATTTATATCTCAGTTCTTGGAGAAGTGATCATGTGATGTACAGATCGAATTAATAATGGATAATCAAGTGCTTCTGAACCGTCGAGGTGCTCAATGCAGCAAAAGAGAAACTGAGGAACGAGCTGCTGTCAGGCGGCCATGACGGCAAGTCTGCAGACGTTGGCCGGTGCTCGTTTGTGAACCGTTACTTCTCTGCATCCTGTTGAGTCCAGGATGTGGTCACATAATCACGGTCCTCTCAGGAGAGCCACGAGGAACAAGGAAGTCGATGCTCCAAACGACATCTCTCTTATTACAGCAGAAGAAGAAGAGTATTTTATTCTGTCCGTCAAAGCGCGTTGACTTTCGATGGGTTTCGTTCCTGACTGAAGATCCTTCTGATGATTTGTTTACTAGTCATGCGTGCAATCATCAAACCAACGTTGAAGTTCAAGCCCACAACCTGTCGTCGGTAGAGGTTTCAGCGAGAGAAGCTGAGGAAAGGCTGTGAGACATTCTGTAGTCCGTGTTTAATCGAGGCCTCGTCACATCCAAAGCACAGTACCCCTCACGAGTACCCCTCACGAGTACCCCTCACGAGTACCCCTCACCAGTACCCCTCACGAGTACCTCTCACCAGTACCCCTCACCAGTACCCCTCACGAGTACCCCTCACCAGTACCCCTCACCAGTACCCCTCACGAGTACCTCTCTCTCAGCTCCATCTTCACTGGAGCTGGGAGACCTTGACGGGTGAGGTGCTGCCAAAGTCCAAGAAGAAGGGTCCTTCCTGTTTGGCCAGGAAGGTGGTGGGGATGACGTTGTAGAGGCCTGCTGGGACGTGGTCCGCCTCCATGTAGCAGAAGCCACACCTGGAATAAGAGAGAGAGACTTTCAGGCTCTCCAGAGGTGAACAGACATCGGATCAGAGGAGACGACCCAGCAGCACAGCATCGAGTAAAACCCGGAGTACTGACGGGTCCGGAGCTACCGGTTCTTCTCCGGCCATCGAGCAGTTTCTGTGCTGTGTGAGTTAGGATGGAGTCCAGCAGACACCAGCAGGCTGACTCTACTGTAAACTGCTCGATGCTTCCTGTTTTCAGGCTGCCAGTGGGACCACCGATGTCCCGCTGGACCCACCGTACCTGTAATCTCCACTGCTCCTCTTCTGGACGGCAGCCGGGCCGGGATCCCCCACCATCGACACCGTCACCATCTCGAAGCCGACGCTGTACTGCCTGCAGACACCCGGACAGAGAACCAGAGGAGGGCGTGACTACTGAGGCTGTGACCTCACAGCGCCGGGAGGAACACGCTCCAGAGACAGAACATCACAAAGTATCTTCAGACAGAAAACTCTCCTTTGAGGCTTTTTCTTGTATTATCATTTTATTTGAATATTTTCCACTGAGTCATCCTGTTCATGAGTCCTTCAGTGAGTCGGTCCGATGAACTGGCGTCTGAAGGAGAACCGTTCCTACGCTAGATGCTCCGATGTTTCACATCCAGCTAAATGTCAACAAGAGGAAGCGACAGACTCAGAATAACCACAGCAGCTGTTTCCTAACGTGTTTAGGCACCATCATGCCCAAATGTTTTTAAACTGAAACCATTCACGTTTCCCAGTTTTGTTCTATTTAAATTCCTCTTTTGGACCCTGAGACTAGGAGGTTGAGGTGAAGCTGAATACAAACGAGTCGAGGTTTCAGATAACCAGCGTCATCGGAGCTTTGATCCCTCAGTAACAACTGAAGCAGTTTTTGCAGCTTCTCATAGGCTGCTCCCTTTGAATGTGGTCGAGCAACAACGCTCGGCCTTGAAGGCACGTCGGCTGCTCATGGTGAGCTACTAAAGGTCCCGCTGATGCCTCATGCGTGGGCCCGTTACTCACCTGGACCCTCGCAGCTCGACGAGCAGCGGCCCCGGCCGCTCCAGGGTGACCTGGTAGATGGGGTTGTGTTTGTACGAGTCCTTGTTGTTCCCACAGCCTCCGGCGCTGGGCCCCTTCCACTGGCCGTTGATCTGGAGACGGAAGAGGAGACACG
>JAFEUB010001745.1:132500-250045 GCA_024529925.1 Ophthalmolycus amberensis
CTGCTCACCTGAGCACCTCGATCTCGTCAGACGTGTAGCGCTGACCCTGAGGCTCGCTGGACTGGACCGCCCGGACCGGCTGGGGTTGCGGTCGGTCATGGAGGCTGAATTCTGGCCCGAGGGGGAGAAACTGGCGGACCGGCCCCCCAGAACTGGCACCGGCAGTGCTGGGCTTGGCTCCAGGAGGCCCCGTCCTGTCCTGAGTTGGAGTCGATCTGGACTGGGACTCTTTAAGACCCTCAGCCCTGAAAGAACACAGCGGAGAGGTTTGTTATTTTCTGGCAATAACAATAGAAAATACATCAAACAATCATAACAACTGTTTGATTTAAGGAAGAGGATGGCGACACGGTGAGGCTGGACACGAAGCACTTCTATTCACCTGTCTAAAGCTTGACGGGCCAGCTGCTTGAGCTTAGTCTGCAGCGCCTGGTCCGACGTCTCGTTGGACTGTCCCAAACACAGAAGGAGAAACAGACGTGGAAGTAAGCAGAGATAAGGTGAAATAAGCACTGAGAGACAGAGAGAGACAGAGAGAGACAGAGAGCGAGACAGAGACAGAGAGAGACAGAGAGCGAGACAGAGACAGAGACAGAGACAGAGACAGAGAGAGAGAGAGAGAGACAGAGAGAGAGAGAGAGAGAGAGAGAGCTACCGTGTTGATGCACAGCTCCACAGCCTGAGTGTACAGTTCAACGGCTTCGTCGTCATTTCCCTTCTCGTCTTCCTCGAAGGCCTGAGTCACCAGGAAGTGAGCTCGCTCCAGATCCACCTGCTGCCGGGACTTCAGAGGGTCGCTCTTCTGGGCCTGGACTGGGGTCAGAAGTCAAGGGAAGGAACGGTCAGGACACAAAGCAGACACTTTGTGAAGAGACACCACGATCACTACAGATACAAATAAAACAGTTGCATGTCGGGCGGCTTTGTTGCATCTTTTTATATATGTATATATATATATATATATATATATATATATATATATATATATATATATATATATATATATATATATATATATATAGATATAGATACATATACTGGTAGATTTAGATCACTGAGGGAAGAATCCGTTGGTTTAAAAGTCAGACTGGAGTTATTCTTTAGCAACAGTATTATAAGAATAATGAGAAAACGTGTATTTATTGTGTGTATATTGTTTTCCTGGGTGGATTAAAAAAAATAAAACAATATTAAATGTTTATGAGAATTTGAAAAAAACAAACAGAAAAGAGCAGCAACACACAACAACACAACATCATCTACTGGCTGTCCAACAAAACAGGACACTCCCACAGTCTCTGTGGACACACCCATCTGCACACACACACACACACACACACGCACGCACACACACCCACACTCTCAGTGGGAGGAGAGTCATGGAAAGAAACAGTCAGAAAGTAAGTCCTTAGGTCTCATTCAGTAACAGTCCTGAGCAGTTTCTTACTTATTTCTAATCACAAGCACTTCACCTTTAGATCAGATTACAGTAACTTCAGGTGAACAGTACGGAGGGATGAATAACAACATTTAACACAGTAAAGACATGTGTTGTGGATGCATTGGGGCTTGTCCATGTTTCACTCTAACAGAGCTCTTACCAGCATTGTGGAGCGCCTGGACTCGATCCAAGTACTCGTTCACTTTGTCCTGGATTCCCTCCAGTTTGGACCCGGCCATGCCCGCATAGATCAGGGCCTGGGCCGCCTCCTGCAGCAGACGAGGATGTTTTTACTTATTTACTCTCAAACTTACAACAATTACAGAAAAGGAGTGGTTGACTATTAACATCTTAGATCTCAGACTTCAACAATATAAATTAAATATGTATATAAAAAAAATCACACAAGTAAAAAAAATAAGAATCTAAGACATAAAATAGTAAGTACGTGTTTCGTTTTGTATATTGTATTTTGACAGTTAACAAGTAGCAGGGTCTTTAAAAAGAGCAGAGAACACAATGTAAACAGAATTATTATCTAATAAATGAAAAAAACACAAAATTGTTAATAAAATAAATAGCTAAATGGTCTCTTCTTATAACTCAAAGACATTAATAATAATTACAGTATAGTTATCTTAAAATAAACAAAACAACAACACCAATACAGGTTGTGTCTTATAGATTTATAGAGACAATAAATACTTAAAACTAATAAAGTATTCAGCAGATACTCGTGTTTTCTTATAATGTGTAAGTAAAAGTATATTAAAGTAAAGTCACAAGTATGACATCAAAATATTGTATAAGATGTAAAGCTGGCAGTCAGTCACATCTTTATCATAAATAAATGTTCCTGTAGTTTAATAAACAGATAATGAGGTAGTTTAGTTTATTTATTTTGCACAATCTAAACAATAAAATAAAAATATACAAACATAGCAGAGATAAATAATATCACAGTGCAGGGAACATAAAATGAATATGCATTATTGACAAGATATGAAATATGATAACAATATAAATACATTACAAACAACAAAAGAAAGACAATGTAACTGTAATCCAGGGAGGAGAGCTACACAGTGTGTAAACATTCACTTCCACGGTGTGTAGTACACACCGTGGAAGTGAATGTTTACCTTCAGGTAGCACGCGCTAACGTTGACCGGTAGCAGCTGTATTTTACACCTGTCCACGTTAAAGCCACTTAACTTACCTTATAATAAAACACAGCCTCGTTATATTTGCCGCTCTGGTCGTGGGTCACGGCTGTTTTGGCAAATTTGACAGCATCGAGTTCCAGCGCCGTGCTGTCCATGCTGAACACAACTCCTGTTGACAGAAGTGACTTCGAGTTAGCCTAGGCTAGCTAACCGTTAGCTTCCACCAAATGTAGCTAAATGTCTGTTTTTTCACTGGAAACTCGGTTCGTTTCATCGACTCGGACAAAGCATAGTAAAGATGGTCCTCACGCGCGTATTTAATCCAGCGGTTTAAACTGTCCAGGTACAGTTTTGTTGCTTTACCTGTTGACAGATCACTGCTCTGAACTAGCGGATACCAAAACAAAACATCTTGTTTCCGGGTAGCCACGATTCGCGCAGTCGCAGTAGAGGACTCAGGCGAAACCGTAGTGTGGTGCGTTCACGTGCGGTAAGAAACAACAGCTTCTTTGGAACAAATGCAAAACAAAATAATTTATAACAGTCAAATAAGTTAATTTGTGAAATCCTTTTCAAAAAGACATGCAAATGTGTAATAAGCATGATTGATTTGAAAGGATATTTAAAAATAACATGATGAACAAATATAAAACTGAGGTACGAACAATTGTGTATATGTTTTTTTTGTTTGGGACTTTTGGGTGCCGTATATATATGTATATGTATTTTATTTTGTTAGTTTGCATATAGCTTCTCGATAAGTATAAACTTGAAGAATAATGACTTTTTTTTACGTGTATTTCAGTTGTATAATGTGAAAACAACCAGAATAAACTAAACCCAACAAGGCCTCTGCAGGTCACAGATTTGTTACACTCCAGGTTCCAGTTTAAATTTGTTAAATCTTCAAAATTCTCTGTCTTTTTATCATAAAATGTCATTCTTAGTTTGCTATATAAGGTTGTAACTTAAGTGAAGGGTCGGCAACCTTTTTAAAATGTTCTTGTTTGTCAATCCGACAACATCAACATTAAGAGTGACATTAAATGTAATTATGACACCGTATCAAAATTGCAAAATGTATTTAGTGCATAGCAACATTTAAACATTCTCCCATAATCAGGACATTGTCCTCTACAGCTGCCATCCTTATGAAAACATCCACATCTGGGTCGAAATCATTAACCGTACCGACCTTCCACCAGTCTCATCAGTTCATCAGATATAAACTTAACAAACTCTGCCAAGTAGCTACAAGTACTGACCAATCAGAGGCAGAGGTGGGCGGGTCTTTGCTAAATTTGGGTGGGGTAAAAAAATAAGTCAAACTGTCAATAACCACTCACCTGCCAACGGCTGCGGAAGAGGAAACGTGGCTCTCTTGCAGGGTTATTGTTAGAGGTTATTGTTGGTTAAGGTGGTGCCGTGCTTCAGATAGAATGTGATAGAATGTGTTTCATACAGGACCAGTAGGAAGGATTAAACAGCAGAGACGGACCTATGAAGTCTAAACCAACAACAAGCTGAGCAGAAAACAATAACTTTGGTGTGGAATACTCACAGTGGAGACGAAGGCCCGTGATGAGCAACAGTATCAGCCAACACACTGCTGTCAGTGGAAGAGACCGAGTGAAGGAGAGACTCCTCTGGTCCGACACTAACACAGGAACCAAGTTCAACTAATGATGTTGATGAACAGTCACATGTGTTTGGATGCATTTTAAATGGAGAACAAAAGGAGCAACCCTGTCTCCTAAAAATTACGTTCCCCCAACCAGATGAGCTGTGAAACATTCACATTTTGAATCTTAATTTTACATCACGACTGGCAAATAAATCTCACGCTTAACAAGCTTCATCAAAATCACATTTTTAACAACAAAATAAAGATTGGTAAATAAATATCATTGACAATATTGTATGTGTGAAATCGTTCATAATGCACCTGCATGGGGCTGAGTCTTCATCCACGGTGCGTTAATATAGTCAGCTTCCTCTTTGATCTCCTCTGAAAGATACAACAACAAACACTAATTTAAGTTTAATTTGAGTTAATATGCAGTTTCACTCACAATGTTGTGAGCACAACACAAAATATGGATTTCATAGTTCATTTCTACATTGTAATATTAACTGTTGCTAAAAATCAACGATGTGTTCGTCACACAGAAAGATTAGAACCTCGTAAAGTACTGTACAAGAATAAAGAGAATTACATGAAAAGTAACAGCCAGCCTCTGTTTGTCTGTTTATCCTGAGAAAAACACTGTTTCACCTTTTACCAACAGCTTCACAATCAAATATGTTTCTGCTGAGACGGACGACCGATCTCACAAAGTAAAGACCGACTTTTTTAAAATACACAATTCGATTTTTCCTTAATACGTCGTTGATAAATCCGCATATTCTTCCTCAGGTCACTCATCATGGATCATGGGAGCGTAAACATAATCGAAAAGATGGACTTTGAAATGAATTTGGGCTTTTTAAACCCCTTTGGTTTTCAGGTGCATCAAACATTAAAACGTGCTGCTCCATAGAAAAGATGAGGTAGATCATGTGTTACATGCAGACACATGAACATTAGAACAGTTGACCTGTTTCCTGCAGTGGCTTCCTGTTCATCCTGAACAAATGTTTGAAATCCTGCTCCAGATCTGAATGAGGACGGGTAGGAGGGCGTCTGCTCCGCTCCGATGCTCTTCAGTGCTCTTCTGCTTTCAGGTTGTGAATGTGTGTTTCTTTCGTTTTTTCTTCTTCAACTTAGCAGCTCATAATACTGTGTTGTTGTGAAGGAACGTCTCGTGACGTGCAACAGTGTGTCTCTTATGATACAGGAGGAGTCTGATTCAGTTTTGTGATTATATTTCATATTCAGCCTCGGTAATGAAGTAATATTTCCAGCATGAATGAACATGAAAAGTCCATCTTTACAACATTGTTTCAAAGTGGCAGACCCATGACAAAATCAGCTGTCACATAATTCGAGCATTTTACAATATGACACTCCTGAATCAAGTGTTCTGATATTTTCAATGAGCAAAAACACAACAACAACAAAGAGCGGAGGCACTTTTATTCAATGTGCTCTCGATAGATATTTACCACGAAACTGTCACCTGTATAATTAACCTTCATCACAGCCAAATATAATGAAGAAAGCAGCTCTGAGAACATTCTGTTGAGTGGAGGCAGCGCCCTCAGAGGCAACTATTTAAAATGTCACATGACAAGAAGAAACAGGAAGCTTTGAGGACGTTTGTTCCTCATCATCTCTATTTAATGATAAGCTGATACAGAACATTTAATCAGTACAAGTCTAATGAAGTCTGACTGCAGTGTTTAAACAGTTAAAGCTTTCTGTGTGCAGATCCATCGTTTATCTTCCTCACACATCACTGATGTCCATCCTTGGCCCTGGATAGAAACGGCACAGTGACCTTCAGTAGGATCTCCTATCCAGGAGCTGAAGGAACAACATGATGTTTAGATCAAAGGCTGATAGGACATTTGATTCAACGTGTTCAAGAATGTTTCTCTTACGTTTGATTCAGATCACTTCCATCGATCCACTTCCATCTCCCTTCTTCAACTCTCAGGCCGATCCAGTATCCAGACGAACCAAAGCTGTAACCATTGACCACGGTCTGATGTAACAGAAACATTATAATATGTCAACTTTTTATTCTTTTTACAAATCACAAACGATTTATTGTCAAAGTATGTTACTCATACAAGGAATATGACTTGGTGAGTGTGTGACAATAAAAATAGTGTTTTAGTAAAAGACATAACTCAAAAATAGAAAACATGAAAATATACAAATAAATATGATAAACACAACAAACAAATAAGGAGTATGTTTAAACAGAAAGTACATTATTGGAGTCAATTGTGTATTTAAAGAGAAGAGTTGTGCAAGTGTAACTGTAAGTAATTGTCTTGAGGATGTAAGAGATTATTTATATCATTTATGTTTCTTTTTATAATTGAATATTGGTAAACATGTTGTTATGGGAAAATATGTCATAGTCTTATGTTTTAGGGTTAAAGAATGTAGTCTTTAGAAGTACAGGCTTTTATGATGGGTGATAGTAAACAGGCTTGTTTCTATCTCTGCAATACTGTGACTTAACTCTTAACCCAGGTCAGTGACTTCAAAGGAACCACTGGCTGAAGGTAAACAAGGTTTATGGTGTCGCAAACTGATAACAAAGGGATCTGTAAGAGAGTAAAACAGGACACTATGCTTCAAAGGAAAGCATCTGCTTTGACTTGTTTTCTTCTTCTGTCGGTTTGTTTATTCTTGTTTACGATCGAGATAACAGCATGCTGGCTGGCTCAGTTATAAATGTCCATGCATCTGACTATGTTTTCAGAGCACCTCACACAGATGACAGAGAAGTGTCTGTGGGACTGTGCTCTCTTCGCTTGCAAGCGGAAATAAATTGACTATTACAACTTGATCATTCATCCAGACTCTGTTTCATTTGACATTGATTTGATAAATATGATAACACTCTTCTCCCATGTACTACAGAAATATTCCACTACAATTTGGCGCTGCGATGCAGGGTTCGCTGACTGTCTATCAGAGCTCCAGAGGGACTGACCGGAGGAGAAGGCCTCTCCCAGAAATCCACTGTCTCATACCTCATTAGACGAGAGAGAGAGAACCGGCAGACCTGAGGGAGTTTCTGATGGACAGCACGCGGATCCAACGAAAAAGAATTAATTTCTACAAACGGGTAAGAAAGTTAAAATTCCAATTGTAAAAGTAATGGTAAAATTATACTAAGGTCATATGATTTAACAGACACAGATGAATGGTCAAGTAGTCATTTTTATTTGGGTAACACAATTGTTTTTGTTTTATTTGGGTAACAATTGTTTTTGATTTTGTGGTTTGGTTTTACGAATGTGGTTCATGTGAACTCCCTTTTTCATTTTTCTGGCATATCACTATTTGCACGCTTTTACGTAGAATACAGGATTTTGTTATATGGTGATGATTTAACTCAGAATAAAAACATTTTGAGATCGTAAACACAGATCGCTTGACTACAAAATATAGGCTTGTTGTAAGACCGTGGTTAAAATTATCGTACGTGAATTCTATACTGATAGAATAAGAAACGTGATAAATAACTAACGTGAACTTCAAATGAGTTTGAAATAAGAATCGTGGTTTTCCACAACATAACGTGAATTTCAAACGAGGTTTTTTGCAAAGAGTTTTCCTTCGAGAGAATAAACATATGCTGTATAGTGACGACTATATTGTAAAGGTAACGTTAACGTGTCCACGCCTGGAGATGGGTGGAGAAAAAGTGGTAAAAGCGCGGAGCCCTCGGGTCCAATAGTGGATGTGATGAGACAGAAATATGGAAACGGGTGTTTAAAATACCTCATGTACTGGTCAAAGGAGTTTGGTTTTCCTGAAAACGGCACATTGAGTGTTGCTAAGCTCAAAATGTTAAAAGGGGATTTGGAAGAAAAATTGAAACAGATTAAATGTACGAAGAAAGACCGAGTCAAAGACTTAGAAATAAAAGTGAAACATTTGGGAATGATAAAAGTCATAGAATGAGTCTGAGCAGCCCGATGCCAAGGTCTTACCTCCGATAATAAATAAATGTGACTGCCAAATAATTGGAAGAATGAACAAAATTGGGATTCCCTGAAAGAGGCAGTTTTAGCCTATGATTAAAATTTGATTAACTCAAAACGTGCTTGGAGCAGAGAAAGAGGTAAAGCAGATACAAATAAGTTGATGTCCAAGAGGAAACGAAAATAGGTGTAACTGTTTAAAATAGACAGAGAGGCATATGAGCAGAGAGAGAGGAATGCAGGGGTGAGACACACACACACACACAGACACCATGCTCGCTTGCAGCAGCAGAAAGAGGGGACACACACACGCACACACACACAGACACCATGCTCGCTCGCAGCAGCAGAAAGAGGGGACACACACACGCACACACACACAGACACCATGCTCGCTCGCAGCAGCAGAAAGAGGGGACACACACACGCACACACACACAGACACCATGCTCGCTCGCAGCAGCAGAAAGAGGGGACACACACACGCACACCCACAGAGGCACGCACACACAGAAACACAGAGATCTAAGAATTGTATCTCTACATGAGACAACATTGTCTAACATTTACTGCTGAACTTTCGGCAGCTGTTTTGTTTTGTTTGTTTTGTTCAGTTTCAGTCCTTGGTCCTGATCTGGGGATTCCGCTTCCTGCTGTATGCTCCCCAGCCACAAACAACTTGAACGACACCCACCACTCAACACGTCGAAAATGAAGAAGACGAACGAGACTCGTCAAAATCTACAGGTACCATGTCAATGCTCACAACTACAGAAAATATCTGCGGCATTCAAACCTGCAGTGAGTTGCATACGACAATGGTGAAAACTGGCCGTAGCGTATCAACATGCGGTGACAGCCCTGACTGAACTTTGTAAGAAGGCTTTCCGCCATCCATAAGCCTGGAGAACATCACACAAGAGAGTTGTGTGACATGCAGCATGCTGAACATGAGGATCAGTTCAACAACGGAGAACAGAGAAGTTTCGTCAGCACAGATGCAAGCATGCCCAGCTGATAATGTATCAGGGCATGAGAGGAAGCTGAAAGAGACTTTGAGACTTTGACACACACCTACTGAAGACTTTGTGTGCCATAAATGTGGCAGCTTGAACATTGAGGAACAGATGCTCACGCTCCATAAACAAGGAGTGGTGGGAGGGCTTGACAATCGGCCATCGGGGGGGGTCCAGCAGATTGCGGAATGAGACCAGAGATGGACCAACGACGCTCACATAAAAACAACACAGAGGGTGAGTTAACTTTAGATTCTTCAGATGACAAACTTGTACATTTAATACACACATTAGAAACTAGACAAACACCACTCACACCCACATATGTATACGAATGAGATTGAAGGATTCAGAAAGTTACAAGCAAGTCACATTAACTGTTAAGAAAAAAAAAAAAAAAAAAAGGTTTAGACTGTCACATGCAGGCTGATTCACTTCACTGCACAGCACATGGGTTACGTGAACGAGAAGTGGAAATGATATAATGGGATAATAAGAGTTTGTTGGACAAAAAAGTACTGCGGCTGTCTGTTTCTCTGTGTCCCACACAATCTGAGTTTGTAAAAAGGGGGAGGATTCCACAGGATTCCACATGTTTCCACATGGTACGAAGCCCAGGAATGGTGTGAAGGACATGTCTGACTGGCAGCAAGCCACTTAATTCACGGACTTCAGAAATATAGAGGATCCTGGTAATGTACAGTAACAAAGGTGACTTACACAAATCAATTTTATCAGTAAAAAGAGTCATTCAACTTATGTTTGATAAAACACACACACACGGTTTGAAATGTTCCATCTGTCAACATGGCTGAGCTGTCTCAAATGAGAGGCTATTGAAAGTATTACACCTGTTTTTGAGTTTTTTATTGAAGGTTGTATAATAATGGAGTGTGATGATTCACCAGTGTGCATACTAACAATTTACCGGTAAAGAAAATTCATGATCTGAGGGAACCAATTGAGTGACGATTTGGCTAACATTTGTAAGCAGGTTTGGTGCAGCCGCGAGCACCTCAAATTTCTAACCCACACACTATTATGTCACTCATCCCTCCAGACTTATTTAATCGTCAACTTGGCCAATGCATATTTTATTATATTTCCTGTACCTGTGCACAAGGACAGTAAATTTTTATTTTTGCTTTCTCATAAAGGAAGAGTCTCTACCTGGACCCAGGTGTCCTTAGGGTTATTCAGAAAGATTAGATTAGATTAGAACAACTTTATTAATCCCCAGTGGGGAAATTCTTTTTACACCCAAAAGAGCTGATGTGTTTAACAAAGCCTTGTGAGACAATCTGGTTAATTTACACTTACCAAATGGTTCTGACTTTTTACAATATGATATCATGATTTGCAGGCCAAAGAAGAAGCATGTAAATTAGAATAATTTAGAATTACAGTTGTCCTATTTGGGTTTTGGCTGTAAATGGTCTCAAGGCTAACCATCCAAATTGCAATTTGCTCTCGATAAAGTTTCATATCTGGGACATGTGATCACAGCAGAGGACAAAAAACCCTCCCTCCCAAAATAATACAGGCAATTCAAACTGTGCCTAAACTATAAACTAAGAAACAAATGATGAGCTTCTTAGGAATGACGTCATAGTATAGAAAGTGGATCCCAAACTACTCAGAAAGAGAGGTACTCCTCTCTTCCATGATTCATGGTAATATCTTTATGCGCAAGACGAACTGACCCAGACTGATTACTTGATTGCTGTTTTTAATGACATAGAGGACGCATTACTATCAGCTCCGACACTTGGACTATCTGAACTTGACACACTGGTCATACAATACGTTGACCTGAGAGACGGTTACATGACATTAGGTTAGACTCAGGAACATGGGGGAAGACAAAGGCCTGGTTACTCTACTAGGTTAGACCTCACAGCACCAGTACCTCCTCTGTCTGCATGCTGTTGCACGTGATATTGCGACATGTTTCCTTATGCTGTTTTTTTTACAGGTTAGAGCAAATTAATACAATAGATTTGCCTGACACTACTTTGAAACGATGTACTACCTTTAATCCTAACACTCTTTTCTCCTCCTCCAGCAGATGGAAGGCTGATTAACTATGTAGTTTCTGTTCAACAGGTCTGCATACAGAGACCTGACCTCACCGACACTCCCACTAACGCTTTTGATCCCATTTCAATAGGAAATGCTGAAGCTGATGTTGTGACTGTGTAGGCGATTTTTTCTTTTAGGTTCGGTGTGTCTACGGAAATGTTTCTCACTTATGATATTCAATTATTCTAAAATTATGTATGGGTTAGCTTAGATAGTTTGCTATGTGGTCTCTTCCATTGTTACGCTAAATTAGGTTACAGCAGAGCTTATCATACTCATTGAAGCCTGCACACTCGCAGTGGGTAACACTGTGACTATATTCACTGGCTCCAGATATGATTTAGGCGCATTATGGGAAACAGACAGGTTTCTAAAATCTGAAGGTAAACCTTGTTTGCCTTAACATTATTTCTCTCACTACGCTAAGTTGACTCATGGGTTAGACCATGTGTCAAAAGGGGGGATGTTAAATGTTAAATGTCAAGCATTAAATGAAACGGTCAGGTCCTCTCCACAAGGACGAAAAACTTTTCATTATAACAATATTCACATTATTGCTCGTTTTGTTTTCATTCTATTTCTGTATAATTCAATCTGTCTGAGCGGACCAAAAGAGTGGCAGGATAACAGTGACTCTGACAGTTTTGTGGATACCTCACGGTGACAACACAAGCAAAACTGTTCACACAAACCAGTTGCTCGGGTGAACTCCATACAAACTGGTGGCTGTTGCACTCTTTCACCATGGAACGACAACGTCCTTGGAGCCCACTGAGAAGGGTGGGAGGGACTCGTTTCACATATTGTTTATTTGTGGTCATTGGGTTATGTTTTTATTACCTTTTCTTTTATGGCACCACAACCAGATGAAAAGCAACCACGCCCAGCGTAACAACACGACTTTTGACTCAGACAATGACAACTCAACGAGGCATAACCGTACCAGACGCACCGCAGTAAAAAACTTGAAACATGATTGGCTGGAAAGCGACCCAGGTGAATTAATACACGTCTATTCATCAAATATGTGGTGGCGATACGCACATTATTCAGCCCGCAAACAAAACCGCACTAACTGCTATGTCTGCTCAATGATGCCGGCCTCATCTCACCAACCACGTATAATAGCGACTAGGTCTCTAGGTCCTACAGAGGGCTGTTTCGTAAGTCAAGCAGTAGTAGGGTATTACAGTCCTTATGCAGCATGGACTACAATGAACAGCACTATGTGCATAAAAACACATCCAATACAGAGATACCGCGGAAGCAGCTCTACTTCGTCCCAATTTCAAGCATCGCACGTACAGTATGCACCACACTTGAACTTTACATTTTGTTTTGCGCGTAAGGGCTCAAAATCAGTAGGCCGACTTCACCCTTCTATATGTAACGTAACTTTCATAGGGGCAGTTATTGCTAGGGACGAAGACTGTTCCCTATTCGGCGACACATCCAATCATCCAGCTGTCACCATGGATGACACCCCCGAGGGCCAATACAGTGCGCCCTACCGGTTGTCGTGTGCAAATAGCACAGGTAATATAACAGCTGCTTCTATAAGGAGGTGCATGCAACTAGGGGGCATTGAGGACTGCTCACTAGCTGAGGACTGCACGCAAGTTCCATTTTACCTGCAACGGTTTGCATGTCAAAGGTGGACATATGTGGCACGAGATACAGCGGACTGCCCAACAGGAGTTAAATGCTCTCTAGCACACTACTCAGTGATTCCCGGTAAAGACGGAACATATCCGGTTACAAATGGGTGGTGGCTCTGTGGTCACACAGTGTATGTTGTATTACCTCCAGATTGGGAGGGAGTTTGCGCTCCAGTATCAATATACGACCACACAATAATAATATCAGAGGCGCCTACAACACGTTTTTCTCGCGACTTAGAATTTAAACCGCATGACTCAGTTTGGGGTTCAGACGTCCCGGAAGAATTCAAACATAGGAGCGTCGGCGCCAAGATTGTACTTTCACTGTTCCCTCATTTGGGAGTAGCAAAGAACATGTTACGTTTAGAAACTATTGATTACCGACTAAAGAGCTTCCTGAACTACACTCTTGCAGCGTTCACAGGAACCACTGAAGAATTGACTGGCCTGCGCCTGATGGTAATGCAAAATAGAATGGTTTTAGATCAACTGACGGCACCATGGGGTGGCGTTTGTGCTATTGTTGGGGAATACTGTTGTACTTTTATTCCAGAAAATGACGCTGATGGTCATATCATTGCACAAGCAATTCACAACATCACTAAAATACAGGAAGCGATGGTTAAAGATGGTACTCCACGACCAGACTGGCTTACAGGTTTATGGTACTCATGGAAGGGGATTTTAATACAAGCAGCCATTATCCTAAGTGTTTTCTTTGTATTTGTACTTTGCGTAATTCCACTACTCAGGAACATGATCTCTCAGCTTTTGACAAAACAGTCGACTATGTATTGTCGTATGACAACTAACGACCAACAACTTGACTCGTTTCCTATTACTGACTATGCGGACGACTTTGACAGCGACACTGACTCCTTTGATGATTCTGATGCGCAGGTCTAATGACAGTTTTGATTTATATACTCTTTTGTGTTAATTGAATTATATTGCCTACTACATTTATGGAATTTTGTTGTCTCACAAAAACAGATTTTTGAAATATCAACTGTGTAATTGACTAATGTGTTTTCGGTTTGATTTGTTTTATGTTTCTTTCATGAACTAGCTAGGAACAGACCTGTCAAGACAGGGGCAGAATAATCCTCTGGGGTCTGATTGAGACAAAGGCAGTCGACCCTTTTGTTCTCTAGTTATATTTTTACATTTTTACTATATTTTGTGATTACGATGTAATCAAAGAGTGGAATGTTATGGGAAAATATGTCATAGTCTTATGTTTTAGGGTTAAAGAATGTAGTCTTTAGAAGTACAGGCTTTTATGATGGGTGATAGTAAACAGGCTTGTTTCTATCTCTGCAATACTGTGACTTAACTCTTAACCCAGGTCAGTGACTTCAAAGGAACCACTGGCTGAAGGTAAACAAGGTTTATGGTGTCGCAAACTGATAACAAAGGGATCTGTAAGAGAGTAAAACAGGACACTATGCTTCAAAGGAAAGCATCTGCTTTGACTTGTTTTCTTCTTCTGTCGGTTTGTTTATTCTTGTTTACGATCGAGATAACAGCATGCTGGCTGGCTCAGTTATAAATGTCCATGCATCTGACTATGTTTTCAGAGCACCTCACACAGATGACAGAGAAGTGTCTGTGGGACTGTGCTCTCTTCGCTTGCAAGCGGAAATAAATTGACTATTACAACTTGATCATTCATCCAGACTCTGTTTCATTTGACATTGATTTGATAAATATGATAACACTCTTCTCCCATGTACTACAGAAATATTCTACAACAATGTCCTACAGACTCACCTAGACAATACATTTTGATTCATAATTGTGTCATAAACATTCCCACAGTTCTCTCATTACCTTCTCCTGTTGATTTTGTACAACAACCAAATCTGCATTCTTTCCTCGACAGTTTGCTCGAGCTTGTTCCCAAGTTATCTGACCAGAAGGAGGAACGTCATGAATCACATAGCAGCTGGGTGAGGTGAGTTCCCAGCCCTTCTGACAAGCTCTACACTGTCTCACTGAAAGAACAGAGACCAACAATAAACAACTTCATTGTGATGTTATTATTGGTTATTATGGACCTCATTAATGTAATCTGATCATACCATTGTTTTCTTTGGGGCAGTAGGCGTCGATGCTCCACTGAGCTCTGCTGATGTTGAGCTCAATGCAGGTTCGTATTTGTTCTGTTAAGCTGTTCTTCTCTGTCTTCAGCTGCTGGTTCTCTGTTGTCAGGTTTGTGATCTTGCTTTCTAAGACAGTATAGTTTTGTGTCAGGTTGCCCAACTGGACCGTCAGATTGCTGCGTTCCCTTCTCAAGTTGTCATTGTCTAAGCTGAGTTTGTCGTTGAGGTTTGTCAGGTTGCGATTGGCAGCCATCAGAGTCGTGTAGTTGTTCTTCTCTGTCTTCAGCTGCTGGTTCTCTGTTGTCAGGTTCTCATTTTGTTCTCTCAGGTTCTGGATTTCTGCCGTCAGCTTGGCTTCGTGTTCAGAAATGACAGAAGTAACTACAGAGACAGACGGAGGAAAGTGTTGGTTTCTTTCAAGGCGAGTTCATTTGTATCACATGTTACAAGAAGACAAGAAGAGAAAGTGTTTTACGTGATCATCAAATACTTTAAATGATGGTTTCACATGTTCCAGACTATTTTTATAGTCACAGTCCTCTTGGTACAAACATATCCTCTTTGTGTCACACAGAGTACACTTCGTACTGAGAAGGTTGAAAGTTCAGATGAAGCCACACATTCAGATAAACAAGAAGAAACTAATGTGACCCGACGTTCACATAGAATACTCACAGTGGAGACGAAGGCCCGTGATGAGCAACAGTATCAGCCAACACACTGCTATCAGTGGAAGAGACCGAGTGAAGGAGAGACTCCTCTGGTCCGACACTAACACAGGAACCAAGTTCAACTATGAATCTGGATTGAAGCTTTGATACATTTCATTAAAGATACATACATAAATCTCATATTAACAATAGTACATGTGTGAGTTGTGCTGTGTTTGTGTTGCACCTGGAGAAGCTGCCTCTTTGTCCACCGTGCAGACTGCTGCATTAACATAGTCAGCTTCCTCAGTGACTTCCTCTGAAACATAAACATCAAACACTCACGTTAATATGCAGCTTCACTCACAATATGTTGAGCACATTGGAGGAAACAGGACACTAAAGATGGATTTGTATAATTAACTTTGTAACATAAAGTTTCTGCAAACATACAAAGCATTTGAAAATGTGTTATTCATTTGATTTATTGACATCATTAAAAGCAACGGTCACTTTCTGTTTCTTCTCTCCATTCTGCTCACCTGCTCACACAGAAAAGGGTTTGTTTTTAGTTCTGCCTTGAAGCCGTTGTTTATGGTTCTATGGTTCTATGGTTCTATGGTTAGCGGCTAACGCTAAATAGTTATGAAAGGAAAGCTTCTCGGAAAAGTTTGAACGCAAACCGTTTGTCTGCAACATCTTCCCGCGCTGCTGCAGTTCACCTTCCAACAGCAGTCACGATGTGTTTTTATCATTTTCACACTGACGACACTCAGTTATATATGCCGCTGAAACCTTTAATCTCACAACTTGCCTCTATGTTCTATTAAACACAAGCCCTGGCACAGTAATGTTTTTATTCATGTTTGTAATGTTCTATCTATGCTGTTTTATTCCTATTGATTTGATTCTTATTCATTTTAATCTCTTGACTTTCCCGCTGCACATTTATTTTGGTCTTATTCCCATTTGATCTGCCTTGTCTGGTTTTCTTTCATTTTTTAAAGCACTTTTTACAATTGTAAAGAAAAATTATTATTATTATTATTATTATTATTATAACTGCTTCTCAACAGTGACTTTTTATCACAATCAAATCTCTTTCTGCAGAGACCGATGACCCGAAACTAAAATCATATTTCTTTAAAATAAGCTATTTGCTTGATTTAAAACCGTGTTTTTGTTCATGAATCTTTTTGATAATATTATAATTATATAATATACCTGAGCTGGCTGCCATTCTACCCACCATCCTGTTAGGAGCGGCAGCTTCTTTCCTACTGTTCTCTGTGAAAAAAACGAAATAAAATCACATCAAATATTAATATTCTGTGTTGAGCAGAGAGGAAACATCATAATGCAAAATAATAACTTGGGCATTTTAAACCCCTTTGGAGCATCAGAAGCATCATTACAACATCCTGCTACTTACAGAGATACAGTAGATCATGTCTGACATGCAGGAACATGAATATTAGAGGATTTCACCTGTTTCATCCAGCGGTATTGTGTTCATCCTGAACAAATGTTTAAAATCCTGCGTCAGCTTGAAATGATCCGCTGTGACGGTCTTCAGTGCACTTCTGCTCTGAGCTTGTGACTGAGGCGTTTCATTTACAGGTAATAACACCGTGTTGTTGTAGAGGGGAAGTTTCTGCACAACGTCTCTTATTTCAAACAAGGGGAACCAAATGAGGAATGTACATATTGTAGTATATTTACAGATATCCAGCTTGAAAATATGGCAGATCTCCTGAAACCGGCTCCTGTGTGGCTTTGAAAACGACATTTAAAGAAGGAAAAGGAGATTATGTTTTTATATGAAGAACATTGTTATATTTATATTGTGCTTTAATAAATACAAATGAACTGTTGCTGTGTCTGGTCTTTTGTCCTGTAAGTGGAAACTGTTGATGTGTTACTACCCCCAGTGAGCACTTCTCCGTTCAAAAGACGTTTAAAAGACGTCTATGCCCAATGTTGAAAAGACGTTCAGAATTGGTTCAAAAGTGAAAGTTTTTTCGCCGACTATTTGTAGACGTTGAAAAGACGTTCACGCTTAGACCAGATTTAAACATGATGTCCTTTCAACTGATAAATGTGGATGTGGTTTCTTAGTAAGCCTCTAGATCATGATATATTATTATTAGCACAATGTAGAGGACGAAAAATTATAGTATTGCAAATCACGTTTAAATGTGGTCTGGGCGTCTGCTCCGCTCTGATGCTCTTCAGTGCTCTTCTGCTTTCAGGTTGTGACTGTGTGGATATTTAAATCGTGTTTGTCTCACCAACCCTGCTGCAACTTCCTGAATTATGTTCGGACTTGATGAGAACTTTTATTTAGCACAACAGACCACAACATGGGTTTTCTTGTAGGTCACACTCAACAGTCAGCTACATATTAATATTCTGTACATCAGAATGTAAACAGCTCTGAGAGAATTCAGTTGAGAGCAAATGTGCATAAACACGATTTTTACAAGTCATTCAAAATTGACATGTAAAGTATGTAATTTAAATTGCTGCCACTTAATGTAAATGTGCAACACATTGATAAGAAAGTACATAACTTGAAGTTACGCTCACAGTCCGTTCCTTCCTTATTTGTAAGTCTGGGACAGGAATGATTAACAGAGGTTTGCTTCCAGATGAATGTTAAGCGTTTACTCACAGTGGATTCGAAGGTCACCTGATCCAAGTCCTTTGGTGGAAGAGACTGAAAGAGAAGAAAGAGCGACACTCATCATCTGATTATCTGCTAAATGGAGTCAAAAGTTTGCTTGAACACAAACAGAGTGTTCCAGTAGAAGGAACACACCAGGCCGGGTTGGGGGGGGGGCATCAGGCTTAGGAGGGTATTCCAGGCGTCCCTCTTCACAGCAACACTTTCCAGCTCTTCCTGGGGAACCCCAAGGTGTTCTGACGAGATATCTAATCTCTCCAGCGGGTTCTGGGTCTACCCAAAGGCCTCGTACCAGTGGGTTGTGGTTGGAAAACATCTAAAGGGAAGGAGTCCAGTAGGCATCCCGATCAGATGGCCGAACCACCTTCAGCTGGTCCTTTTTGAGAAGAAGGAGCAGCGGCTCTACCGGGTGTCTGAGCTCCTCACCTTATCTCTCAGGCCGAGTCCAGCCACACTACGAAGGAAGCTCATTTCGGCCGCTCGTATCTGCGATCTCATTCTTTCGGTCACTACGTACACCTGTCCATCTCACGCTCCACGTTGCCCTCACTGGTGAAGAAGAACACGAGATAACTGAACTCCTTCACTTGGGGGCAGTGGCTAACCCCCAACCTGGAGGCTGCAATCCACTGTTCCAGCAGAGGCCCATGGCCTCAGAGTTGGAGGTACTGACTCTCATCCCGACCGCTTCACACTCGGATGCAAACCGACCCAGTGGTGTTTGTGATGGCCGATCAATGACGAGCAAAGAAGTCACACAACAAAGCACCACTTGGGCTCAGATCAGGCAGGAAATACCTCCCACTTCTGCTTTGAGTTAGTTTTATATAATTAATTGTGTTGATAATATACCTCAGGTAGCAGGCTTCTTACCCACAATGCATATGGCTGCATGCACATTATTTGCTTCCTCAAATTCCTCTGAAACAGAACAAATCAAAAGCAAATGTTTCTATATCTGCAGTAAATTAACCCTCATTTGCAAAATCCTACTTTGTTGAGCAGACTGGAAAGACAATGCTCCAGCAGATGGAGCAGAAAATGAATTTTGACATTTGAAAAGCATCGGCTGCTGATGTGTTGTCATGAAACACAATACAACATGTTGAAGAAACAGAGATGTAACGTTTAATTCTGCTTCAGAGGATCTCAACTGCAGATCCGTGTATTTATAAAGTAACGCAGCCCGTTTGAGTCGGTGAGGGAAATGTAAAAGTTGACATTTGAATCTCACAGAGACGTCTTTGTTTTCTAGTTCTGCTTTAAAGTTGTGACAGAGTTGTTGTTTGGTTAGCGGATAATACTGAGTATTGTGATCGGAAGACTTCTCTTTTCATGGTTTTCACCCACACTTTGGGCTTCTCACGCTGCTGCCACCAACCTTTATTTCATTTGATTGTTTTATTGGTTTCTTTGGGGACAGTGCAGATTAATAAAACATTCCTGTAAATGTGGGTTAGCTAAGAGGCTATTTGTCTCCTGTAGTCACCTGGACAGATGTTACAAAATCACCCTAAAAACAGAATATAACTTTAAAATGAGTAAGTTATGCATCTTTTACTCTTTACAAAGCATGAAGAAACAATGAAAGAAGAGAGAATATTAAGACGTGCAACACAGTGTTGCATTGTTAGACACTAAAAACATAAAAGCATGCAGAGTATGTGAAATATATCAGACAGTCTGACAGCAGAACAACAATAAAAGACATGCAGGACAGACAGGAGACAGCAGACAGACAGGAGACAGCAGACAGACAGGAGACAGCAGACAGACAGGAGACAGCAGGCAGACAGGAGACAGCAGACAGACAGGAGACAGCAGACAGACAGACAGACAGCAGACAGACAGGAGACAGCAGACAGACAGGATACAGCAGACAGACAGACAGGAGACAGACAGCAGACAGACAGGATACAGCAGACAGACAGACAGGAGACAGACAGGAGACAGCAGACAGACAGGAGACAGCAGACAGACAGGAGACAGCAGACAGACAGCAGACAGCAGGCAGACAGGAGACAGCAGACAGACAGGAGACAGACAGGCGACAGCAGACAGACAGGAGACAGACAGGCGACAGCAGACAGACAGGAGACAGACAGGCGACAGCAGACAGACAGGCGACAGCAGACAGACAGGAGACAGACAGGCGACAGCAGACAGACAGGAGACAGACAGGCGACAGCAGACAGACAGGAGACAGACAGGCGACAGCAGACAGACAGGAGACAGACAGGCGACAGCAGACAGACAGGCGACAGCAGACAGACAGGAGACAGACAGGCGACAGCAGACAGACAGGCGACAGCAGACAGACAGGAGACAGACAGGCGACAGCAGACAGACAGGAGACAGCAGACAGACAGGAGACAGACAGGAGACAGCAGACAGACAGGAGACAGCAGACAGACAGGAGACAGCAGACAGACAGGAGACAGCAGACAGACAAGAGACAGCAGACAGACAGGAGACAGCAGACAGACAGGAGACAGCAGACAGACAGACAGACAGCAGACAGACAGGAGACAGCAGACAGATTGAGAGAGTAAGGTGCAGTTAGGTTCTAGTGCTGACAGAGCTGGTTATTAATTAACCTTTCATTGAATTGAGCTTTAAATAACCTGTATGTGTCCAGGTCTCTAATGGTCTCTGGAGTTCCATTCTACTGCAGCTTCTACAGAAAATGCAGACCGACTGAAGGAACTCGTCCTGATCACCTCTTGTGAGCCGACATGCAGCTGTTTGAGCGGAGGAGAGGTCAACAGACTAACTTCTATCATAACCAAATATATGTTATTCCTGTTGAGACTGAAGACCCATCTGACAAACACAAAACTCTACTTCCTAACACACGTCATGCATCATGAGGTGAGAAATGACTGATGATGAATTCAAAGAAGAAAAACAACAACGTGTGGCCGCACATTTATTCACAAGTTTCAACAGACTAACATATGAACTTGCTTCTAGATGATAAACTCTTAACCATCAGCTGTGAACAAGTAAAACACGTATAGATGTGAATACTTAATGGTAACAGACTCTGGAACATTCTGTTGAGAACAAGTGATGCAGCGCCACCTGTTGGTTAATAAGCAGCAACAATATAAAATGCCAGATAGAACACAGGAAACTGATCAGTCCTGTTGGTCCCTTTTATTAATCTGCTGATATATAAATCATAAGCATTGCATTTCTAACACAGTGGAAGGAAATCACATTGTAAGTTATTAATAATGAATTAATAGTTTAGTAACCCTTCAGGTCATGATGTCCGTAAAGTACCTAATTAATCCAATAACACACCTTAAAGCTGAGCGTCTGCTTTGAAGAATAGTTTACTTTATAAATATAATATTTGTTTCCGTATAAATAATATCTCTTGAATTTTTTATCTTTGAAAAACACAATATTGCAGTAGAATTCTACATAGTTTGATATTCATGAGCCTCTTGATATTACATGAAAGAGTATCCAGTAATCTTCTCTTGTATGAAATATGAGCAGTTTAAACAGTTAAAGCTTTCTGTGTGCAGATCCATCGTTTATTGTCCTCACACATCACTGATGTCCATCCTTGGCCCTGGATAGAAACGGCACAGTGACCTTCAGTAGGATCTCCTATCCAGGATCTGAAGGAACAACATGATGTTTAGATCAAAGGCTGATAGGACATTTGATTCAACGTGTTCAAGAATGTTTCTCTTACGGTTCATTCAGATCACTTCCATCGATCCACTTCCATCTCCCTTCTTCAACTCTCAGGCCGATCCAGTATCCAGACGAACCAAAGCTGTAACCATTGACCACGTCCTGATGTAACAGAAACATTATAATATGTCAACTTTCTATTTTATTTACAAATCACAAACGATTTGTTGTCAAAGTATGTTACTCATACAAGGAATATGACTTGGTGAGTGTCGTGACAATAAAAATAGTGTTTTAGTAAAAGACATAACTCAAAAATAGAAAATATGAAAATATACAAATAAATATGATAAACACAACAAACAAATAAAGAGTTAGTTGATACAAGTAGGTTATTAAAGAGTCAATTATGTATTTAAAGAGAAGAGTTGTGCAAGTGTAACTGTAAGTAATTGTCTTGAGGATGTAAGAGATTATTTATATCATTTATATTTATTTATATATTTAAATATTGGTGAACATGTCCTACAGACTCACCTAGAAAATACATTTTGATTTATAATTGTGTCATAAACATTCCCACAGTTCTCTCATTACCTTCTCCTGTTGATTTTGTACAACAACCAAATCTGCATTCTTTCCTCGACAGTTTGCTCGAGCTTGTTCCCAAGTTATCTGATCAGGAGGATCAGCGTCATGAGTCACATAACAGCTGGGTGGGGTGAGGTTCCAGCCCTTCTGACAAGCTCTACACTGTCTCACTGAAAGAACAGAGACCAACAATAAACAACTTCATTGTGATGTTATTATTGGTTATTATGGACCTCATTAATGTAATCTGATCATACCATTGTTTTCTTTGGGGCAGTAGGCGTCGATGCTCCACTGAGCTCTGCTGATGTTGAGCTCAATGCAGGTTCGTATTTGTTCTGTTAAGCTGTTCTTCTCTGTCTTCAGCTGCTGGTTCTGTGTTGTCAGGTTCTCATTTTGTTCTCTCAGCTGCTGGTTCTCTGTTGTCAGGTTCTCATTTTGTTCTCTCAGCTGCTGGTTCTCTGTTGTCAGGTTTGTGATCTTGCTTTCTAAGACAGTATAGTTTTGTGTCAGGTTGCCCAACTGGACCGTCAGATTGCTGCGTTCCCTTCTCAAGTTGTCATTGTCTAAGGTGAGTTTGTCGTTGAGGTTTGTCAGGTTGCGATTGGCAGCCATCAGAGTCTTGTTGTTTTCTTTTAACTGGTTCAGCTCCGTTATATCACAACTTAATGTGGCAACTGAAAAATACAAATTTGACTTTTTAATTATAGTGATATTGTAACTTCGGTTTTGTCAATTTACCTGTAAGTCTGTCTCACTTCAGGGTTTCCAGCTTTTTGGAAGATTTCAACAAATCCCATGAAAAGACTAAAACCAAAAATGTGTTGGACTTCCCTAATGGGTTCTGTTGCACTCAGACCCAAGACCTTTGGTTCTTACTGAAGAAGTAAATATATGACACTGTTAAGAACAACCGGACAATGTAGCTTTGAGTCAATTGTCTCTGGATTGACTCAAAAGCAGCCCAGTTGCCAAGGAAAAAAAAGTATGTTTCTGCACACCACGGATACGATGAATGTCGTCATTGTTGCATTCGGTAAAAGCAAGTGATACGTTGGGACAGCTAGGAGAATGAGCAGCGGCTGCTGAAAGTTACGTGTAGTAATAACAAGTACAACAAACAAGAATGTCCACTGATGGCATTCAGAGAACGGTTGATAAGTCAGACAAATACAGGACTTTCACCCAGGAGACCTCTGTGTCCCAAGTGAAACCCAAGATATTGGTTGCATTGATGATTGTTATGTACTGTTGATACGCGTGTTACTTGACATTACATTTGAAAATCTGCAAAGGTTGTTCTTTATTTGCGCTAGTTGCGTTGTTGCGTTGTTACGTTGCTTTGTTACGTTGCTTTGTTACGTTGCTTTGTTACGTTGCGTTGTTACGTTGCGTTGTTACGTTGTTACGTTACGTTGTTACGTTACGTTGTTACGTTACGTTGTTACGTTACGTTGTTACGTTACGTTGTTACGTTACGTTGTTACGTTACGTTGTTACGTTACGTTGTTACGTTACGTTGTTACGTTACGTTGTTACGTTACGTTGTTACGTTGTTACGTTACGTTGTTACGTTGCGTTGCGTTGTTACGTTGCGTTGTTACGTTGCGTTGTTACGTTGTTACGTTGCGTTGTTACGTTGCGTTGTTACTTGCGTTGTTACGTTGCGTTGTTACTTGCGTTGTTACTTGCGTTGTTACTTGCGTTGTTACGTTGCGTTGTTACGTTGCGTTGTTACGTTGCGTTGTTACGTTGCGTTGTTACGTTGCGTTGTGACGTTGTTACGTTACGTTGCGTTGTGACGTTGTTACGTTACGTTGTTACGTTACGTTGTTACGTTACGTTGTTACGTTACGTTGTTACGTTACGTTGTTACGTTACGTTGTTACGTTACGTTGTTACGTTACGTTGTTACGTTACGTTGTTACGTTACGTTGTTACGTTGTTACGTTACGTTGTTACGTTGCGTTGCGTTGTTACGTTGCGTTGTTACGTTGCGTTGTTACGTTGTTACGTTGCGTTGTTACGTTGCGTTGTTACTTGCGTTGTTACGTTGCGTTGTTACTTGCGTTGTTACTTGCGTTGTTACGTTGCGTTGTTACGTTGCGTTGTTACGTTGCGTTGTTACGTTGCGTTGTGACGTTGTTACGTTACGTTGCGTTGTGACGTTGTTACGTTACGTTGTTACGTTACGTTGTTACGTTACGTTGTTACGTTACGTTGTTACGTTACGTTGTTACGTTGCTTTGTTACGTTGCTTTGTTACGTTGCGTTGTTACGTTGCGTTGTTACGTTGTTACGTTACGTTGTTACGTTACGTTGTTACGTTACGTTGTTACGTTACGTTGTTACGTTACGTTGTTACGTTACGTTGTTACGTTACGTTGTTACGTTACGTTGTTACGTTACGTTGTTACGTTACGTTGTTACGTTACGTTGTTACGTTACGTTGTTACGTTGTTACGTTACGTTGTTACGTTGCGTTGCGTTGTTACGTTGCGTTGTTACGTTGCGTTGTTACGTTGTTACGTTGCGTTGTTACGTTGCGTTGTTACTTGCGTTGTTACGTTGCGTTGTTACTTGCGTTGTTACTTGCGTTGTTACGTTGCGTTGTTACGTTGCGTTGTTACGTTGCGTTGTTACGTTGCGTTGTGACGTTGTTACGTTACGTTGCGTTGTGACGTTGTTACGTTACGTTGTTACGTTACGTTGTTACGTTACGTTGTTACGTTACGTTGTTACGTTACGTTGTTACGTTACGTTGTTACGTTACGTTTTAATTTCAACACAAATCAGGACAATTTTTAAACCTCAAATTACTTTGTTGCTTAATCCAAACCAGTTGTTTTAGAACGTGGCATTGCGTGTTTCTGGAAATGTGATATGATGCTGATATGAAACGTATTTATGAAACGTATTTTTGGTTCAGGAATGTCATCATTCAACGTTTCCTGTGGTTTACATGCCACCCAGTGCCACAGTGTGGCTCATTGATGTGTTTTCAATAGAGTTCTGTGGCAGAGAGTGAAGATCAGGCTTTAAAACACACGTGTTAGTGGATACATTCAGTGCTGGTTTGGGTCGAATCATGGGATTTGTTGACAACAAGAAAAATATAGAATATCACTTTAATCATTATTTAATTCAGGGGTGTCAAACTCAAGGCCCGCGGACCGAATCCGGCCCGCCTCGACATTTTATGTGGCCCGCGAATCCACCAGCAAAAAAAAAAAAAAGTTTACATTTTATTTTATTTTTTTTATTTAAAAGTTAGACTTCATAATAAAAATATCCCCATAGTCGAAGTTATGAGATAGAAAGTCATAATTATGAGATACTTAAACACAGCAGTCATAGAAGCAGCTCTTTGGCTGGTTACCCTACATTTGAATGTATTGTGATTACATTGAAGACTACTGTAAACGTGGCTTTAAAACACATGAAATACTTCACGGATTGTGCAAACGCACCCTTAAAAGGATTTTAAGCTTTGAACAAAGTTATTGTAATAACTTGTGTTTGATATTTGTCTTTGCTATTTTCTTTAATAGTTTGATCTTTGATAGAGTAATGTGGGTTTATTAAGCCTAAATTAAAAGGATTTAAGTTGTAATAGCAGAAATGTGCTTAAATATATTTTTACATTCATATAACTGCATGTAGAATATTTGTACACTTGAATAAACAATAATCAAATGCAGAGACAGTTATTTACCAATATGTTACGAGTAGTTACATTTACAACCGGCCCTTTGAGGGCGACCATGATGCTGATGTGGCCCAGAGTGAAAATGAGTTTGACACCCTGCTTTAATTCATTTTATGTATAATGCATTTTTCCCTCATTGTCTCGAAAATGAAAGTCTCCTACAAATTAAACTATTCAATCGACTAAACCAAGTTCTTCATTCTGAAGTTGAATTGGGGAAATATTAACAATACAGTTTATATTCATTCATTTTGTTTCTCTGCGTATCTCAACGAGCTTCTCTAATGCAGAATATGGATTAAATGGTCACACATTGTTTAACATAAACATCTTATGAATTACTTCCTGTCTACATCTCTACAGTGATTATTCTGCCCAGAAGTTAACTTTGTGTAACAGACAGAAATGCATGATATGTAAAACAAACTACCAATAGATAGTCTGAGCTTCTGATACATAACTGATAGTGTTATTGAAGGTTTGTCTCATGTTGAATACTTACGGAAGTAACAGACGACTATGAGGCCCAACAGCAAAATGACACAAAGAATCCCCAAACAACAAGCCAGCAGCTGATAGTTACGACGTCTGCTGTTTGCTTTCTTGCCTGGCAAGACTCCTGCTGAGACAAAACATATTATATATACGTATATATATATATTAACACAGGGATAACATTTTAGTAAAAAGACATTACAACATAAAAGACACGCAAAAGCCTAAAATGAGTTTTCATGTCACACAAAATGTCCCTAAAAAGTCTTGCTGTAAAAGCAGACAGATCAGACTTTCTTTCTCACGAGCTGTTCGTTGTTTAAAGTCCTACAGCAACGTGAGACCGGGGTCAGTAAAATAATTTAAATCCAATAAAAAGCTAAATCCGATTGTATGCAGAATTCATTCGCAGAGATTATATAACATCTGACTTTTACAGAGAAATTGAGAACTTATCCTTTCAGAGAGAAATAATTGCCATTGTGCATAAAGTAGTACTGTAGCAGTGGAAGCAGTACTAGTATAATTATGATGGCAGTAACAGGTAACAGCAGTATTCTTGTAGTAGTGACTGTAAAATGAGTTGCACTTAAAGCACTCAACACAAGATTCAAAATATAAAAACCTAAATTAATCCCAGAACACTGGATCCTACGCGTCCAGTGATTTCATTTGAATGGTATTTTTACCCTCGAGCCTCCGGACTAGAAATATAGTTCAAACTCAACACTCAACACAGTGTTTGTAAGGTTTTGAGTCTCCAAGTTATAACTGAGATTACCCTGATGACATCATGGTTTTGTGCTTTTTGACAAAGCTGCTCCAGAGCAGATTTACATCTGATTTCACCGGCTGAGTCCTGCTCCTCACGAGTCTGGAACTATCTTATTGGTAGTTCTGAAGGTAAAGTAGTGGTGGTAGTAGTACTAGAAATACTCCCATCAACACCTGAATGGTGTATTTCTCAGCTTACCGTTTGTGTCGGCAGTTTGTTCGGTTGATTCGCTTTTCTTCTTCACTTCATCGTACACAGTTTCCTCCTCCTTCTTAGCTGAAAGGGAAAAGGAGACAATCTCACAGTTGATTACTGCGTCGCTGTCAAATGACTTTCATACCCCAGATGAATGGGGTTCATAAATGAATGAAGTTCATTTCCTCCATGTTTATATTAATAAATGTGTATAAATGAGTGTGTGAGTGATGTATGAACCTTCAGAACACAGAGAGGAATGAAATCAACCAAAACATGTTTTTGCCTGATTGTGATCGGTTTCATCCTTGAATTCTATTAGAAAGACGTAATTTGTTCGTCATTGGTCATTCCATGTTTTGCATTAAAAACTGTAACATAAAAGTCAATAAATGAAAATGTCTGACAGTCAGCTGATCACAGATGAAAGTGGCGAAACACTGAACTAAAAACCGTTTCAGTGCACACGTCTCCACAAACGTTAACGGGAAGTATTAAACAAAAGAGCAACATGATAACTGAAGTCAAACTTTATGGAAATATGGAGATGTTTGTGGAATCGTTGTTAAAGGGAAAGTAGAACTCTACAAAGCAGAGAACACGTCAGGTCAACATTCTGCATCTATATTTGAACTTGGTGGTTTTTTGGGGTTATTTGAAGTGAGCAGGTTTCATGAACATCGTGATATTTAAGAACATCAATGCATGAAGTGCTGAGTTAGCTCGACATCTGATCCGCTCACGTTTACTAAAACTCATTCTCTCTGGATTCAAACATTGTTTTTGTCCAAATATTGAACGATGAGCAGATTCTTTTGCTGTTGCACAGAACACATTTCGTTGACAGTGCATTGGACATGTTAGCCTGACTTGGAAGACATCAACACACGCTCACGTACACAAAGACAGGGTGTCGTAGCAGCAGCCGATACGGTTCGATCTGCTGCCATTAAAAGAGTTCAACTGACCTTCAGGACGTTGCTTGTTGGATTTGAACATCACCGAGGCGTAGTTGACCTCCGCCTCCGCCATCGCTGCAGCCGCTCTGATGAGCTCTGACTGACTCACGGAGGCTGGTGTTAACCACAGGGCATCCTAATAGGAGAACCAGTTGTTTCCTCTTTCCAGCTCAGTCTATCAACACCAAACCTCCAAGTGAGCAACTTCTGCTTTTTGGTTGAGAAAGCGATTTGCATCCATCAGTGGGAAAGTCAACGCCACGCACAGTGTTATGGAAATATAATCCTCTCATAGGCAGTATGATGAGCAGTGAGCGAGCAGTGAACTGTGGAGCTGTGACGTACGCTTGGTGTGAGGAAACGCTTTTACTGAACCAACAATAACTACATGAAGCTCACCCACAGTGCAGAGAGAGCGGGTTTCTCTCTTGAATTACGAAATGTTTCTGTTTGGCAACTGGTGTCTGCATCTTTATGAACCACACACACACTCACACTTTAACTGTGCATTTCTTGAACTCACCATTGCTCATATGAATCATGAGTCACTTAAAAGGAGACACTGCAGGTACGTACGGTAAAGAACAAAGCAAATATCAAATAGATATCACCATGAAACTTACACAGTTCATTACTTACATTAAGACAAGTTCCTTCTTTATTACAAGTTCTCTGAAAATATGTTTAAGATATGGAAATGATGAATTGTCTCTGCAAATTTGTGCTTATTTGTTCGACATTTGGTTGGTAACATAAAGCCAGGTTACAAATTCTTATTTCATGTTGTTGACATATTAGAGTCAAAGGTTTTTACAGCGGGAACTTATGATATCTCTTTATATCACTCAGAAATGACTGTCAAGAGCCATGAAACAAATCCATTCTCACCATGTTTATATTAATAAATGTATGAATGAGTGTGTGAGTGATGTGTGAACAAACCCCTCTGTGTGAACCTTCAGCACACAGAGAGGAATGAACGTGTGAAGTTTGGTGAATGTAAGAGATGCTGAAGTGGAGATTTCTGGATCAGAGATTTGGAGATTTGGAGATTACATCACCGCCTTTCCTTTGTCCTGTAAATACCTGCCACTGCACAGGATGTGCTCTCTGTTACGAATATACATTTTTTAAGGTCACGTCATCAATAAACCTCCGTTGAAAGAGAAAATAAAATATCCAAAAGCACTTTCAGGGCCCGGTATGCTACTCTTCCTACTTGCTCGTCTCTATACCTGATACATTACATTCCTCGATGTGGTGCTGCTGACCATCTCTGAAAATGTGACGTGTAGTACGAGTAACCCTGGAGCAGATTAACATCAGGCGAGATCTAGTCTCTAGACACATACATACACATTTTATATTTTATTTTATAATTGTTTTCTAAATAACAAACAAAAGAAGTGTTCGTATGATCTATTCTTAAGAGAATGTAACTAAAGAAAAAGCAGAACTTGACGACAGCTTTGATATTGCTCGTCTGGCGCGTCTTTGTCACAACAGGACATGTTCAGATGGTGTGATATTACTTGTTCTTTAGAGAGCACGACTTCCTCAAAGGCACTTGAAGTTAGCAGTGTCATCATGTAGTGATGGCAGGATGCTGCAGTGTTGGGAGACGCCCACTAGATGGAGACGGGGAGGTCGAGCTTACAGTGCAAAGCCTATGAAATATATGAAATATATGAAATATATGAAATGTCTGTGCTTCAAGCTGAACTTTTCATTTCACATGGTTTGAATGAATCGTTATTTGCTGGTGTTTTTGTTGCATTTGATGGGAAGACCAGATAATTTGTTCCAATTGCATTGTATTCATTTATCCATTCATTTTATCCATCCAAGTATAAAGTTTATATCTATCTATCTATATCCATTTACATAACATCACCCTGTGCTACTTCATTTCTCTGCATCCAGACGTTATTCTCAGCAAGAGGATGTTGAAAACGTTGCTGTTGTGTAATTGGTTTGTTGGTTACTTTTCTAACTAGATGGTTCGTTTCACTTGTCCTTGTCCACGTTTTCATTTCCCTCAGCTAGGGTTACTGTAAAGTCTTTTTAATGTAATGTCTGTCCTTTTGAGAGGTATTTAAGGACATTTTGGCCTCTTCGTGATCATGACACTAACCACATAAAAGATAAACAGACAAGTGATGACATGCATCAAAGGTCCCTGGTGCAGGCTGGTTTAGTTGTGATTGCTCATCTTAACCCTCGAGGTTTCTTTCTATTTGAGTCTGAGGTTTTTCCTCAGCTGGAAAAAGTTCCAGTGGTGAAAGAGTTAACGTTGGAGATTACATCACCGCCTCTCTCTGCCCTTTTCCCTTCTCTTCCAGCCCTCCTACTCCCGCCCCTTTCCTTTCCTCTGTCCCTCTCCATCCTTCCTCATCTCCTCTCCCCTCCCTTCTCCAGCCTGCAGTCTCCTCCCTTTTCCATCCCTCCTCCCCCCTTGTCCGTGTGCCCCGGCCCCTCCGGTATGAAAGGGAAGCCTCCCGCTGGCAGTCACACTGCCGGAGCCTCACAGGAGCCTCACTCGCTGGAAACACCCCCACAAACTGACTCGGGCCTGCACACGGAGACACAGTCGGCTGCCAAATCCGAATCAGCTTCCCTGTGAGTGAGGCATCCGTTTGCCAAATTCATCTCTGTTTTTCTAACACTGACATGGAGCTCCAAAGTGTGCACAAATCCTTCCACCACAGCCACCTGGGGGAGGAGAAGCACCAGATGCTGAACCTGAACCGACGCCTGGAGACCTACCTGGGCCGGGTCAATCTCCTGGAGGAGGAGAACGCGCTGCTCGCCAAAGAGATCCGAGGCCTGAGGAGCAGCAATCAGGCGGCCTCGGCGCAAAGGGGGGGCCTGGAGGAAGAGCTGTGGCGGGCGAGGCTGGAGGTGGACGCAGCCTGGAGGGACAGGGTCAACACGGAGCTGGAGGCGGGCAGGGTGGCCGAAGAGCTCCAAGCCCTGGAGCTGCAGAGGCAGAGGGAGGCTCAGGCTCAGATGGAGGCCAAGAGGAAGCTGGAGCAAAGCAGGAAGGAGCTGGAGGAGGAACAGCGGGCACAGATGTGGCTGAGGGAGAAGGTCGGTCAGCTGGAGCACGAGATGAGGCACCTGATGCGAACCCATCAGGAGGACGTGGCCCACCTGGAGGCCACGTTGACCCAGGCCAGAGCCACGACAGCCCCCACATTGGCTCAAAGGGGCAACCAGACACCAAACCTCCTGCAGCTGGGGCAAGAGTACTCCCAAAGGGCCACCAGGGCCTGGCAGGAGGCAGCTGAGGCCCATCAGGGGCAGTTAGATCGGCTCGAGGAGTCACTCAACCAGGCCAGGAGCCGTTTAACCCAAGTGGGTCAGGAGAAGAGCGAGAGCCAGCTGAAGCTCCGGGCCCTGGAGAAGGAGATCGCGTCAGCTCACGACGTCAGGGTCCACCTGGAGAAGGCTGCAGCCCAGCAGGGAGACAGATACAGCCAGGAGATCCAGCACCTCCAGGTGAGAGAGCCACATCCTGTCGGGAGGTTCCAGATCCACTCATTCTACCTGTAAACAAACCCTCTCATGGAGCATTGGCTCCATTCTTTAACCACACAAAGGCTGCAACTAACAAGTGTTTCATTATGGATGAAGCTACTTTCTTTAGAGGATGGATGAACTGTTTACGCTATAAAATGTAAAAAAGACAAATGCTCGTCAGAACTAATCAGAGCCCAAATGTATGATCGCCATTGATTCATGTTGTGTCAATCATTTCAGCATTACAATAAACTTCATATATATATATATATATATATATATATATATATATATATATATATATATATATATATATGTCATCCTTCTGTGAGTCGATCAATATAAATTGTTTTGTAGGAAATATATTTTCAAGACATAAATCCTGCCACTTGAATTATTAAGCTGTAAAAAAAACAAATGCTGCAAATTGGGGAACTTGTGTTGTGTGAGAACACGATGAGCAGTCATCGGCTGTTCCCCATGAAGCGTGCGGTCTCTCACGGCATTTGATGTCTTCATGTCGCTTCACAAATAGACGCAGTCTGATGTGACAAACCACAGAGGAATGTTTCCAGCTCACACTGACCAGTAAATTACAGCTGACTGGTCAAGTTTTATCAGGTTAAATGCTTAATCACGAAGAATGTTTATTTTTACACAATATACTTCACTGTTCATACCTTCTTCTTTTTTTTTTTTAACCTCTTCCTTTTCCTGTTCCACTTCCTGTGTTTGGCAGGAGCACTTGGGCGGCCTGGAGGCGGAGAAAGAGGAGGTGGGCCGGCACATCGACCATCTTCTTCTGGAGAACCGAGGCCTGCTGCAGCAGAAGACGTCTCTGGGCCTGGAGGTGGCTACGTACAGGTACGCTGCACTGCATGCCATGTCACAAAGTCAGAAAAACAAGGACATATATAAAGACCATCACTACATACCTGATTATCCTGTGGTTACGGTATCCCAGCATGCATTGGGTGAAATGAGGTTAAGGAAAGCAGATTGCATACTCTTTTTAAAGATATAAGACAAAGTCCCCGAGCAGTCATCTCTGCCCCCTTGTACATTAATGAGGATCATCTCTCTGTATTAACTATGGAGCTGGAAATGGGACATGTTTAGCTTAGCTTAGCATAAAGATTGGACTTTTTTTTAAAATATATATATATGTATGTCTTCCATTTGTTTGATAATAAATTGATTATTCGTCATTTTTTAAAGCGAAAATGTCAAAAACATTGTTGTTTCCAGCTTCTTAAACTGAGGGATTTGCAGCTTTTCTTCAACCAATATAAGATAAGATAACATATACTTTATTGTCCCTTTATACTTTATGAAATTGCCATTTTCATGTTGATGAAAATGGCAATTTTGTAGATTGAACCATCAACCAGCTCAAGAAAATAATCATTTTTGCAGTTCCAGCTGAATTACCATCACAACTATTTAAACTCTGAATTAGACGATAGGTTTAACCCGTTCTAATGCAGCTGCTCAGTAACAGCGTCGACAAACTTCTCTTCCATCGGTGAAAGAGCCGTCCACATGCAGCCGTCTGGACTAAAGGTCAGCTCATTGGAACAGCAGCCTCTCATGTCTTGGACAGACTATCGCATCCATTATGGAGGCTATAGTGGCGTCTCTCCTTTCTCCGTCTCCCCCCTCCTCAAATTATTGACCCTCATCCTACCGATTTATGAGCTATGGGAGTCTAGAATAACAGCAGGGGGGGGGGGGGCAGTAGGGGTGAGGAAGAACTAGAAGACAAACGTCAATGTCATTCACTGCACATGGGACTGTTGTTACGTCTGGACCTGCAGCTAATTACATGATGTGTTGGAATGGAGGCTGGTGTGGTCCACATGTGTGAATGGAGTCAGTGGTGTTAGTGCTGCATGGGCTGCTCATAATATCTGCTGTCATTATGTGTGTGTGTGTGTGTGTGTGTGTGTGTGTGTGTGTGTGTTGATGGCGGATGTGTGTGTGCTGCAGATGGCTCCTCAATGGCAGGCCCTTTCCTTCATTACCATAACAGACTGCAGCTCGAGAGCAACAAAAAAAAAAAGTCGCCCGTCCCTCGTCTTCCCACCCATCGCTCTGAGTGCAGCATCATGTCGTCCGAATATTAAACATCACCATATAATCATGTTTTTGTGCGCTCAACTTCAGAGTGTAACCTGCTTCTCTTGTTGTCCGTCTCCACAGAGCTTTGCTGGACAGCGAGAGCCTCGGGGGAGTCGCCCCTTTGTTAAATCAGCCAAGAGACATGTCCATCACAGGTGATTAAAGTCACGAATATTAATACGACAGCACCATGTCAGTGTGTATAGCACCTCAATATGCCACATAAATCCTCTCCTTTATCCCCACTCCCCTTTGTAAGAGTATCATTTCACTCAGCCTAACTAAAAGCCCCTCAGAGTGGGGGGCCATGTTTGATACAGAATGTAATTGCATTAGTCTAACAGGGTGTGTGTGTGTGTGGGGGGGGGGGGGGGGGCTTGGCTTAGGGAGCTGAGGTAAGCACTTTGGGTCCTGCAATGCAAGCCACCAAAGACAGTCCCCAAAGGTTATTGAGCCATATGGCTTTGCTTTCCGGTAACTTAGACAACGTTGAAAGGAAATGTCGATCAATACCTCCCCATTAGTGTCCAGCTTCCATTGAGAACATACATTTTAGTAATGCTTTGGGGAGGCAGTATGTTAAGAGTACTAGGGAAGATTTCAAATACTAGTCAAAGCTGTGTGGAGGTATCAAATATCTAGGATACTGTATCTTGGCAGAATCATGATATGGGAATTGGTTCAAACTCAAGAGACAATCAATGTCATTATTATTACAGTAGCTCAGTTCATTGTGTATTCATGAGCGCTGCTCTTGTCCTCCACAGATGCAGTTTTCAGTCCTTGGGGGGTTAAAACGAATTACCAGACCCAGCTGCCCACTGGATACAAGACCGCATCCCTCTCATCTGTCCGTGGTTTAACAGGAAGAGGACAAACAGCGGTTACAGCAACACCAACATGGAGTAGAAAACCTGTAACCCTCACTGAGACTCCGAAGATTTCCTCGGAACTTGAGACAACCAAGTCAGCGACGTGGGAAACCCCTTATCCCAAAATACTGCAGGATGGAGCCGTTGAAAACTTTAGACCCCAGGAGGTTCATGAGAGAGTCACCTATGCCGAGCCTCTATCGCCTCCCAATGAGCAGGAGGCTGAAACAACACCAGGGGACAAAGAAGGGGAAGAGGACTGGAACAATGTTGGTGTGGAACCGACTGAGGACGGACCAGTCGTCCAGTCAGTGGTCAGTTATCAGGTTGAGTCTGGCCTCAGCGCTGAGCCACCCCTCGGTGATAAAATAAGTCAGCATCAGTTTACCACAACCGACCTCACACCATACTCTGTGAGAACGACAGAGGAGCCCTGTGGTTTCTCAGATGAATCCGATATGGATGTGCCTTTTGAAAGATCTGTGGGAAAAGAAGATATACAAGAGCTGCATGCTCCAATTGATGAGTGGGCAGAGAAAGAGCTGAAAGGCAAAGAAATAGAGCGTGTGCAAGAGGACACGTCAGATTCTGAAACAGAGGCGGTGATTGAACCAAACTTTGATCCCAGGACGAGTAGTCCAGTGTCTGAATGTGAACCTGAAGAGAGCTTGTTCGACAAAGTGACAGACTTCAGCACAGATGGAAACATCTTGAAGGAGGATGCTGCTGAGACGAGGCAAGAAGCAAGCTGTTCCATAGTGGGAACAACTGAGACGGATGTTGAGGATAAGTTGTACCCTGATGGAGAAGAGATGGATACGTGGGATAGTGTAATAGAGAGGAAGGCTGATCTGAAGACAGATGAAGGCATGAAAACGGATGAAGAAAAAGGACAACACGCGGAACCAGAGGAAGATATATCAGCAAGAGAACAAAAGCATGAACAGAGAGAAACTAGTTCTGATTTTGCCGCAGGTGTACATCAAGACGACATCGAGGCTTCTTCAACGATGCACACACAAGTAGAAGAGGACGGACGGCATGCTGCTTTAGACCAAGAGGGTGCACTTTTCCCTGACAACGACGAAGACGAGGACGAGGAGGATTCTCAAAATGTCTCTGTGTCATGGAGGACAGAGCTGGAGGGTGACAGCTACGCACAGGACAACACTCTCGCCGACACTCGGCCTCTGATTCGATACAAGAGCGACGAGACCGACGCCAACACTCAGGCGTCACACGTGGACGAGAGCGACTCCAGTGACGGGGAACAGGAAAAGAAGTGCGGAGAGACGGGAATGTGGAGCGAGGGCAAGTCAAAGACATTTGGAACTATGGAAGATCTGTGCGAAGAAGTCGAGGGGGAAGCGCTGGATGAGGAGTATAATCTGGGATATACTCACATTGAGAACAGGGGTGTTGGTCATGGTATGACTTTAAGTGACCAGGCTGAAGAAATGACCAGAAAAGTCAGTGAGGGACAGTCGGATGTAGAAACTGAAGAACTTACCAAATCCACGACACCCACAAATATGTGCAACGATGAGGAGTTGGAGACAGACCGACTTGTGGAGCAGGAATTAGAAAACCTAGCCACGGACAGCTACAGCGCTCACTTTGCACAGCAGCAGGTTAGCGAGAGCGAGGAGATGCTACATCTGCAGGGCAAGTCTGTCGAGGTAAAGACAGAGCAAGAAGAGGCTGGAAAGCCTCGCTTTACAGAGCCTGACGTGAGAGTCAACCAGCAACTTGCATCTTCCACCACAATTACAGATCAACCTCACGAGAACCTGTATTTCTGTGATTCACCAGAGGCAACGCCTCAAGCAGACACCGTGACGTACGAGGAGGTCCAGCATAAAGATCAGGAGGCGATAGATGCTCCAGAGAAAAGAGAGGAAGAGGATGAACACAATGCGTCCATGGTGACACACGCCGATGCTACAGAAGATCACTCCAGCTTTACTGACTTCATCTGCAGGCCTGATATGGAAGAAATCAACAACTCAGAGGATCCAAAGCCTGTGTTGCAGGTCACAGCGGATCAGGAAAACCTTCAGGCTGTGGCTGCCCCCACTGAAGTGAAAGAGGTTGCACCTGGGGAAGCATCAAGTGTATCTCAAGAACATCCAGTTGAGGATGTTGCAGACCGCAAGGAGTTTCCAGAAGCTCCAGAAACAGCTGACTGGGAAGTGCTAGAGAACCCTAGTGAGGACTTTGAAATAGGACATCAGAGTGACGATTATGAAAAATGCAATCCTGTGCCTGAATCAGCTCAAAGTTATCTGCACGATGACGGAAGCTCTGATGAGGGAGTTATGACAGGAAAGGTTGAGATTTCCCCCGGCAGTGTATCCGATGAAAACGATATCTTTGTGGCGAAGAATTCAGCTGAACACATGAACAGAAACGGCAAAGACAACAGCCTCCACGGCTTCTTCACCTCTGGCTTAACGGATGACTGCTGGGCGTCCTCCTTGGAGACCGGTGCCACCAATCAGCCAGATGATGCCTGCAATGAAGCAGCTGAGCAAACCAATCAGAATTTGGTTTGGGGTGATTCGGAAAGCGTGGTTAATGTGGTTAACTCCAGGGTGGGTCTTGACTCATCCAAAGCCCTAAACGCTAAGAAAGAGCAGCAGATGCATGCGGAGGTGAAGCAGGTGTTGCGTAGAAATGTTGTTGAGGGCGAGTTCGTTCATTCTGACGAGTCTGACGTTGAGGGTGAATCCTGGTCATCTGGGGAGGAACCGGTATGAAAAGTAGTACGGAGTTTGAGCTTTTACAATTTTAGATGGAATTAGTTTGACATTGTCCTCATAATGCATTTACTGTGAAAGCCAAAGTCCTGCCTGGGTTGCACATCTCAGTGACGCTAAACACCAACGTGCCATTCAGTCTCTAAAGATACCGTGCACCGTTTCCTTAATCTGACACGTTTGATCAACTATTTTTTCCTCTATCCTAATCGTTCAAACTCTTTCAGTGTGCATGTAATAGGATGATATCTGCATGAGGGAACAGCATGAAGCCAGAGCAAAGAATGCCATTTGAAAGCCAAAGCATTATTGATTGCCTGATCCGATTTCACTGGCTGATAGAGATGAATGAGACCAGAAGGGTCGGATTCCTGGTAGAGCTGCTATTCCACAGCGTGTCACACAGACAGCTAGTGTTTCTGCTGGTGAGTCGTCTCATTTGACTGGACAATAACTGACCCGTCTTTGCATGCTCCACACGTGTGGAATGAATGGCTGGTTGTAAAAGGTTTGTGTACAAGATGACACAAACCATTTTGTTTGTATTTTATTACTCAAAAGGCTTGTTAATTTCCATCTATAAAGTTTATGCTGCGGTACATTTACAGTCCATAATAAACAGTAGATTCATGATATGCTCCGAGTCCTTTTGTTTGAACAATTATCTTCTCTGCCAGCACAGTGCACCTCAACACAGTAGCTGTAAACAACACTTCTATCTGTTTAATGTGCATTTTATTCACACCACAGAAGACTGTTTCTCTTCTGGAAGGCTGAATGAAACTCATTCAGACTGATCACATGTAGATGAAGGGATGACGTATCTTTGGAGGCAAAAAGCCAACGTGATTCTTCCATTTTGGATTATTACATTATTATGATTTTTAAAGCGTAATTGCAATCGCCAGAAGTGTAAAAACTAATGTTAAGCTGTAAAGAAACTCCACCACGGTCACATGACTTCACGTCAACGCCACTAAGCCAGAGTGAGGAAAGTGCTAGCTCTGCAACAGTTAACATTTCTGATTAATTGGTATTAGCATCCTGTTAGCCTCTCTTTAGCAAATACAAGTGTTGGCAACCCAGTGATTGCCTGAATCCATAAGATCTTACAATCTTCCATAAGATCTTTAATGCCACAGGTAACACAATATTCTATCGGTCCATCATAGTCTAATGATTGACTGTGTCTGCCGAAGTTCCTGGAAAGAATAATGTCGTTTCATGCTAATACGGACAAATAGAGCCAGTGTTTAATTGGGTTACTTGGCACCAAGAGCATTTTAGTCCGTGCCAGCAGGTCAGCTGACGATGCAAAAATGTCTGCAGGCAAGCATGCAATTCAACATTTATGGAGAATTAAATTTCCAATAATACAGCAATAATCCATTCATATTAACTGGGTTCAAATGGAGCCGCTCTTTCAACAAACACATTAATACAATAAAGCGAAGCAGGAGAAATTGTGGAATTCATTATGCAACACCTTTGCTAACAAATATCATGAGAAAGCTTTTTTATTTTATGAATGTCTGTTATTTAAAAGAGGCAACTGGCCATTCATGAAACAATCCTCTAAAACTATAAAAGCTTTTCTCCCATTTAGAATACAGTTACATCCACAAGACCATGTCAAGAAACCTGCTGCCGACCAGCAACGTCTCATCCCAGCTTCACTGACCTCAGAACAACTCAAGCTAACAAAGCAGCACCGGGGCCCTCAACAAGCAAACATCCATCCCAGAGAGACGGCCAAGGAAAGAGTCCGAGAGAGGGAACAATGTGTGACCTCACCCCCCTCCCCCCTCCTCCCCCCCCCTCCCCTTGTCCGTCCTTCATTAGTCCGTATTCTGAACAATGACGGCCATTTTAGCGGCTGCTCGCCTCCTCCGCTGCCCAAATCTGCCCAATGAGGGATTGAGAGAGGAAGGAAACAGCAGACGGTCGTGTTCACCGTGAGAAGGCCGGAGTGCTGGAATGGCATTACGGCAGCTGTGTGGCATGCTGCTATTCACCGGCCATCAATAGAGCCGTGCACTACTCAACCACTAACTGTGATAAGAAGAGCTGCATTGATGCCGTGAGAGGAGAGCAAGACAAAGACAAAAACATGTTTATTATTCACAGCAGTTGTAGGTGGTCGTCCACTCCACCTGCTATAACAGTATGCAATGTTCAGTTATGAATAGCCTACATATTACCATGTGTGTTCAACCAAAAGACTAACATGCTTTGCTTAATATCTTTTGTGTGGATTGAATAAGATTCCATTTGATCTCTGCAAACACCTCCGACGGAATATTTCATTGATGAAAGGCTGTTTAAAGATTCATTTACTTACATTGTGAACCGTTTCAAAAGCTATTCATCATCAGCTATTACACTAATAACTGAATTCTGTTGAATATAGTCACTTTGATAAAAGATAAAATAACATTTTTGTAAACTTAATTTCTTTTTTTTTCACCATAAATAATCTAAATCCAATCAGCACACTTTCTACTTTAATTATATTTTCATCAAGTGTGCACTCCAGCACAAAAAAGGGAGTAACATTAATTAAAGGAGTTTTGCTTTAACGAATGAGGCTGCGTTCAAAACAACGCAGAGCCAACCAGCATCAAGGCAACCTGCGATTTAGAAATATCCAAGTGTTTGCGTATTTAAAAGTTGGTTTGGCACATTGGTCAAATCTGAAGAGATTTGGCACAAATTAACGGTTACCATTAAATCATCCAAGACTTGCGATGCATCTTTTGATTGCTGCATGAATCATTTTGTTTCTTGGCATCTTAACGCAGTAAAAGCCTGCGACTGAGGGTCAAACCAACCGTCGACGTGTCCACTGTGTGCCAAGCTTTCACTAACAAGCTCCCCGGTTAACTGGCATAGATGCTCATGAAGTATTGTTGTGCTCGATGTGATTCATCAGCTTAGTTGGAACATGTTTTTGGCAAATAACAACCAGTTATAAACACATGTAGATATATGTGAACATGAGCACCAGACCAGACTGTATCTGGTTCTGCCAGGCTTTCAGGAAACAGGAGGAACAGCATCCGTGCTCTGATGTAATATATGGTGAAGATTATGGTTTTTCATTTCTTACCACATGCATTACTGACACGCCCTCAGGTCTTTGTGCCATCATTCTGTGCATCCATTCTCATTGCAATAAACTCAATTTAAGAAGAAAATGCTGCAAAAGTTTGCATTGGATGTGCAGGGTATCAACACGATTGACTGGTCCAGCCATGGCCACCGGATTAGTATGGGGGGGGGGGGGGGGGGGGGGGTGTTTGTAAGAGTCCATTAGGAGAGGAAACCTCTTTGAGGTAGTGTGTGTGTGTGTGTGTGTGTGTGTGTGTGTGTGTGTGTGTGTGCACATTGTTCTGATAGCCATCTGCCAGCCCTCATCCTGTCCCCATCCATTTACTCCGGATGTCATTGGTGCAGAGCCGGACTGAGGAGCAGGCAGTGGTGTATAAAGTACTCAAAAGCCATACTTGAGTAAAAGTAAAGATACCTTACTGGAAAACTACTCAAGTAAAAGTAAAAAGTCACCTATTAGAATACTACTTGAGTAAAAGTCTTAAAGTATCTGATATTTATTGTACTTAAGTACAAAAGTACTTAAGTATCAAAAGTAATTTTCTGATATTAAATGTACATCATAACCTGAACATTAAATGAACATCATAACCTGTTCATTGAAAGTAAAAGTACAAGTAAATGCTGTTAATAAAAAAGCGAAGGGTCATAATTTTGAGAATTATGAAGTTTATTCTTTTCAGTGCTGTGGCTCCATGACCAAGGACAAGGAGCTGTGTTGAACATAATTGGGTTGGCTGTGATCCATTCAGGAGCAACAATGTTCAACATAATATATTGTACATAAGTATACTTTTGCATCTACTATGAACTTATCATCATAATTCTCAGAAAAGCAATATGACACTATGAAGGAGTTGTAACAGTGCGTTTATAAGTATGCTCATTAGACTAGAGGATGTAGAGGGCAAATGCATAATATGTTCAGCAAAACATATCCACTTGATGCATCAGGTCAGTGTTTAGAGAAAGGACGCCTGCCTTGTAAACTCCTATGGGCCTGATTTGAACACAATAGACAAAGGTTTTGCTCAAGCTGAATCTGCAATTGGGCGACTGCTACCATCATAACTCCATCTGATCATCCACAACATGACTCAAATATCAAAACATGATCAATACTAAAGCAACAACACAGTCATTACCGTACTTGAAACTGAAACATGTCCTGTTCATCTTCAAAATGGAGAATTCAGTCTCGCTCTTCTTGGGCTGAAGACTAGTCCTGCGATGCTAAATAGCCTTTCACAGGCCGCTGAGGCAGGTAGAGGTGTGTTCAGCGTCACGGACAGCTTGCGCACAGCTGCGAAGGATTCCCCGAATGCTGCGCTCTCGCGGCTCCTGTCAATCCGTGTATATAGCTACAGCTAACGTTAGCCAACAAGTGCTGCACAACTGTCAACACTTCCTCAGCTCACTAACTCGCTAGCGATCCACGGGTGTTGGTCTTCGTCACCACCGTCGTTTGTTGCGGGAGTAGCAGGTGCTTCCATTTCTGCTTCCATCATGAAATCAGTCATCGTAGAGTGGAATTCTACTCATGTAGTCGCCCGCTAGCTTATAGCATGTAGCATCCTGGGCATCACTGGGAATCAAAACACCGCGGCTTTGAGAGCACTTGTTTGCAATAGTGCATTAACGTGATTAACCAATGATTTAACTTGCTGCTAGGACCACTGATTCACCAAACCTGCTTGCTTGCAGTCTGTGTTCCACCACCACAGTCCCCGACGCTGGTCTCATGATTCATTTTGTTTCTAAAGATAGATTTGATTTTGTAGCGAGTAACGAAGGTTTCAGGGGAAATGTATCGGAGTAAAAGTATCGGTTTTCTTTGCAAAATGTAGTGAAGTAAAAGTAAAAGTAAATAGAAATATAAGTAGTAAAGTAAAGTACAGATACCCAAAAAAACTACTTAAGTACAGTAACGAAGTATTTCTACTTCGTTACTATACACCACTGGGAGCAGGCGTCTCCAACGAGTTCTCCCACTTCAGACCCAAATAATGAGAGAATAGTTCAAGTGATGGTAACACGTGTATTGCATTCAGCTAGAGGGTTATAGGAGCGGGACCAGACATATGAGTTTGTCCCGTTTGTTTTTCTAGAAGACAAAAACATCAAAAATCAAAAAAGAATCAAAGGGTCTACTCCTCGGGAACACGTCCACAGCAATGATCAAAGACTACTTTGGCCTGAGGATGGTGCTTGCGGGAGATTGTGTGGTGTCCAAAGTGCTAAGAGTTCATCCTCTGGGAGCATGAATGTGCTCACAGCAATCTGCTGATAAGATGTTGATATTTCTTGTGTATAAGTTTTTTTTTTGTTGCTTGACTGGAGATGGTTGAAAAAAGGTTAAGAGGGAACCAATAACATTAGGATTCATCCTCTGGGAGCATGAATATCCACAGCAAATATCTAAATACCGCCAGTGTTTTTCACCATCATTTACTAAAGTGTTTGTTTAGGGGGAGAGTTGGCCTCAGGATGCTGTCAGACAAAAGGTTAGGGTTCACCAAGAAACAACAGGTATCATCCTCTGGGGACCTTGAACGCTCACAAGATAATTCGGCCAATAGTTGTGGTTTGACGCCTGGCCCTCCTGGTCCTGTCCGTTCACATTCATGACAGAGAATCTGGAACATTCTTTGCCTTCAGTTTCTTCACACTATCACTAACTCGTTGAGGAAATGCAGATAGATAGACGAGTAACCAGAAATGCAAAGTGCAGTGAAGGCGCTGGCTTTAGAGACGAGTATAAAAGACGACGGTGAAATGCAGAATGTTTGTGCCTTTCCCTTGTGGGTCGTTGGTCTGACAGGTGATCCACGATGCCTCTCCCCAAGAGTTACAAACTACTTCCAACTTTCTGCACCTCGTGCTCCAAGCATCGGAAAACAAAAGCAACTGCGTCACAGCAGCGAAACACCAGGAGCCGTCTGTCTTTGTGTGCACAGAGCTTGAGGCATCTGACGGTGTCACAGCGCGATGAAATCCTGCCCATCAAGTCATCAGTCACCCGGCTGTGTTAAAATAGAGCCGAGGTTGCACCGCAATGTGCAATCGGCTGATGACAGCTGCAGGTTGGTTGGGTGATCCGTGGATGAGTGAGGAGCAACTCGTGAACAGAACATAAAGAGTATAATCCTCGATGAGAACAATATTGGTAAAGGTTGTGACCTGGATGTTTGAGCTCACGGTCATCGGTTTTAATAGTGTTATGAGCTGTTGCTTTTCAACATGACTTCTTCAGACGCTCGCTCACTCTTAGAAATCGGGATAATTTGATCAAATGATAAAAGAGTGGACCAGTTTGACCCTCTGTCTTTGGATGGTGAGTGTTTAAAACCTGCTGCTGTTGGGGGGGAAGTTTCTGCCCAAAGACGAACGGCCGCTGAATCAGAGAGAACAATGAGACGGCTCAAACCATGCTGAAAGGAATATAAAAACAGCTGGAACCTTTTTATAACCTGAATTTCATCACAGCTGCTTAAAAGAACGTTAAATGTTCCTCACCAGCTTTAATTAGATAAACTGCTCTACAAGGAGACATTTTCATTCGGAAATGATGAATTGCTGAGATCATTCAGAGTGGGAGGGAACGCAGGTAGTAATCAAATATAGAATAGATATTTGATTATTAAACAACACAACACAAAAACAACATGGAAGCGAGAAGAAAGAAAAACGTCCAAATGTTACCCAAAGAAAAGAAAACGACACCAAACAAGAAAGAGGACAACAAAGTACAAGAGCAATAGAGAGAGCGACAGAAGAAGCAGCACACAAGCAGGAAACAACTAAAACTGCACAATGAAGCAAGGATGCAGGTGAGGCCACACAGAGGCATGACATTATCCATCCAGCTCAACTATTATAATGATCCAAGATATATATAGATATATCTATATATCTATATATATCTAGGTCCTGTATGGGTGTGTGTCGGCCAGCAGATGCCTGCACAGTAATCTAATCAGTGAGTGTAAATGAAGTTAGATGTGCACTGGCAGACAGGCCACCCCCGAGAGCACAGAGAGAACCCAGAGGAAGACGATGACTCACATCTGAACAAACCCCCCCCACAACTCTGTCTCTCGGCAACCACAAATCATATTCACAACAAAGAAACTACAATTATTAAAATAGGATCAATTCAATCACATGAAGACATGGGGCCCTGCACATTTCTACGAGTACTTCGGTGCGTTGGTTTAGCAGCAGCTTCTCTCAGTGAAGTGCTGCTGCCCTCATCAGAGAAATGTTTACGGTCTTCCATCTTCTATCTTGTGTTACTAAAGTGAGAAGATTACACACAAGACAAGAAGAGGTCAATTCTGGAGACACAACAATAATAAGCTATCCTGTTAAAAACCTTTTCTCTTTTGTTCAGTCTTTTCCTCTCCCTTGAATGCATCTCTATATATTCAATCAGCCCTCCAGTATGTTCCCTCAGTCATATATTCAATCAGCCCTATGTTCCCACAGCCTTGTTCCCTCAACCCTATATTCAATCAGCCTTATGGGGCGTTCACACCGGTCGCGTTGATTTTTTGACGCGCGTCGAGATTACATACAAAGTCTATGCACAGACGCGATGAGACTGGCGCGCCGCGATTTTGCGATGGCGCGGCGCGTTGGACGCGTTATTGCAGTGCGGTGGACGCGTTGGACGCCGCAAAATCGCCAACGCGCAAGTTGAAATTTTTCAACTTCTGCGAAATAATCGCGTGACGCTGTGGCGCGATAGCCTATCAGCGTTGAGTTGCTGCTCCCGTCATCAGTGCCGTAGCTCCTGCCGGTGCTGAATCACAAACAACAATGGAGGACAAATTAATAGTGGCGGTTTGTGGGTTCCCCGAGCTCTACGATACCTCATATCAATAGAGACCGGACCAAACTACGTGTATACATGTGTGTGTGTAAACCATACGGTACAAACAATTAATAGACGCTGCCGTATTTACGTCTACGTGACGTTATTGAGTGCTGGTGGAGCTGCTACGATGTTAGCATAGCCTAGCACCGATCCATCAGAGCTCCATTGAGAAGACAAGTAGCCTACAAATCGGCATCATTATGTAGTTATTTCGGAGTCCCTTTTTGTCGGAGAAGACAAGTACAAATCGGCATCATTATGTAGTTATTTCGGAGTCCCTTTTTGTCGGTTTATTTTCCGTTGAATCACAGCCAAATCAGTTTATGTTGTGTTCCTACAGCTGTAAACAGCGACCGGTGGCTTGCTAGACACAGTGAATACAGCTCGATACAATCCACGGAGCTCCTCTGAACAATATTATGAACCAGACATGACTGCGTTTGGCATTCCGACGTTTGAGGGACTTCCACAACACGTACAAAGCAGCAATTGTCCTTATTCCTTTCACGGTTGATAGCGGAAAGTAATGGCGGCCAGGTGAACGGCTTCCAGTCGATAAACCACGCCCCCTCTCCGGCGCTACGAGATTTTGCGGCGTTTGGTCTGAACACGACCGGCGGCGCGTTGGACGCTTTTTTGCAGTGCGTTGGACGCAATTTTGCAGCGCGTCAAAAAATCAACGCGACCGGTGTGAACGCACCATTATGTTCCCTCAGTCATATGTTCCCCCAACCCTATATTCAATCAGCCCTCTGTTCCCTCAACCCTTCATTCCCTCAACCCTATATGTTCCCTCAACCCTATATGTTCCCTCAACCCTTCATTCCCTCAACCCTTCATTCCCTCAGCCCTATATGTTCCCTTAACCCTTCATTCCCTCAACCCTATATGTTCCCTCAACCCTTCATTCCCTCAACCCTATATTCCCTCAACCCTATATGTTCCCTTAACCCTTCATTCCCTCAACCCTATATGTTCCCTTAACCCTATGTTCCCTCAGCACTATATTCGCTCAACCCTTCGTTCAATCAGCTCTACGTTCCCTAAACAATCAACCCATGCCTGAACCTAATCAACCCAACCGACTAACGCAACGAGTACTAGCCAGACTGTCTGTTGTTGGATATTATTAGAAAGCGATTTAAAAAACGTTAAAGACAGACGTTGTGGGCCAGCGATGATGCTGAGGAAACACAGGGCCTAACTTGGGATGAACAAAAAGTTCATGAGGGAACACAGGGCTGAGGGAACTCTGCTGCTCTGTAGTCATGTTAGCGTCGTGTCCTGATATCATATGAACTGCTGTATGAGGACACGTTGAACAGCATCATGAACTGTCTGATGTAACTGGGACTCAGTGAGACACTCATGAATCAACCATTCTGATGAGTGAAAAGTAAAAACAAGTTCATGAGGTGTTCAACGGGACACTTGGAAGCTTGAGGCCTTAGGCCGACCTTTGCCTAATGGCACATCCGTCTCTGTGTCTGAGTCATTGTGAAGGCATTTAACTCATGAAGTGGATTAAGACAAGATCAACCTCAGAAGAAAATGTCCGCTTTCATCACTCAGTGGCAGGAAATAGGGGGTGAGTGTTGGACCGACAATGCTGGGACTGTCCAGTTGGACGTCTGACTGAGTGTGTGTGGTTATTATTAGTGGCCTGTTGAGCCAGCAGTGTGTGTGTGTCTGTGTGAGCCGTGAGGCCAACGGCTGCTGTGGACAAACCAGCTGACCGTGACAGCTGACGCCCGTGGACAGCTCGGTCAGTCCAGGGTGGGTTGGGGGAATACTTGTGTGGGTGTGTCACTTATTTTGTCACGTACCAAACCAACTTTCCTTCCTGCTGTCTTCTCTCGGTCCAATCCTCAGAAATAGATCAATAACAAGAGGAAACAGGACACAAAACACAACGTATCCTCATACAAGAGCTCGTATCATATCGGGCGTAAAGTTTCAACACATTTTTCGTGCATTTTCGTGTCAATTTCCACTCGATACATGAATACAGCACTTTCAAAATAAACATCAGTCTAACAGGTTTAGGCAGCAAAACTACTGCGTTAGGTTTTGGAAAAGATCATTCTTTGGGTTCAAATAATTACATACTACCAACTACATAACGCAAGTTACGTGACAAATAAATGAACATTGAATTCAGGGAACAAACTACAAACTACATCAATTTTTGTCCACTTGGGGCAACAAAACAATCGCTAAATGCCTCATTAACATACTAACACAAGTTGTTTAGGCTAATTGTCTTAATATTTACACATCCACCCGACATGGAGCAGCTTTGTCTACCTGATGAGAGTCCATTTCCACTCTCCTTTTGGTCTCCACCAGCTCCTGAGAGAAGTACCGGCTCTTTAGCTGCTGGATGTTCCACTGTGTTCTCCAGCTAATGCTAAAAAACGTTTTAAAACATGAAACAACTGAGGCTTGAACGTTGGTGTTTCAGGCCGCTTTGGGTCCCATCAAGACTTCCAGTATTTGGAGATTCACGGGTAAAATATCACACGTGTAGCACAGCAACAACAGCGTTATTAGATCAGATGTTTTATCACATACTGCCAACATTATAAACACTGTCACACCTATGATTCGATCCTTTTAATGTAAGAATATAGAATTGTGCAGCTTTAAGGAAGTAGCAAAACTACAATGTAGAAATACTCTATTGTGAGTGAAAGTCTGATCTTAAAGTACTCATTATCCTGTGTTTTAGGTAATTGTTTAGGTTTTTAAACTTTTAATCTGCAAGGTAATAAGTGCTGTCAAATATATGTAGTGGAGTAAAAAGTACTTTATTTCAGTAAATATTAAATAGAATACAAACTCCAACTACTTACAATAGATACAATACTTCAGACCAATGCTGGAAAGTACAACACTCATATCAAGCAGTACGTATAAAGCACCTTTCAAACATACTAAATGTAATTCAAAGTGCTTTACAGACGACTGACGTTACGACAGCGCTCAGCACATCTTACGGATGAACTTTTGATCACATTTTGCCAAATAAACACGACACTGCTCAGTGTTTTATTGACCAGTCAATTAAAAATAGACCAAAAAACTGTCATGTATAGAAAGCGGGGAGCGCGTGCACCATTATTCAAGTTGAGGCACGGCTTCTCCTGCCAACACTGTTATTCTTAGTTGTCACATGGCTGTGGAGCTGCTTCCTCATTATCACACAGCTCTTTGAGTTTCTGACGCTTTGAGTCGAGATGAAGGCGTAATTGCTTGTTTTGTTGAGATAACGAGAGATTCCTTGTGATTTATCTGAAGGAAACGAGCTTGTTAAAAGTCATGTAACACAAACACTTAATTTAAGGGTTGTTTTTTTATTTCCCGTTATAGCATCTTTGATAGCACCACAGAAATACATGCAAACAAACTCAATGTGCAACTAGAGTTAAGGAATATATACTGAATGCATGAATGCATGGTGCAGAACTCTCGATCTCAGTGATTCACATTTTGAAATGCAGATAAAGTGGTTTAAATGAACAAGCTGACTCCACTTACCCTGCAGCTGGTGTCCTGCAATACAAAACAGCAGACATGAGAGTGCCATCTAGTGGCGGCAACGCGGTCTCATCACGCAGCAAAGAAAAGACAGTCAGACGTTCCTGTAGGTCAACTTGTCTATTTAATATATAAAATACGGTAAAACATACGCAAAAAGGGGAGGCGGGTAAGAGGGGACCAATGGATACTTTGGTACAATAACAAACACTTTTTTTGTAAAAGCAGTATAGAATTTGTAATAACATATCAGTGCATACTTTATTTATGAAAATATACACAAATTGTATATCATTCTCCAAAAAACAACAAAAAATATCTTTACAACAAAACAAAGCAGACTAGCCGAACACAATATATTAGCTATCATTTATTTAAAACTTTTTTCTTCAATTTCATTTTTTTTCCTTAAATGTATTTCTGTGATGTATATTTGTGTGGATATAACATTTTATTTCCTATAACATGATTCACTCCTCGCCCATGCATTGACATCATTGTTTCTGCTCAGAAATAAGTTAGACGTGCCCCCCCCCCCCCCCCCCCCATTGGACTCAGAAGTTGCAGCATTGAAGCGACACACGTGTACTAATATCACTACGCTTGTGTTGTTTCATAAAAACCGTGCAACATTAGTAACACCCTTCTTTTCTTCTTGAAGAAAAAAAAGAAAGAAAACAAATCCCCAAAAAACAAAAAAATATATTTATAATGTAATATGTTTTATATAATAAAATAAAATAAAATTCCAAAGAAAACAAGATGCCTAAACTACACGAAAAAAACGTAATACCGCCACGACAGCTGCGGTCATGATGATGATAATAATAATAATATCAATTCTCAGAGAACAATTAAAAACTGTCACCGGCACAAATTAACACTGGAAAGTGAGTGAGACTTCTAAACATCATTATACAGGAGCAAGCACTGTCTTATTCTTCAGTGTGTGTGTGTGTGTGTGGGGGGGGGGGGGTGGGTGCAGGTTCTTTAAACTATTTCTCAGCACGATTGTCTTCCTGTCTTGTGGTTACAGCGCCCCCTAGTGTCGCCCTAAAGAACGTGCCGGGGCTCCACCACAAACAACTCCTGCGAGCCCCGTCGCTAAAGACGCCATGTTGGTTTTTAACAAATGGCTCTCGGCCCTTTGTGCGCGAGGGGTTGAGTTGTCGTTTTTTTGTTCGAAGCTCAGGGTGCAACAGTCTTAACAGTCAAAGTCTCACTCGGGGGGGGGGGGGGAGGGAATTTATGTTCACTCTGCCACGCGCTCAGAAAAGCAAGATTGACACTCAGACTTGTCAGAGAGAGAAAGATGAGTGTGAGTGACAGACGAAGGGAGGAGAGGATGATGGGAGTAGTGCGTGATGAGGCTGGGGGGGGGGGGGGGGTCATTTCAGCTCTGACACCCGCTGTCTGGACGGAGTGAAGTAGTGTGAGATGAAAAGTGAGTGACGGGTGAGAGGGAGGGGAGGAGGGCCCGCCCGTGAGGAGGATGGATGGATGTGGTGATAAAAACCCAAAGTCGACAAGTCTGCGTTGGATTTGTGAGGAAGTCATTAAAAGATCAAGACTCGCTCTGAAACCTTCCGGCTTAAACGGAGAACGAGAACTCTTCCATCTAAAGCTTTTAACGAGCAAACGGACGGAGGCTCAGAGTGCTTTTAGGGACAAAATATATATAGATATATATAAATACATGACTCTTGACCACGATGTTTTTAAAACCTACCCACTCTACCCTCAATCACCCTTTGCCACGTGGTACAAAAATGACATCCTTCACATTTCTTTTACCTTCATGGTCGTTTTATAAAACTACAGCCAACCAGTGACGGGCGGAGACACTCTACATACACACACATGGCTTTCAACAAGAGGGCAACATAAAAACAAAGACTTAATAAGTAGCGATTATATCTGCAACATTCTAAAAGGTGGAAAAGCCTTTTTAGGGAGTTGATGGTTTACATCAAAGGACACTCGACTGAAATAAGTTACTTAAATGTGTTCAGGAGCTCAGCAGATGTTGAAACTACCAAAGAAATGAATTAGTTACTTATCAATGATGTCACGAATGATTATCTAAAAAAACAAGGTGGAGGATCTGGCGACATCTAGTGGTGACATTGTAGATTGCAACCAACTGAAACTTCTCTGGTGTGCCGAGCGTGAAGGAGAACTACGGCGGCCGACACACAAATGTAATCGGGACCAACTTAGTGCGAGTGTTTGTTTTTGTCCCTTCTGGGCTCCTGTAGAGAAGAACCCGCTCTGATACAAACGTCTCATTCTAAGGTAACAAAAGCACAACTGACTTTCAGGTGATTAAACACGAAAATATTATATTCCATTTATGCCGATATATCCCCCTGAATGCTGCACACTGAACCTGAAAGTTTACAATTGATGCTTAGAAAATATTAGTAGAAAAACGGGAATAGAACTATCATCAAATGTGCCAATTATTGCTGTCATCAATAATCATATTAAAATAAAATGAATATTGATAATATGAATTTAAAAAACTTTATTGTCTTTTTAGTTGCACTTTTTATGTTCTAATCAACCTCAAAATATTGAAATTACTTTTTTAAATTCCAACCCACAAAGTCGTAGCGGGGGCTCTGATTGGTTGCTGTGCAGTGACGAATAAATACATTTTGGAGGATTAAATAAGAAGTGCAAACATTGATTTGTATCTGCTGATGTTTGACAAAAACCTCGTCAGCAGCCATTGAAATCAGTCTAACCCTAGAGTGTGTGTGTGTGTGTGTTCAAGGGTCAGGTGTGTTAAGGTGTCGGGGGGGGGGGGGGGGGGGGGGGGGGTTCAGGTAAAGTGACAGAGTCCTAACCATTGCTCACTCAAAAACAGTCCGAGTCACCGCGGCTACGTCTTCCCTTTCTCTGCTCGTCCACATCTTACACTTTATTTACACGCATAAATAACATTTAAAAAGAGACGGATCCACTGAGAATCAACGCCTTTGCTTTTTGTTTTCCTCTCGAAGGGATAACCTGCCGAATACATGGTTCCTATGTACAGTCCCTGTCTGTAGTCTCCTGCCTCGGATGCAGAGCTGCCCTTTGCTACCGCCTACAGCTGTTTAAATATATATACTTGTATAGGATCTATTTTTTTATTCATTTTTTAAAAACTTCAAAACACCTTATCCCCGTCACACAAAAAGCCACAAAGGTTACAGATTGCTGATATACACGGTGCCTCACCGATCGCCCCCTCTGAACATCAGCTGTCTGTTCACAAACACAAAAATAATCTCAGCTGAGTGCATCGCAGGCCTGTGTGTGTGTGTGTGTGTGTGTGCGCGTTGTGTGTGTTTGCAGGATGAAATTGAGAGTGAACATTTGCACTTTGTTTAAAAAAACGACCAGTTGAGGTAACAAAACCGTATACGCACGCACGCACACGCACACACACAAACACACGCACACACACAAACACACGCACACGCACACGCGCCTTTCTTGAGCGTCTGTCGTTGACAGGATGTGGGTGTAACTGGGAGTGTCTGCGTCGTGTCGTTGAGCTGCTGCAGCTCGTCCCTGATTCAAAGAAAAGACGTCTTTTTATTACCTCTGCGACAAATCTGGCTCCTGGTTTTGCAGCTAGTCCGCATGGTTTGGATTCAATGAGAGACCCGGGGGGGGGGGGGGGGGGGGGGGGACAAGTTCCTCTTTTAGTGTCTTCATATTCAAAACTGAGACGAATCCAAAAACTCTAAAGATCAACAGTCGAGGACAGAAGAACAAAACTCCACGCTTAAAAAAGAAACAAGAGCAAAAAAGAGAATCTAGAGCGACAGCAACGCGACCGTGGTGTGTTCAAAGACTCACGTGGTGCCACTGACTCAATGTGCAGTGCAGTTACAGACAGTGAGGACACGGGGGGGCCGCCAGACGCTCACCAAAAGCAGGGGCATGCTGGGAAACCGAGGTGCGTTTGGCCGCTCCGCCGTCGACGCAGCCGGGTAGAAAGGTCCAAAGTGGCCAAATTGAGGGTTTTACTAGCCACTGATTAAAACAAACTCTTTCTATTCTAATACAGCTGGATAACTTGAGTAGAATAATCCCTGGTCTGGTGGCTCAACCCACTCTGGGGTGTGTGTGTGTGTGTGTGTGTGTGTGTGTGTGTGACAGTACAGTTTAAATGTGTATGTGCACAAGTGTGTGTCCACACGTGACGGTGTGTTAGCATGCTTGTGTTGTGTGTGTGTGTGAGGTCAGTATTGCAGTGTGGACAGTGGGTCGATGGTGGGTTTATATATATATATAAATGTGTGTGTGTGTGTGTGTGTGCGCACACAAAGAAGGAGACCAGGGGCATCAGGGCTGGTGGGGGCATGTACACAAGCCACAAGTACACATCTCCATCCTCATCTCCATCCATCTGTCCGTCCGTCCGTCCCGCTGTGGTCACCTCTTCATGTGACCCAGGCGTCCAGTCTCATCCTCTTGACGTTGGTCCCGTCCTGCTCCTGGGGCTCGGCCGACGAGGGCCGCAGGAGGACCATGGCGGGCTGCTGTCCTACGGCGCCGGCCTGGTGGAGGAAGTCGGGAGCCCCGCCTCCTCGCCCCTGGGCGCCGTCGTCCCGGTCGCTGCCGTCGTACGAGCTGCCGTTGCTGCTGAGGCTGTCGACCGGCGAGCGGCCTTGACCCCCCACCTCCAGGCGCAGGGCACCGGGGTAGGCCACCGACACCAGACCCTGTCCCTGGACTTGAATCTGGCCGCCGCCTCCAATGGCGCCGCAGGTGGAGCTGGGAGTGCTGCGGTCGCGGTTGGGTGAGACGGGTTCGACCTTGATGTTGATGTTGGGGTTGGTGTTGACCATCAGAGCGGCGCTCTGAGCTATCTGACCCATCGGCCTGCTGGGACGGAGAAAGAGACAGAAGAAGAGAACAGAGAGACGGAAGGACAACATGGTTACAGACATGGATTGTCCGAACACCACATGAGAGCAGCAACAGTCAGCTGGGATGAAACACAACTGAGCCAACAGTGCAAAACAGGTCAAGGACTGGTCGCTGTCAAAATGAATGCATCATCATCAACTTTCAATAAGATGAAGGCCTTTACACAGCGGGGGGGGGGGGGGGCGTCACGAATAAACAGCACGAAGACAACACTCTCTTGTTCATATTATACGTGTTGGGCTTTTATTTTGAAAGGCACCACTCAAACCGTTCAACACAACGTGATTGGTTGATGCCGCGATAACTCCTTCCGATAAACTAACGACGTCCCGTTCTCTCTGTTCTGTGTGGAAGTATTCCTGACGGTTCCAAAAGAAAAATATTAAAGTGCAAATTTATCGCATGAAATAAATAAATAAACGCGCCCCGTGTGTAAAGGCCCTGAGGTTGCGCCACTTGCGACCCAAGATGCTATAAACCAGGCAACATGTTGCTCTGGTGGACTTCAGCACATCAAGAACAAACACACAGGAAACAAATAGGACTACATGTGAAGCGCAGCCCGTCAGCCATGCAGCCCAAACACCCTCGCACTTCCACCTGGTGAGACGTTCCTGTAGCATACGAGTTACTGTCCGAGCCCGAGCATCGGTCCAGAGAACTCTTCCGTTCTGTTTGGCAGCTCGACATAAACATCCGTCTGCTCCTTCTACCTACAATACACCCTTTGCATTTTGGGGTTCTTTTCAGAACAGCTGGATTATGTCTCCTGGTTAAAGAACAGGAAGAGGATCAAGGCTCACAAAACCACAATTGTGCTGCTTTAAAACGGAGCCGTTAAATGTCAAAAGATACAGAGAACTACACGACTGTTTGACCAAAAACTCTGAGCCGTCGAATTAGTGAAAGCTCGATAACTTCATTATAAAAATGAACACATTTGTGATTCCTCCAATTTGTTGAACAGGAGTGACGTAGAGACACCATATACGTCTCTGGTAGAGACCTGTCAATCACAGTAAGCCCCGCCCTAAAGCATCCCCTGCTTTATGGTCTGTTTGACTCTAAATGGAGCATAATGTACTAAATGAACATCATGCTGTATTGAAGAAGACTTGAAACTAGAGATTGAGACCATAAACTCATGTTTACAATGTTTACTGAGGTAATAAATCAAGAGAGAAGTAGAGTCATTTTCTCATAGACTTCTATACAACCAGAGGAGTCGCCCCCTGGTGGACACTAGAGAGAATGCAGCTTTAACACATGAAGCATCTGCCTCATTTTTCAGGACTAGAAGTTGCCGCCTGGTTTGAGCACAGTGGCCTCATTGAATTAAATGAGTGGGCAGCTTTTTCTTTCTGTGCGGTGCTTATTCAGCCACTAACAGCAACTCCACAGAGGAGCCCGTCTCTCACCTTAATGGGCCTACTTTTAAAGAGAATGCTTCAAGTGTCAAACCACCACAGTCTGGTTGCTCTCACCGATCGTTGTTACACATTTCACTGACATCAGCAATATGTGCATGTAAAGTTTTGTAAACGTGATGCAGGTCTGAACCAGATCCCACTCCAGCACGTCATTAAGCTGCTGGAGAACGGGATTTCTGTGCTTCAAGATGCCAAAAAGGTTTACGTCAGCATCTGTGCCTCTACCTGCCACGACGTTTGATCAGCCCCTCCACCCTCAGCTTCCTCCTCCTCCTCCTCCCTCCTCCTCCTCGGGCTGGAGGCTGAGTCTAACCTGTCACCAAGGCTGACACCGGGTGATGACGCTGCACTGTGGCTCGCTCCTTTTGACGGTGTGTCGACAGGTTTTGGGTATTTTTCTCCCGGATCGTGCTCGTCCCCCCCCCCCCCCCCCCCCTCCCCTCGCTCCCCCTGGCTTGACGTGGTCGATTCTGCATTTGGAGCTCCCAATTACGGTGTTTCTTTTCCCGCCCCTCGGGCGTGTTCTAATATGTCATATCATGAGCCGACTGCAGCGCTGCAACTCTAATATTCCCTCAATTACTGGCAGACTGAGAGGGGGAATTTAAGATAGCACTCCTCCAGGCGATGCGAGGCTGCGGCACTCAAAGGTGTCTCGCTCCAATTCTGACACACACACACACGCACACACGCACACGCACACACACACACACACAAATCCCTCGGCGGCGGAGAGGCTCGCTCCGTCTCTCTCCGTGCCCACTTCATCAAACCTGCGCGTCGTGGCTGAGGCCCCGGACGCAGGTAGATGGATGGCGGTGCCACGGGGGCGCCGTTGCTATGCCGAGAAAACGGCGGAGTCAGCGGGCCGGTGACAGTGATGAAGGCGAGAGCAGCAGGCTAACCCCCCCCCCCCCCCCCCCGGAGCGCTAACAACACAGCGAGCACAGCCAGAAGCAGACACTTGGTTTTCAGTGCAGTGGGATGAGATACAGCCGCGTTTCCCAAAATGCTCTGCTTCTCTGAGGACCAACACTCTTAAAACTCTTCAATTACATTCAAATTACTGAAGTACTTTACGTCGTGTACATAATTAACAGTTTTGTGACTGAATTTGACAAATGACAGTCAGTGATATCTGTAATAAATTGTCTTTGCATATTTAAAGGAGCACTCCCATCTCTTTCTCTGTTGCACAGAACAAACTGGGGTTGAAACTTCACCAGGTGGGGAGGTTCTGATGAGAAGATGCCAGGAGTGCATCATGGGAAATGTAGGATTCAGACCCACGCTAAGATATCTGAGCCTCTTCTTTAACAATCGTTTTCTCTTTTAAAAAGGGACAGTTCACCCTGGGTTGCCTTCTCTCCAATATAATGGAAGTAAATGTCACTTGGCTTATGGAGCTCAAAACACCAAATAAATACATTTGAAAAAACTCAACAGCAACGTCTCTTTCCAGAAACGCTGACTCGGTTACTGAAGATAATCCTCGTCCGGCGCTGTGAGCAGTTTCATGCAGGAGATATTTTTTGTTTCTACCGAACTACAGCTGCTAACGGTGCAGAAGAAGGCGAGCACCTCTACCGCCGTCTTCCTCATCAAATTTCCATCTGTCGTATCCTTTTACTAATTGCTTCTGCCAGCTTGATCCCAGAGGAATCACTCATGATTTAATCTTCAACATCCCTCCATTTAAGTGGCAAACTGTGCAGCTTAACGTTGTGCAGACTGTGCCGAGGTTTTCTTCCGAGCAGCAGATATTTTGGGAGCGGCAGCGTGAAGTAGCTGTGTGACTGAAGTGTAGAGAGTACAGTACCAGCAGAGGCCATCCTCCCTGCCAAAGAGCAAGTTGGACTGAGAGGCCAAGCTGTGGAGGGAGGTGGGGACAAAAAGACACAAGCAAGTTTAAAAAAAAGAGGCCACAACAGCAGGGAAACCAGGGTCGTGGGGGGGGGGGGGGGGGCTCCACAGCTGCTTCATGTTGTTAGAGGCAGAGCGGCAGGAAGCTTCTTACACGCAAAGCATTAATACAGTCAACGTTAATAAACGGGAAAACGTTGGCTTCTCCTGAAATGAGGAGTCATCGTTAAAGGAACAAACATCCTCACACATAAGAAACAGATGTTTTCTGTTCCACTGGTGGATTTGGGGATGAAATAAATAAATATCATTTGCAATAATTTGCAGACAGCAGAATTAACCATGACGGACCAGATACTACTATTTTAGTTTTTCTCACTTTGTCTCCCTTTACACAGCGGGGGCTTTTATTGTGAAAGGTAAGAAGAGGAGGAGTGGATCTTTGTCACGGTTGAAAGGAGTAATACAGTTCGCTGCCTTGATTCAGGCTCCTGAGCCTCCGTGTTGTTGCACACTATGAATTACATTGTGTGAAAGATCAGAAGATTTGCTACATGATATCTGTGTTCTGTGTACTTGTGACAAAAACACTTCAAAAATGATATTAACGTGAATCTCCTGGTGCGTAAAAGGCCTTCAGTCTTTATTTCTTCTCTCTCATTAGAGGATTGATGGTAAACGCAGTTATTTGTTGGGATCCAACACATTGGCGTCAGAAATCAGCTTGGTACCAGGAAGTAACCATCGTACACTGTACTGAATATTACATACACTATGTGTCTGCTGATGAATAACACTACGGTGTAGCAGGTAGCAGGTCGCCTGATGGTTCCCACTCTGTGCTTTCTACCCTGGTTCCTCTGAGAGCTTTCACTGAACACCGTGTGTGTGTTGTGCGACTAACTGTGTGTCCTGTAGTCTTTCTGTTTCTCCTTTGAAACCACGGCTGAGAGACAGAGTGAGAGAGACTAAAACGTGCTTTTGTGGGCGAAAAACAAGAAGAAGGTGAGAAGAGCACGAGGAGGAGGAGGAGGAAGAAGGAAAGAGACATGAAAACAGGTTCTGCAGTCTGCGGTGGATTTGTAGACGCGTACACGGACACAACAACAACGATGCACAAGCACACAACGGCCCTAAATGTTGTTCTGAGTATTTCCTGCTGAAGCGTCCCGAACGGAGCCGATAACGCATCGACTCGGGGGGGGGGGGGGGGGGCAAACAACAAATGGCATCCGGAGGGCAATTCTATACAAACAGGCAAACAAGCTGAATGCGAGGCGGTTTGGATGTCAGCCGTGACATTAACATTTAGAGAGTGTGTGTGTGTGTGTGTGTGTGTGAGGGGGGGAGGGGAGGGGGGAGTCAACAGGTGTACTCCAAATTAAACGGAGTCTTGACAACAGAGCAGGAAATAAGCGGAAGAGGACTGATTAAAAGGGGGGGGGGTGACAGGAAGCACTTCCTCGTGGTTAAAGCTAAAGTGTGACGGCAGCGGAGGACGAGGCTCGCAGCCCAAACGCGGCTCACTCTTGTGATGGAAGGAGCCCGTTAGCTCGCTGAGGTTAAATAATTACAAACTAACCAGGCGGAGCGGCTCTGGGCTGCAGACGTGTCCACGTCCACAGACGCTGTGGACGTGGACACGTCCTCAGCATCTGTGGCCGTGGACACGTCCACAGCGTCTGTGGCTCTCCGCTCTGCCCGACGACAACTCAAGTCCTGCTCCTCCAGTGAGAGCTGGATTATTGTTCCCAAAGGTTTAAGGTCTGAGCTGATTTAAAAGCACAATAGATTTGAATACAATCTTTAGCAGCCCTTCCTATGACGCCCACGTCTATCATACATTATCAACATACTTATAATACCTCATATCTGCTTATAGCAATGTTAAACTACAGTCATAACACATTATAGAGCATAATGACTTAAGGATCATAGTGTATTATAACTCCTGTTGTAACACATTATAATCTTTTCATATTGTCTTTTAATGCATTTAAATGTGATTATGGTTGTGTGCTTTAAGTGAAGTGAAACAATAGAATTAAATCTCTGCAGGAACACAAACAGATAAATGTCTGTTTTTACTTTGCTAAAATACCACCGAGAGTAACTTATTATCACATTATGAAACATAAATAAATGTATTACAAATATGATAATTAAAATTCACTATGCTCTTTAAAGAAAATATGTGTTACAATTATATATCATGACGAATATTCATGAATGCTTGTATCTATAACTGTACGGTGCTATAAGCAGATTTAACACATAAGTATCTTCATAATGTATGTTAGATGTCATTGGAAGTGTTACTCAGACTTTTAGTACGAATAACTAACCTGTTTGATTTCATGACTAACAGATTGTTTTTAATATCTATACTCTGTCAATAGAGCAGCAAAGTGCAAAAGTGTTGATCGCAAGTTTCCAGCGACGGTTAAATTTAAAGATTTGTTTTTCTTTATTTACTGCCTTCACTGCAGTGTGTGTGTGTGTGTGTGTGTGTGTGTGTGTGTGTGTGTGTGAGAGAGAGAGCTGGTGGTGAGTGTTACTCACTCACCCCCCCCCCCCCCCCCCCCGGAGTCGCAGCTGTTGTATACAATAACAAACAAGCTATTATCATATTTTCATGGATAATTTTCAGCTTGTCAGACAGAGAAACAAATAACAGTCTCACCGCTGACAGCTCACATTATTCCCTTTAAACACCTTGTTGTTGTTTTTCCCTGATGGAGATTCTGAGCAGCTGTAGAGTCTCTTGAATTAACTTCATGCACAGAAATACTGGGGTTGTTTCTTAGTGTGTGAAGCTTCCAAACATTCCTGGAATCAGAGCAGAGCCCAGATTATTAACCGATGATCAAACTACGTGTCTTCTGTCTGAATAACTGCTTTGACAGCTGCGCTACGTCTAACTTTCTCTTTTTCAATCGTCTTCCTGCGTCTACGTCTCAGTGACAGCTGAAGAGTGAAATTTGAATGCAGCGAGCGTGTCAGCTGTGCACCGGGCCGCTGGTGAACGCAGCACCCAGAGAGACTCCTTTCATCGGAGACGCCTTCCAACGAGCTTCAGATCTTCAGCACAGAGACTGAAGGGAGAGGTGCGATGAAGTACACAGCAAAGCAACAACCGGCGTCACATTCAACATACAGATGGAGAGAAGAGTCATGTAGTTGCGTGGATTCTGTCATTTCTTTTTTTGGGGGGGGGGTGTTTTGGGCTCACAGCCGAGTGAACTTGACAGGAGAAAAGGCGGCACGGAGCTGCGCGGCACTAGATGCTTTCATGTCATTCACCTCAGGTTAGCAGCAAAATTGGAGATGCAGTTAACCATCTCTGCATTCTGTTTCTCTGCACCCCACATGCTGTGGAGACAAAGGGGGGGAGGGGGGGAGGGGGGGAGGGAGGGAGGACAAAACAAGAGGCAGTTACAAGCCGCTCCCCCATCCACAGGTTAGCCTAGCACAGCCACGCCGCTCACACTAGAGTTAGCGGCTAACGGCTAACACGGCTTGAGCCAAATACAGAGCGGCTGCAGCTTTGGAGGAGACATCTGGAGACGTTTCAACCGTTGGAGCTCCAAACCTACCTGATCAACAGCATGTGGACAAAATAATGTGAACACCTTATTGACAAAGACTTCAGCAACTTAAACACAAAAACACTGATACATAGGGGTCATATTAGTGCTGTAAAAAACATTGTTTAAAAAAATAAAAGGGGCTTAAATCTGTAGAAAACTAAAATCCTGATGAAACACAAAAGTTGCGTTGATAATGCAGTAAAGTCCTCCATCGGTCCAGCTGTGGTTGCTGTGCCTTCTGACTCCAAAGCTCACGTCCTTTTTCAGGAAATGATTTTCATTATTTTGCCGTGTTTCCTGTCAACGTTATCGGCTAAAAGTTAAGAGAAGCTCTGCAGAATTGAACCCGGTGTTTTCAGTTCAGCTTTAGGAGCTAGCTTGTAGCATGAACTTTGGGTAAGTATCCCAGCATGCACATTGCTATTGTTGTTGTGCAGCAAATAGGCAAAGCTCACCATTTAGATTCTTACGCTTTATTGGGAACATCACCAGCTTTTCCAAAAGTTGAGACGTAACAGTCTCATCTCAGCAATCCCTTCACTGATGTATCTGTAGCTCTAATGTCTTTGTAGTGTTTTAAACATAACGTTTTCATCGTACTAAAACTAAGAATTTGCAGATGCGAAACTGGTTTATCTTGGTCCCGGGGCTTAGACTCAAACATGGCGCGGACGTGAGCTCGTACTCCGTGTTGAGGAAGTCCAGCATCCTGAGGAGGAGACCAACCGGCCAACAGAGTGGGAGGAGCCATAGGCACAGTAGGAAAACACACCTGAAGTCAGGTTATGGTTCATTTGGCTTTAAGTTACCAGGAGGGAATTCTGTCAAAGTTACTTTGCACTTCGTGGGCGTTCAGCTGGACTCGTGGGACCTTCACACGCCATAGCTTGGCGAGTCCAAACAGATACTTTAGATTCATTTTCTATACAGTGCAGATCAATTGATGCAGATTCAATTTACGTGTACGAATGTACGTGCAAATTCATCTTTCTCGTCTCGAGAGCTCTTCTGCAGGGAAACAGACTTTGAGAGACTGCTCTCCATGTTTTTAATACGTTTGACTTGACTGATTCACTGCGTGCACGAATCCCGTCTCCTCCAGAATTCACTATTTTTAGTGGACTTTATTGAGCAGATTAAATTCTCTCTTTGGCCTTGCTGTCAAGCAATCACCGGACTTCTGCAGGAGTCAGCCTGGCACCAAAGTTAAATGAAAATGGACTACGTGTTGTCTTGCTAGTTGAGGCTGTCCTGACAGCCTCCTGTAGGGGGTTTGCTCTGAAACGGACACCACACCTTTGCCTTTATTCACCGGTCGGCCAAACAGGAAGAGAATGAACTTTCTACTTCTGAGGCAGCGAGCCGGTCCAGCTTTTTAAGCTCAAATCCTGTGTGACTGTGTGCTAAATCAGAGTGGGACTCCGGTGGGAGTCGGAGCTGAGCGTGGGTGTGTGTGTGTGTGGGGGGGGGGGTATGTAGGTCAACACAGAGATGAATCAACCACAGCTGGGGTGATGCTTCAGCTCCGTATGGGAGAGGTGCTTCAAGTGTTTTATGTGTACGCGTACAGATAGAGTGCTGAATCAGCCGACCTGCACGCTGCTGATAAAATAAACTCTACCGGTGGGTTTGTTTAGAGGGGAAGAGGTCAAAGGTCAAAAGGGAAAATCCATCTCATTTATGAGTTTGTCAAAATGAAGAAAAAGCAGCTTACACCAAGTTACTGAGCGACGCCAAGCTCAGCTGCTGGGACTGTTGCTGTTGCTGCTGATGCTGTTGTTGTTGTTGCTGTTGTTGTTGTTGTTGTTGTTGTTGCTGCTGCTGCTGCTGCTGCTGCTGGGACACTGCCGGTTGCTGTTGCCAGGCAGCCATGTTGCCAGGCACCAGCCCCGATGGTGTGAACGTCTGGAGCGCCGTGAGGTCTGCACTCGTCAGCTGGTACTCTGAGATTAAGGGACGACAGGGAGGAAGACCACCGAGAGAGGAGGGGGTTGTTTTACATCACAGAACCTTCTGGAGCATCAATATTAATCAGGGCTAATCCATATTAATGGAGAGCTTTGAAGTGGAATCATCGCAGAAGCTCTCACACAATGAACAAAGGGAATATTCATCGTGGGTTTGTGGCCTCACACTGAGATATTTCATGACACAACGCAGGATTAGAGGTTTCATCTTTTTTTAACGACGTAAACGGACACACGTTGGGTCGGAGCTGCTCAGACGTTCTCACCGGTGTTGTAGGAAGTCTGCATGCCGGAGAAGGGCGCTAGGAGACTGGGTGTTGCCACGGAGACCACCGGCGTGGTGAGCGACTGCGTCACCTGGGAGCCACCGAGCCGCTGAGCAGTCTGGGTAAACACACAGAGAGAGACGGAGGGGAGGCGGGTGAACATTTGAGACACAGGAAGTGGAAGAGGCGATCAACCGCTACCGTGTCCTCCTGGAGGCCACAGGGTGGTTCTAGTGTGATATGATAATTATGAATCATCTGCATCTCCTCTGTGTACAGTGTAGCTAATTAATGATACAACTTTATGCGGTTCTCCAAAGGTTAACGTCCGTCACTGGCGTGATTATGTCTGAAAAGTTTGGGTTCAAAATGTTAAAGGTTGCAGATCATGCACATTTTCAGGTTCATGTTTGCATTTGGGGGTTTCTACGAAAACATGTTCACGTGCTTTAATGTTCAACAAACACATTAATATTCTCATACTGTGTGTCTGAATGTTTTAGTGCCTGTCTCTTTAAGAAAAAGCCCAGTCTGCTCTGATTGGCTTGCAAGAAAAAAACATCAGAATCAGAATCAGAATTAGAACCGTTTATTGCCAACATGGTGCGCCCACAGACTGTGTAAGAGGACGTAGTCAACGGGACGTCACCCTTTAGTTTGTGGCGAGGGCCGGTTGGTGATGGAGGTGGGCCGGTATTGGACCACCCCAACCCCGTCGGCCTACCGGGTGTTTACCCGGTATCCCCTACGGCCAGCCCGCCCCTGGTTTGTGGACGGCTGTTTTGAAGCAATGAGTTTGGCATTTGGGGTTTTTTGGAAGCAGAAGTAAAAGTGAACGCTGAATAAGATATTTTGAGGCGACCAGAATGTTACAATTAACTCTCAATCACCGTGTAGCCCCGCCCCTAAAGCATCCCCTGCTTTATGGTCTGTGTGACTCTAAATGGACCATAATGTACTAAATGAACATCATGCTGTATTGAAGAAGACTTGAAACTAGAGATTGAGACATAAACTCATGTTTACAATGTTTACTGAGGTAATAAATCAAGAGAGAAGTAGAGTCATTTTCTCATAGACTTCTATACAACCAGAGGAGTCGCCCCCTGGTGGACACTAGAGAGAATGACGTTCTCAAGCTGTGGGTGAACTTACAGAGGACATGTCTTCTGATCTAGGTAGCCCACACCCCTGACCGGGTTTGTCTTAATTCATTGTGGATTGGTAGAAACTCCACAAACCTAAATGTAAGTGCACTAAAAAAGTGAGTTTTTCACAATATGTTCCTTTTAAGGAATTCGAGGTTTACATGTAAAGATTTTAAAAGCCTGTAAATACTCTGATAAAAGATGCTGAAGCGTCCACCAAACATTTACAAACAAACTCTTTCTTTCTTGGATCTTTTGGAGGAGAAACCTGCTCCGGCCTTCACAACGAACCGCGTCCTTTAGTGTTTTCTCCTTATATGGTCTGAGTGAAGGAGTTCACGGCGCATGACTTCATCCGTTTCCAATGGCAGCACTGATAATGGTTAGCATGTGCTTTCCACTGTACAGCAGAGGGACTGCAGAGAGCTTGTAATGTGACTGAGAACTATGTAACTACACTGTTACTGCTGAAATATGACTAGAAGCACAGCGTGTTCTACTTAGTCCAATAAGAAGAATCCTGTGATGCAATGGTACACTCAGCTGGAGTGTGACTCCAACTAACTGTCAGCCTTCAGTTGACGTATCGTCAGACTGAATAAAAGAATAACGTCACACAAACACACCTGCAGACGGACTGCAGGGCAGCGGAACATGTTTTCATGCATCGCGTCACGAGCAGAGGTGAGAAAAGAATCCGAGCGCCTCGCTTCCCCTCCGAGGCCTTTTACTTTTTCGGTGACACTTTAACATCCGAGAAGCGAGATGAGAGGCGTCTCTCGGTTGATCTCCAAAAGGCGCCGTTGGCACGGCAACGCTGTCGCCAGGGCCCCGGGGCGCTCGTGTTATATGTGTGTGTGTGTGTGTGTGTGTGTGTGTCTGTGTGGCGTCACGGTGGGAAGGTGTTGTGAGAGGCATCACCGCGCCGCAGAATCATGCCGACAGGAAACGCATGCATTTGACAAGGCCGACAGGGAGGAGTGGGGAGGAGTGTGTTTGTATTGGAAACCTGTGTGTCTGTGGGTGTGTGTGTGTGCGTGGGTGTGTGTGTGTGCGTGTGTGTGTGTGTTAATGTGTGCAGAGAGGTATGCGAGGAATGAATGCATAACGTGAGGTGTGTGTTTTATTATGAGGCATGTGTGTATTTATGCAGAGAATTATGCACAAACACACGTCAGCAGCATGTGTGTGTGTGTGTGTGTGTGTGTGCGTGTGCATGGGATCAACATGTCCGTCTGTGTTCCAGGTTGGTGGCCTTTGTGTGATGTTTCTTCGGTCTGGACACTCGAGGACACCAAACATGCACATGCTGAGCAGCTTCCACACACGGAGGAGTCAGCTGGTCGCTCCGGTTCCCTCTGCGGACTGTCACTTTAAGCTCCATCGCACCGGCTCAATATCAAAGCACACGAGTTTTGTTGCTTTGCCAATTTAAAAAAATAATAATTTCTGGACTGTTTTATGTCACAGAAAGGGTGGAGGGCAGCTTCCCACTAAAGAGAACTGACTTTACTAACTAACTTTTCAAGTTAGTAAGAAAGTCAAAGTCTTGGATTGACATTTTAAGAAACACTGAATGCTCATTTGCTTTCTTGCCAACAGTAAGATTGTATGTTGTAATACGTCACGGCACAGACATGAGAGCGGTATCGATCTCTCAGCTCACTCTGCAGGAAAAGCATTGAAGTCGATTTCAAATTAGGAGTCAAGATGTAAGTCTGTCTGCGCTGAGTGATGCTTCAAATGATCCTCCTTTTGAAACTCTTAATAAGTGTTTTTATGCATAATTGAGTACCTTCAATGAAGAGGGATTTAATATTCTAGGACCGGCCTGTCTAATTATTCTGTATTGTTCGGGGACTTCACCAGGTAGAAGCTGCTCATGAAGTTCAAGTCTCAAGTCCTCGTGAACCCTGAACCCTGCTGTCCAAAAGTCCTCCAGGAAACCAGTGCAACCAGCTGATCGCTTCCACCGGATGTTCCGGAGCCGGCGAGTCGACCCCGGCGGGAACGCCGATGTCACGCTCATGCTCGGCGAGACCACGCGGAGTGTCGACACCACACCCGCGAGGCCAAAGGAAGTCTAGAAGTCTAGTCACCTCACTCACCAACTCCAGCTCTTCCTCGGTCTGCTCGGCGGGAGGAGGAGGAGGAGGAGGAGGAGGAGGAGGAGGGAGTAAAACACAGCACGGTTACGCTTCTGCAACGACTAACGAAATATGAAGAAACATGAGAAGAAACTTCATCTGAAGCCTCGTGAAGAAGTGTGCTTAACAGTCGTGTTTACAGTCTTTACACGTATGTTACCAGACATACACAGAAACTATGTGAAACATCCCGACACTCACTGTAATACTGCAGAAAGGGTTAAATCTGGAGCCGCTGGAGAAGAAATGCTTAGTTTGCATCCTGATGTGACTCTTTATACTGACAATCCTGCTAATGATGATGAGTTGAGGCAAACATAGCATCACCGCTGTAAGTGAATGTAGTTTCTGGGAACAACAGGCAGATTATGAGCGGCAGTGTGACGTGGAGGCAATGCCTCGTGAAAGAACGTCTTCTGTTCTTCACCTGTACCGACCTGCTGGAACCTGCTCGTCTCAACTGTGAGCTTTATCATCACCAATGCCCATGAACTGCAGCGTCAGCTATACGGCCTGTTTAAATAACAGCTGGAACACTGCCGAGCTTCAAGCCCCAAACATTATGAATGTAGCTGCGTTAGGAGTTCAGGGTTTGGTCAATAGATTCTCTGCCTCCATCTCATTCTGCCTCTTATTATGATATATTATATATTATACTATATTATATATACACCGGTATTATTATACTATATTATATATATTATTGCCTCATATCACATTTACATCTGTTTTCCTACTTTCGGCTGGACTTCTCATACGTAAAGATCCATTAAATTCAACTGTATTTCAGACACATGGGTCCATATAAAACAAAATAAATAAATACATAAATACAATAAATAAAATAAAATAAATAAAATAAATAAAATAAATAAAATAAATAAAATAAATAAAATAAATAAAATAAATAAAATAAATAAAATAAATAAAATAAATAAAATAAATAAAATAAAATAAAATAAAATAAAATAAAATAAAATAAAATAAATAAAATAAATAAAATAAATAAAATAAATAAAATAAAATAAATAAAATAAATAAAATAAATAAAATAAATAAAATAAATAAAATAAATAAAATAAATAAAATAAATAAAATAAATAAAATAAATAAAATAAATAGAATAAAATGAATAAAATGAATAAAATGAATAAAATGAATAAAATGAATAAAATGAATAAAATGAAATAAATAAAATAAAATTAAATAAATAATAATAAAAAATTAAATAAATACAATCAGAAGGAATGTCACTAATGAGTAAAATCAGCTCGAGTGTCTCTCTCTCCAGATTAAAGGAGCTCCTCTCTGCAGTGTTACAGCAAAGTCTACTCGGTAATTAGAAGTCACACATTCATAAATAAATCTTAAATAATTGCTCAATCAAAGTCGAATGTCGAGGAAAAGCAAATATTCCAGTTCCCCTGGATTTCTGATCTGATGAAACAAAGCGATGGCGACTCTCTGTGCTTGTATGAAAGGTTATGAAACTATCCACATGTTGATGATGATGCATGAGGCCACTTGTATTTATAAACTTCACAATCACCACGACTAGTAGAGAGAAAGAACGACTGATGACTAGTCCTGGGCACCAAGAGCTGCTTAGATAAATACATATAAATATATGTATATATATATTTATATGTGTTTTTAACCTTGATTGGCTCACACCGCTCACCAATAAACCAGCTTTAACAGTTTATAACGACTAAGTTCAGCTGCCACTACATCACCCGTCCCCTGTGAGTTGTGCCCCCTGGTTTGTCCCTGCGTGGCTGCCGTAGTTGTGCTCACCAGCTGCATGAGGCTCTTGCCGCTCTGCGAGGTGATGACCCTCAGGTCCGGCTTGCGGCTGTTGACCATCTGAGGGCCGGGCGGAGGTGGGGACTTCGCCGGGACTACTTTCCCCAGGCTGTTGCCGTTGGATACGCAGAGGAGGCCCGGGGAGGCCCTGGCGCTGATGTAGCCGTTAGCTGCAGAGACACAGGAGCAGAGAGATTTAGTGGAGAGGCTGTGTACCTGTGAACTGTGTGAGAGTGTGTGTGTGTGTGTGTGTGTGAGTGTGTGTTCTCATTAGTGAGTCGCATCGCTCCGTTGCACCACATGTTCCTCATTGTTTCTTATCAAGATAGTTTTTAGGAATATTGAGGCCTAACAGTCCTGTTTTGTTTACCCTGTGAACTCCAAAACCCGACAACGTTGTTATTCTGCATGTTCTCATTATAAACGTCTCCTCTAATAAAGAGTTCACTTTAACCAGATTGTGTCACAACAATTACTGTAAGTGTGAAACTATGAAGTCATGATTGATTCATCTGAGACCAACAGTCATGTGACTACAAGGAGGAGAAACTCTGACTGAACTACAGGAAGTGAACACAGAGAGGAGAGGAGAGAGGAGAGAGGAGAGAGGAGAGAGGAGAGGAGGGAGAGAGGAGAGAGGAGAGAGGAGAGGAGGGAGAGAGGAGAGAGGAGAGGAGAGGAGAGAGGAGAGAGGAGAGAGGAGAGGAGGGAGAGAGGAGAGAGGAGAGGAGAGGAGAGAGGAGAGAGGAGAGAGGAGAGGAGGGAGAGGAGGAGAGAGAGGTGGAGAGAGGAGAGGAGAGAGGAGAGGAGAGGCTGGACGTGTAAAAATGTAAATAGTTTAATATATAAAACACTTGCGGACACTTGGAAACAAGTTGTATGAATAGATTCCATTGTTTGCCATTTTTTTCATCTTTTGTCTTTTTAATGATTGATGTCATTGTAACTGTGTTATTCTAAAGACATGTTCTGGTTCGCTCTACTTCTAGTCATGATGGCTCTGGAGGCCACACAGAGAAAAATGTGACGGAAGCAAAAATCGCCAAAACTGCTTTGAGGTTCCATTTGATTTCAAGCCTTTAATAGAATCGAGTGTCAGTATCTTAAAACGAGACGAACTTTACATGTGTTCCTCTAAAAAGACAACTAGTTATGAGTGTATAAGACTTTGAGGATTTGAAAGGATAACTGGGGTGATATGCCGGTGAAGATACTTTTTTTTTTGGTCATTGTAGTTTTTAGCAAACGCTTCTCCAACAGGACGAAAAAGTGCATTCGTTGGGGACTATTTTCAGCGGCGGATGAATCCACACGTGGTGCTCTGGTGAGTGTTTGTACTGCAGTGAGGCTCACTCATGTGTTTTTAATGGAGCAGAGGAAGAAGAGATATCAGACAACACTTGTTTTGACTTTATAGAACAGCACCAGACTTCTTTTGCAGTGCGCAGCACTTTGTGTTTTCTGTCTCACGGTTCATTCCAGCAACGTGACGTCACGTCTGCTGAGCGCTCCCTCCTTTCAAACGCTCGCATTCCAAACTCTCACATCCCAATAATGCAGCGCGCTACTCTGTACGCAACCACCTGATGAACGAGAGCAGCACGCACGTGTGAGTGTGTGTGTGTGTGTGTGTGCACGTGTGAGTGTGTGCATACTTTGACAACCCTGCTTTTAAGGAATATTACGCAACATCATCAACAGCATGTTTTCAATCCTACTACCGGTAATCACTTTATAGTTCATGTTTATGTATTTTATAGTGTTTTATAAGTTGGAATGTTTCCTGGATGTTTCTATCGATCACTTCATGTTTCTTTTAATTAATAAGCTTTAAATAAACAAAAAATAAAAAGTCTGCTGTGATCTGGGGGTCTGGGTGTCATGACAACAGGACTCCAGCAGACAGCAGCCCGTTCGTGCTGCTGAGGGCCGAAGAAGAGCTCGACTCTCGAACAGTACGAGTGTGTATGAGAGGAGGACAGCAGGGACTTTCCCAGCCCACACACTTCTGTCTCTACTTCTCCCTTTCCTCACCCCACTTTCCCTCCCTCCCTCCCATTGAGCCGTTAGAGCAGGAGTGTAGTGTAGTTGTTGTTTTCAGGGTGTGTGTGTGTGTGTGTGTGTGTGTGTGTGTGTGTGTGTGTGTGTGTGTGTGTGTGTGTGTGTGTGTGTGTGTGTGTGTGTGTGTGTGATAGCAGATAGCAGTTCTCCATGACGCCGCCTGCAGACGACAGCGGCATGTGACTCTGCTTCATCTCAATAGCACACACTCCAGGGACACACACACACACACACACACACACACACACACACACACACACACACACACACACACACACACCCTGAAAACAACAACTACACTACACTCCTGCTCTAACGGCTCAATGGGAGGGAGGGAGGGAAAGTGGGGTGAGGAAAGGGAGAAGTAGAGACAGAAGATATAACTGAAGAAAGAAAAGAGAACAAAGAGGAAGTTGAGACGTGCCGAGTTCATTTGAAGTTTATTGTGTTATTCTCCTTCACAGTAAATAAACCAACAACATAATATTCTGTTCAAATGGAAATCTGTGTGTGTGTGTGTGTGTGTTAGTAAAAGACTAAAACAGCAATGGAATGATTTTAAGACAGGAGAGAGTTAAAGAGTTAGGAAAAAGAAGGCAAGGAGGGAGGGATGAGGTGAGTGAAATAGAGGGTGGTAGGACGCATGAGGAGACAAGGGAATGAGAGAAGAGGTAAATAAATAAAGGAGTTAGGGAATAAGAGGGGAAGAGAAGGAAGGAAGGGGTAAATAAAGTATAGGGTGGTAGGAAGCAGAAAAGAGAACAAGACAAGGGGTAAGGGAGGTAGTGAAGGAAGAAGGGAAGGAGAAAGGAGGTAGAAAAAAAATTAGGAATCAAGAAGGAAGGAGAGTAAGGAAGGAAAGGAGGAGGTAAGAAAGACATAAGAGGTAGGAATTGAAAGAAGAGGTAAGGAAGGAAGAAAGGAGGTATAGAGGAGGCAGGGAAGGAAAGAAAAAAGGAAGAGGAGAAGAATTCCCAGCAGGTATCTGACCATCTGAGAGTTTATTGTACAATATTATTATTATACAATTGTGTTCATATTCTTATTAATATTATTGTTACTTATTATTTTGATGCTATTTTTGATGCTATTTTCATGCTAATAAAGCCACATCGAGTTGAACTGGAGGTGAGTTTCTGTGACCGTGTGTGTGTGTGTGTGTGTGTGTGTTTACAGACGCATTCCTGTTTGAAGGTTTGAGGGCTGCAGCGATGAGTTGTAGAAATATATCGGGACATAAAAACGTGATAGAATGCAGCATGTTAAATGAGTCTTAAAGGGCCGGTGTTCTCCGTTACCTCTCGTGGTAACGAGATGGTTTCTATCTAAAAGTACAACGGAGCTAAATGAAAGTTAGATTTGATGAAACAACGTCGTGCTGTAACAGAGTCCTGGTTAGAGTTCAGAGTCACGGCTCGTATCAGCAGAACTAAAGAAACGGAGCAAATAGAACTTCTGCAGATCATCAATGAGCCATATATTATCCACACAGATCGTCTTTACCTTTACAAACTCTCAACAATTCTCAATGTTGTCCTTTTACTTTGCTATCGTCAGTTATCGAGGTTCTTAGCACAAAACACGATTCGAATGATTAGGAAATAAAAAATCGTATTTCTATTACTTTAACAAATCGTGACATTAGTCGTTTTTATGAAGTATTATAAGCTTCTTTGAGCTCATCTAATATCTATTTCATACTGCGGGACAAACAAGTGGATTTATGGAAGTTTCTCACCAAAAACGAAATAATGACGTTAAAAAACTCTTTCGGGAATCCTTCCTCCAGAAGAAATAGTCCCTTTAGGAGCCGCTGGATTATTCAGAGGAACTGAGTCCCATTCACCTCCATGTTGTTGCTATGGAGATAAGATAAACCTCAAAACCTGGAAAAAGAAAAAAACTATCCACATGGATGCTCACAAATAAGTTTGTTGATGTTTTGGAATTTAGGTGAACTGACCTTTAAAAAAAATACTCTTAATATCGCCAAGAGGACATTCTCATATCTGCCTTATTGCTTTAAGTATTTGATTTTTAAACTAAAACCTCAGTTAGTTTTCATTCCAACATTGTTAAATCTCCTCTCTGTATCTTGTTGAAGCGTGAGATGGCTGTATCATAATACTGTTTATGTGTGTGTGTGTGTGTGTGTGTGTGTGTGTGATGTCTCCTATTACACGAGGCCGGGTGTGGGAATGTGTGGAATGCCGGGTGACGTCAATGGTGACATTCCTGGAGCCCCGAGTCCCGGGACAACAGCTGAGGACGACAGATCCAAGAGAGGAAGAGGAGGCAGAGGAGGAGGAGGAGGAGGAGGAGGAGGAGGAGGAGTGGGGAGGAGAGAAAAGGAGACGATAGGAGACAATGGTTGAGAAAGAAAAATGGAATTGGATGAGAGAGGAGGAAGAAGAGATAGAGGGAAGGATGGAAGGATGGAAAAAGACAGCTTGAGGAAAGGAAGTAATATGGATCCTCACAGAAGAAAAGAAAATAAAGTGAGAGAGGAAAAAGAGTTAAAGGGCGAAGGAAAAGGAGGGCGGAGGAGGCAGAGAGCGATAGAAGATAAAGGAGACAGAGGGGAGGAAGGGAGGAGGGGAGCAGGCGGCCGGGTGGATCCGATCACCTGAGCTGCTTTCTGGGAAGAAGAGGTTTCATGTTTCGACACACGGAGGAGCCGTGACTTTGACACAGCGAGCTGCCGGGATCCTGACAGGAACACTCGATACGCAGACGATACTCTACTGACCGTCGCCTCCATCTACTCGGGAACTCCTCAGTCAGTTTGGCGAAGAGAGGATTAATTTCCTTCAAACGGATGTGTCACAATGCAGCCAAAGACTCTTGAGCCACAGGAGGGACATTGCTTTCAACTTTGTCAAAACAGCAACATTCCCATTTAAAATTAATTCTATATTGAGATCAAACAAGTCCAAGCTATGCGCTGATTGAATAAGCCTCACCGGCAGCCTCATAGACGGAGGTCAGAAGAGGCCTGCTACACCTACTGGCAGGTTTCAGAAGACCGCTATCATCTAATCACACAGCTGATCATCGATACTCCTCCGGAGGCCGTAGTAACTATGTGACGTAGAATAAAGAGAAAGTAAAACAAACACAGGACTGGAAAACAAAAGTCAGCGCTGGCCTATTTTATGTTACGTACTTAAAGGAGCAGTGTGGGGGATTCAATGGCAGAAATGGAAGTTAATACTAATAACTATGTTTTCATTCGTGTACGATCGAGTATCGTTGTGTTTCTGTTGTGAGCCAGTTATATCTTTATGGTGAGGTCCTCTTAACTGAGTCCGCCACGTTTCTGCAGAAGCCCAGAACTTACAGAACCAACAACCCGCTCCAGCAGGAACCTTTTGTGTTTTTACCAGGAGGCAACCTCCACTTCTGGAAAGTGAAGCCGATGCTCGAGTGTGTCAAAGCTGCATTCTGCAGAGGCGTTTCAGTTGGTTGCAGTTTGCAACCTCACCACTAGATGCCACTAAATCCTACACGCTGCTCCTTTGACCCAAACACAAATAATACTTATTTTAGCCCAAACCAGGAACCTAATTCAGTAGTTTGTTGCTGTTTCACTTTAACAACGTGGTAGCTGCAGTGTGGCCCAGCTTACGCATTAGAATAGTAGTAAAAACTGCTGATGAAGCCCCTTTTATCGGCTGATAACATTGCAACATTGAAAGTCAATCACAACTTTTTATTTGAAGAGGAAAAACGGAGGAGTTATTCAAAACTTCACTGTAATCTACTTTAACATACAAGAATAAATACCTCAATGATATCTGGGGAACGGCTGCGAGGTAGAAAGCTGGAACTCTCACAAAACAATCAAACTTTATATTTACTTTTCTATTGTGGTTGGAATACGATAAGTTCCAAAAGTAGTGATTTAATCTTGTAACATTGTAACGCAGTTTCTCTTTTTGAACAACCAAACATAACTGGTCCTTTCAACAACACCGGCGCATTAATGGAGGCCAACTCCTGAGAGCTGTGCGTCACAGAGCGTGTCTACTTTCATTAATAGCCTTGGAAAACTATTACCGATATTGAAACTCGGCGTATATTCCATTTGATGCAGTGCAGTTAATACAAACGTATTGATTTCCTTTTGCCCACCCTGAGACAATATGTTTATCGAGTGAGTAGAGATAGAAGAAAGCACCAGCTTCCCACCATATCTATTGCAACAGGCTGGCTGGCGGTATCTCTCCCGGCTAATGGGATTTAAGAGCTCTGGCCAGTGTCAAAGTCACCTCTGAGGAGAGTCCTGTGCCAAGACGAGGGACAGTTGGACGATGGGGGCGGTAGATTATTCCAGAGAGAAGACGAGGGGGAACAGCTGAGAGAGACAGGATGAAAGGGGGAGGGTGGGGGGAGGGGAGGAGCTGTGGGTGGAGAGGGGGAAGAGTATGGAGCTGAGGAGCAGACTGCTGTCAGGGTCCCAGGGTTTTTAATTTGGTGCCATTGTTACAGTAAAACTAACGCCTGGCAGCTACTTACAAAACAAAGGTTCGGTTGAGGCAACAAAACAAACATTAGGATTAACTAACAAAGGCACGTAATTAAGTTTAGGAAAACTGTCGCGAACAGTGAGGTTTTAGGTAACAAAAGCACAACCATTAAACCACGCCGGCGTGTGGAGCACCGCTCTTGTGGTCCCGTCCTGCCAGCCATGAGGGGACTTTGATATTTAACACGACTTCATTTGCTCTGATTGTTACTGTTACATGCATTTCATTTGTGTGTCCACCACCAAACATGATCCCAATTTACTCTTCATTGGCAATATTTTCGTCCTGAGCGACACGCAAAAACAATGAGTGTCCATGTACACGAAAGCAATAGATTGCATTGGTGGCCTGCCATGATACTGGGCTCCAGCAACTGCAACACACAACTAAGTAACACCACTTGCATAACAAGAGATCAGCTAACATGACAACGGTGCGTATGATATATTACAATCAACACCTTCAGCCAGTGACTCTGCGTACGGCCCTGTGGTAACTAAAGCAACTGAACTACGTGGTCAGGTCCAGGATGAGATGCTGGTTTGGGTGAAGATAACTTGTGTTATGACGTTAGTACAGAAGTTACGGAACAAACGAGTCAACGGTTTCCTCTGGTTTCACACGGGACACTAACAGAGGCCTCCTGGGTGAAAGTCCTGTGTTTTGCCTAGTCGTAGGTAAACAGTGTCTGAGAACAGGCTGGACATGAACAGGAAGTCCGCCTGCATTCATGGACTACTAGGCTTACTATCAGCTGTTTGACGGCTGAAATCAGTTCCACATTTTTGTATCTTACAGCAGTAATCCCAACCAGGAGTTGTTGTCACGTACCAGCCGACAGACACCGCGTCAACAACATCATCACAGTTTAAGACGCTCAACTCAGCTCTGGTTTCTGGAAACAACACAAAGACAAGAGCAGCTGTAAAGCTTCCAGAAGAGTTGATGTAACTTTCAGTTCCTCTTTTCAAACACTGTTCCCTCCAAGCTGAAACTCGTCCTGTTCTCTGGACTGTTGACGGGCAGATTGTCCCGCGAGCCCCTCAGCTGTCGCCAGTCAACAGGTGTTTTGGTGCTTGTGTGTTCGTGTCAGTGTGTGAGCTGTGCACATGTGACCGCCTGTTGCCACACAGGAAAACATTCTGCGTCTGCAAGCCAGACTCAGTCAAATGATTTCCCTTTTTCCCTTAGTGCAGCTAAGACACAGACCGCAGGGTGGGTGACACACTGTAGTGTGTGTGTGTGTGTGTGTGTGTGTGTGTGTGTGTGAATAATAAACTAAATTATTCTGAAGAAACGTAGGCTACTTACGGACGGGACTCGGGCACCCTCCGTTTGAGTTCCCCAGATCTCCCAACAGAGCACCTACAACAGAAGAACACACCACGGCCGTCACATGTAACAGCGTTCATTCTATTTAATATCAAAACCCATCATCTGAACAGCACTAATATAAAAAATGCTGCACATCCCGTTTTTGAAAAATATCATTAAATCAAGTGTCATTAAAGAAGTGCTTCCGCTATCGGCTCTCACTTCACTCAGTGGAGGATCATAATTGGTATCAGTTGGGCATTAACATTTGATTTATGAGTGCCGGTTTCACCAGTTCTCAACGCTACTTATGTCTATTGGGAGGAGAAGAAAAACATCATGCCACTTATTTTAATTGACTAGAATTACCAGCCTCGTGAGTGTATCCCTCCGCCGACCAGTCGAGTTACAGTTTACATCCAAAATATCAACCCTTCATCATTTCATCTGTCTGTATATGAATGTGTGACATCTTCATAATTAGCATAAGAATGCTTAAGTTATGGTGTTGAGTGAGGTCACAGTAACCCTCCAGGTGTTCCTGAGATATCTCCACAACGAGAACGGACAGAAATGACGGACCGGAGACACGAAGGACATGTTTCTATTGTACTAGAACACGACTATTGTGATTCTGTGTGTGAAAAAACATCAAATAATATATATATATATATGAATACACCATAAAGTCTAAAGTTAAAGAGTTTCCTGATTCAGATCAAGAATAATATGATTAAAGCAAAACATTTCAACTGGTTTGCAGAACGTGTTGAGCTGCGAACATGTTTGTGTGCAAAACGAGCTAATGAGCTGAAGCTGCTCCTGTTTGTAAAGCTGCATGTAGCAACGCCTTTATAATAACAGAGTATTAAACGGCTGAATGTGAAAGGCGGTCGGCTGCAGCGAGGATCGTCACGCTGACTCTGCAGCTCTACGGAGCATTTCAGGGTTTGGTTGAGTGGCCGTGGTGTTTACAGCTTGTTCTGCCCCCAAACACACTGAAATACACACAAACAATGCTTTAAAATAACAGCGTCATCAGCAGACAAACACATTTCTATACTTGTGTCTGTGTTTATCTTAACATCAAACGGCATTCTTCTGCAGTGGAACTCATTCTTCAGAAAGGTGGAAACAGGAGGTGGTTGATGGTGATCGTATAGATGTAGAAACCACCAATGAGCAGACATGAAGAACCCAACACAGCTCCGGTGATGTGGGGGGGGGGGGGGTTATCCATTACTGCGATGTGAAACCCTCTTGCCTGGGAGAACGGCATGTTATGAAAGATGCTGTAATGCATTTGTTGCGCGTTACATCACCTGATTCTGACTCACAATGAGATTACGCAGGTCGGAACAAAGCCTGATCAGTAACCTTGTCTGAGACGCAGAAGGATCGGGTTCACGCCGGCCCCGGCCCGCGGAGATGACGGACGTCTGTCGTTAATTATTATCCCGGCGCGCTCTCAGCAGGCCGGCGGGGGAGCGATACACCGACGACACTCTCGCAAAGTTCTCCGTACGAAATAAGCTTCAGCAGGTAGAACAGAACCATGACAACCACGACTCTAATGGCTTATTCAAGCTTCAAGGGATAATCAGCAATCAGCACTTTGACACGCGAGGAAACTGTTTGTGCTTTTATTCCACCCCGTGCGGATCTAATAATATCTATATCTATATATACACGTGCTGTAGCTGCTGCTCATTACAGAGAAATTAACAGTAAAGCTGTTACTCTCTAACTACAGTCAGATTCTCTAACCGGTGCGTTTGTTAATGAATATCTTTCTCAAACTCAACCAAATACAATTATATTAATTAATCACGACGTTTTGTGAAAATCAAGATGACAATGTGGGTAAATGTAGACCGTCATTCAGCCGGCTGTTTACATTATTTTGTCCACCTCTGAGCGTAATACGCTGTAATCTTTACAGCAGTTTACTGCTCATGCTGTCGAGAAGGATTAGTAGTCTAGTTAAACTTTACGTCTTCTATGGAAGAGCTGAAGACTAAAACAAGAAAACTGATTCAAATTAAAGTATATATATACATATATATATATATATACATATATATATATATGTATATATATATATATATGTATATATATATATATATATATATATATATATATATATACATATATATATATATATACACATATATATATATATATACATATATATACACATATATATATACACATATATATATACATATATATATATATATACATATATACATATATATATATATATATATATGTATATATATACATATATATATATATATACATATATACATATATATATATATATATATACACGTATCCTTTAAAGTTTTAGTAGAACACTCACATGCCCACATGAACATTACGCTGCTCCTTGTAGTTTCTGTGGAGGTTTGGAGTTTGTTTTATCATTTCATGTCTAAGTGCTGCTTCCACACATGCTGATGCTGATGCTGATGCTGATGCTGATCATCACAGGACTCCACCAGATCACTGGGCGCTGCATAGAGCTGTGATATTGACACTGCCTCAGGTGATGGATGCAGAGGACCGGTTCGGACCAAAGCGCTCCACGGCGTCTCTCACCTGCGCTGGCTGGTCGCTGTGGTAACCCTGGCGACACGGTGTTCCTCTGCAGAGCCGGTTGCTGTGGCGACAGGAGGCGGGGGTCTGTGAGGCTGGAGGTGATGAAGGAGGTGGTGGTGACCAGGGCGCCGCCGGGGTTGTTGCTGAACTGGTTGGACACCGGCACGGTGACTGGCATGGAGAAGGTGGGCTGTGGGACTGTGGACTGGTGGAGAGACAGGAAGAAGGCGGGGCTTAGACGGCTGTGTTTACACACACACACACACACACACACACACGTATACAGTCATGAACAGGTTAGTGATCTGCAGCAGAGCCAGCGAAACCCACACACACACACACAGTGACTTGGTGGAAAGGCCTTTCTCATCTCATGCCAGGTTAAGACTCTTGTTGCAGCAGCGGGTTATTGCGGCGGTTATTGGTGACATTCCAGCAGCTGATCCCCCCCCCCACTGACATGTGCTCATCACTGGGAGCGTTAGGAAACACCCTACTGGGTGAGAGATCGTCCTTCCTCTGCTACGATAAGGCCGAGCGCCGCCTCTAATATCTCTCCAGAGGAAACAAACTCTTCTTCTACTTCTGTTATTTAGTTACATGTGCTACCTCGGGACCTGAGTTGACCTCTGAGAGGAGATGAGCAGACAGCAAAAGAAGAAGAACATAAATCAAGGGCAAGGACCTGTGGTGGTCCAGCCATCTGACCCACTTCACCCTGTTCCAACATGCTCTGAAAGAAGGCCTTCTATATTTAGAATGTGGGCCAGCGCTGCGCTCAAAGAGCCGGAGACCCAGTTTAACGCAGAGGAGGGCGACAGCACCTTCCTGCCCTCGATCGCTGCCGCTTCCCTCCTGCCATGTTTGGTAACTTTTGTTGTTCTCATTGGAGGCAGAGAGGAGTGAAAAGCATGTGAGGAATATGTTTGACATGAGGCCTTTACACACCGTGGGACGGGAAGAACAAAAGACTTCCAGGATCCTGTTGATCCAGAGCGGCGTCAGGTTGAGTCCAGTGAAACGCAGTTCCCTCTGGTGAGAAGGTACGCAGTGCATATGACTAGGGCTCTTATTGTGAAAGGTAAGAGCTGGAGGAGCGGACCTGGTCTGGATGCCTTTGTCGAGTTCTAAAGGAGTAATAACGTTCACCTTCTTGGTTCGTGAACTACAGAGAACATCTTTAATATCTTCGTTACGCACAACGTGATTGGTCGATCTATTTAACCTCAGAGAAATCAACCGGGTTCTGAAAAAAGAAGCCAATATGTGGCCGTGCAATGTTCCCGCTCATATAATATATCGACGTAACAATTAACAGCACCAGACATACTGAAGGCCATAAACACTTTATTTTAAGGGATAACTTCCTAATAATCTAAAGATCTTTGTAATGTGTTCATAACTGTAGGAACGAAAATCTCAATTTAAAACCATCTACATGTTCATTTATTATTTAAATCAGTTAACTTGCGCCGAGTTAAAGACTTCTTCTATGAATGAATTAAATGGAACAGAAACACTGAACACCGTCTCTAACTTCCCTAAAACTAGAACCAACTTCTTGGGAACCATCTGAAAATGTTGCTTCTGTAAAACGAAGCCCGGCTCTAACTTTTAATGTGATTTTATTGCTGAAGTCGGCAACGACTCTTCAAACTCTGTGAGGTTCAATATTCCCCCGTCAGAGCGTGGAGACGGAGCCGTTCGCTAACCGGTGACCGGGCGGGTAGAGGTAGCGGCTAACAGCACTGCACCACTGCACACTGGCCAAGCAGGGGGGGTTAAAGGGAGGGGGGGGGGGGGGGGGGGGGGGGGGACGGAGTGATGGATGAAATGGTGAAGGGTGAGGGCAGAGGGGACGGAGGGGTGTATCGACACCTGGAACATGTTTCACTATTTAGACAGGACCAGCCTTCTGACCTCAAGTCAAGCGGTTATTAGAAAGTCTGAATGATTAATGAGATGAATATTAAATAGCAGCAGTCAGAGTGAAATTTGACTAAATGTGACTGTTTATAGCAAAGAGAATAACTATGATGAGGATATGAAAGTAAGAGGATTCATTGTGAGCAGCACCAGAACGTAAAGGAAGACGAGCATTTACAGAACGTAATAAAATAAAGCGTGGCATTTGATGATTGACTTTAAAGCGTTTTGGCTGCTGGCTCAATTATTTTCTGTTTTTCTCATTTCCTTCTGTCGGCATCAATCTAATCTAATCACCAAACATTGAAGTAAATATTGAATAATCATCTTTCTTTTTGAGTGTTTTGGACTATAGACTGCTTAGTTGCGTCTCTGTCCATCGCCAGCCTGTCACGGCCATAATGTGTTCTCGGCCACTTCTCCACAGGACCTCCGCGATGGAGCCGCAGCCTCCGGTTGCTAGGAGATCGGTGACAGAACTCTTCTTCTCTAAGCATGCATTTTAAACGTGCTCCGCTGAGCGTTAATCCGTGTTTCTGGCAAATTACAAGTGAATTTACATCCGACGCCTCCGACTCCGTTTAACACCGATGCTGCTCATAGCAGACAAGAGGGTTAATTGGGCCCTGCACGCCATCCTGCAGGTTTAACACAGAGGCTGAGAGCCTCAGGATGAAAAAGAAACAAGAAAACCTGGTAGGTAAATAATAAACTCGGAGCTTCAGCGGAGGCTCGTGTGAGGAGAACAAAAAGCGAACCTCCCTTCCCCTCAGAGGAGCTCTGTGTTTCCTGGATTCAAGGGTAAATCAGAATGCATTTAACTCGTAGCCTACTTTCCCTCTCCCTCCCTCCCGTCCTGGAAGCCTTTGAAAGTGGGTTTTTTCCCCTCCGTCCTATTCCAACTTCACGATTGTCACATGCTGTTTGTTTAGCCGCTGTGGAACATAAAGAAACGTCCGGTTGGCCGAAAGACGTCGCAGCAGCCGGCCAGTGGATTCAGTTTTAGTTGTCGCCTCCCACTCGTATCGCCGTCAGCTCAATCTTTCATAATATTTGAATACAATAAGAAAGGAATTCATTCAAACTGTTCAATCTGCGGCTCCACACTAGATGTATTAAAAGGAACGCTGATGCTTCCGATGCTCAGGGTCACCGGCACATCAACGCCTCACAGAATCACCTCGACCAGCGACCGTATCAGACTCACGGTCGTTAACGTTTACGGATAAAAACACGTTTTATTCTCCTCACAGGAACCGTACAGTACTGAGAGTCTATTCAGGCGAATGGGTTAATACGATATTCTACCGAGGCGGCGTTAGTTACCCAGATATACTGAAGGCTGGCAGTGTGGTGCAGCCAGCCAATAATATCATATCAGAGAAAGAAGGAAATATTGCAGGAATAATAATTTAATGATGAGCTTTTCCCCTCCATGCATGAATCTGCACCGTAAAATGTATGATTTGTCAGAATTGTTGAATAAGAGTTTGTATTACAGCGACATTCATCCCAATAGATTCCCCATTACTGTCGTAAAGGAGGCCTGAGCTAAAGAACGCCGGCACAATGCGTTTCTTCAGATATGAACGCCATCGCAGCAACAAAAGAAGGCGTGGCGTTAACACGACAGCCTCGGACACTACTTGGTTAAGGTTGAGGGAAAGATGGTGGTTTGGGTTAAAATAACTCCCGACGTGTTACTCAAGGACGGAAGTTACGTGAAGTTATTTTGTCGATTTACACGGGACATGAACAGCGGTCTCCTGAGTGAAAGACCAGGTTTGCTTGAGCCACCCCCCCCCCCGTGTGTGTTTGTTATGGTCTTTATACTTCCTGATTAAGTGGAATACGCAAAACATTTAAAGAAAGCACCACCAGCAAACCCTTCAATATCGAGGTATTTGGTCAAAATGATTGTGATATTTATTCTTGTCCACACCGGCCCGGAGGACAGAGTGTCAGACTTTATTACTTATTCATTGTGAAAGCCCCAAAAAAGATGAAAACTAAAGCAGAAGTGATGAACTGTGGAGCTCCAGCAGCACTCTGTAGCTCCCCATTCACACTGAGCCTCTACAGGAGACATGCTGAGCTCTCTGCTGAAGGCACCGTGGAGCTGCTTGTGAAAGGAGGAAATCTATCTCTTATTCAATTTGCCGACCCAGAATCTCAGAGCCAGAACAGGATCAAACCACAGACCCTCCGGATAAAATAAAAAGCTCCTTTTCTCCTCTCCCCCCCTCTTCCACGGTGCCGGTGTAACAGGAACAGAAACGCTCTCTCGCCAAGAGTCCTGCCCTCTCTCCCTCGCCACGCTCCCCCTCACCTCAGGAGGTATTCTAGTACAAGTAGGATTACGCTTGTATATCCCGGCCCCGAGCTGTCATGCTGGGGATTATGATGGCTGAGGGGAGGAGTGGTGGGAGGTGATGTGTGCTTCCGTTCGCTGGTTGCCCTGTGTGAAAGGTGTGCTGTGCAGGCTGAGAGACTGAAGGCCAGGGTGGTGGTGGTGGAGGTGGTGGAGGTGGACGCCAGCGGTGTTCGGCTAGCATCCCATCGCAGAGCGCCGAGAGCTGCGGCTCTCCGCGGGAGTTCAGTTACTAATAACATGAACAAAGCTTGTTTTTAAAAATGACCAAAATAACAGAAAAGACTATAAAAACGTGACTATACGTTGACATTAGGGGTGTCACGGTTCACAAAACTCACGGTTGGGTTCGGTACGATACAGTGGAGCCACGGTTCGGTACGTTTCGGTACAGTAGAAAACTATAAATGCCAGAGAAATGTACTTGATTTAAAAATATATTTATTCATTACAACTAACATCATGAAGTTATTCTTTGACTTTGAACAATGATGGAACTATACCTGAGTGACCCATCTTCTGCAGGTGTCTTCTTAGCAACACATAAGCTTAAAAAACAAAAACTGCTCCTTAATGTTATGTAGTATTGTTACTTACATCTTGCAAAAGAGAAGTGTCTGCGATTGCACGCTTGTTTGTTTCACGCTTGCTTGTTTTACACAATCCGTGCTCCAAACGTGTTGATTATCACCATGAGGCATGATCCCCCCCCCCCCCCCCTCGCGACGTCTGGTTGCCATGGCAACTTGTGTGAGGAGTGGAGGACCTAGTTAGCGCTCCTCTTCCCTCTGTTGTTTGTTCTTGTACTTTACTGAACATGCAGAGGCATCTGAAGGCCCTGATCCTCCTGAGGATGCTCCTCCTGTGCCGGGTGTTCAGGTGAATAATCACACGAGTCGCTCTGTTTGGTGTTATGCTGCTTTTTTCTCAGGATTTCTTACGCACACAAAGTCATACATAGTCCCCCCTTATTTAAATTAAACAAGATATGAAATCTGTCAGGACAGGTTGAGTATTGCACACTTTGCAGTTTTTCAATTACTCTTTGAAAATGAGCTGTTTATGAAACTGACTCGTTAGGATGAAGCTGAAACGATTAGTCGCTTCATTAATAATCCTCTCAAGCTTCTAAAGTATAAACTTCTGTTCTCTTTGTTGTGTTTGATAGAAACTGAATATCTTGGTTGGAATAAACGAGACATCTAAAGACGCCACCGTGAGCTCTGATGTGAATCGTTTTTGTCGACCAAACTTATGATATAATTCATCCGAAGGATAAAATCATCTGCAGATTAACCGACGACGAGGAATCACGAGCTGCAGTCCTGTAGTTTTAAACGTTTAACTGTAAGTCAGTCAGCTCGGCCTCTACGTGCCCCGCTCAGTCACACTCCGTCAGAGGGGGTTGTGGGTAGTGATTTGGGTGGTTGGGGGGGTGCTGTTGGTAAGAGGTGAAGTGGAGGGAGGTAGAAGGGGGTGGGGGATGGAGCGAGTGCTCTGTGAGTAGTCAGGCCGCCATCAGCAGCCGGAGAACCGGTTGTCAGCGGCAGCAGCAGCAGGAGGAGGGGGGGGGGGGGTTACACAGAGGAGAGTGGGGGGGCGGTACTCACTGACAGCCTATAGTTCTGCATCATTTTATCAAACTCCTCGTCAATTTTTTTGTATTTCTCCTCAGTGCGGGGGGTGAGGGAGAAGGGCTCCTCGGGGTCTGGGCTCTCAGAGTCCCGGTGCTCTTTCTTGTTCAGAGCCTTCGTTTCCCCAAAACCAACAGAAGAAGAAGAAGAGGAGGAGAAGTAGGAAGAGGTAGATAGAGAGAGCAGAAGAAGAAGGGTGGGTTAGATAAGGTGACACAAAGCGTGACGGTACTCACGCCGTAGCGCTTGAAGAGGCTGTCCAGGTCCTCCGTCTTGCGGTACTTCTCCTCGTTTAGCGGGCTTTGATCGATGGAGTCGTCTCCGTCGGGCTCGGGGCTGTTGCAGCCGTTAAAGCCTTTCTTTCGCAACGTCTGAAGCGGCCAGAGAGAGAGGTAGAGGAGGAGAAGGAGGAGGAGGCACGTTTACATTTCAATTTTCATGCATGCACTTTTTTGGCTTGACCAACTTTTACCAAAAAAAAAAAAAAAAATTATTTTTCCTTTCACACAAACAACCATAAAATAAACTGATGTAACTCTGATGAGACTCCACGTCTGAAGATATCTACAGGCCAATGTTGACTCATAGTCATAGCGCCACCTACTGGTAACAGGAAGTACACTTTGGCTCGTTTCTCTTAACAAACCAGATCAAACTTCATCAGATTCCTCCCACACACGTGTAAGGTGTTCATTACGCCAGACCATGAAGCTTTTTCACCTCACCCCCCCCCCCCCCCCCCTACAAACATTTTGACAAAGCAGCCCTCGCAGTACGTTTCCCCCAGATCTATGACATCTGGTCGGCACATGCATCACTGAGTGAAACCATTTCCATCTCACACAAACACAAACGATTGTCCCAATCGCACCACAGCTGCTGACTCCGTTGCATAAAACTAAAAAAGTCAGAAAGCTCTGAAATAAAAAGACGTGACTCTGTTGTATAAACCTGAGCTGCACGACACACTGAGGCGTCACACCGAACACACGGGCTAATCAACGGCGTCGGTAATTGGTGTGAAGCTTTGACTCTGAGGAAAAGTGGCTGAGCGCAGCTAAAGGGTGACGGGGAGTTGGGCGAGGCACGCGAGAAGAAGAAGAGGAAGAGGAGGAGGAGGAGGAGGAGGAGGAGAGAGATCGAGGCTCTTATTTTGAGAGGATTCTGCTCAACGAGATTTACCGTAAAGTAGCTTTGCCTGGTGGGCCCCGTTGACCACACAGCCAGGCAGAGAGATCCTCGCTGCAAAACGGATCTTAAACTTCTGTGGTCCAAATACGAGCTTTAGCCCTGAGCCGCGTAAGAAGAAGAAGAAAATCCCTCGCCTTGAAATCTATCAGCGAAAGGAGAAATAGGACCGTAGCACGCTGCACAAATCAAGTCCTTCATTCAGGTCATAAGACAAGTGAAGAAATCTGCCAGCGCAGAATAATATTACATCCTGTCCCCGAGAGAAATCAATGATCGCTGCAATTGAATCAAGGAAAAATGTAACTTGATTTGAGGAATTAGTGAAACAAGTTGCAAGAATGGAACAGCACTGACAACATGAGGCTCACAAAAAGGCCATAAAGTATATTTTTAGATGTTTTTTTTGGTACATTTACTACAAATCATGTTTTTGCATTCAGGAATTTGAAATGCATTTGTCTTCTTGCGGCTCTGGGTAGCCATTGACCTCCATTCATTTAGGTTAATCTCCTGTCAGACTCTTGGAACCAGCTGTAAACACGACATCGACGTATTATGACTTCATGAAGGCGTTGCCAACAGTAAACTACGTTCACATCCTGAGCTACATTTACGTTGGTTTGGAGATGATGAATCCAATATTCGCTCTACGTTTAGCTCTGCTTCTGGTCTCCACCAACTCCCGAGGAAAAACAAATGGGCTCATTGGTTGCTCGATGTTCCACGTTCTTCACCAGCGTGGAGTCTTTCATACAATGCTCCATTTGTCGTAAATCATCATTTACCCAAAACAATTAGCTGTTAGAATAACATCACTCCTATTGATGAGAGTAGCTTCAACTAGCACAACTCAGGCCAGTTTGAAAAGTCAGCTTATTGATTTTCAGACCGTTTGGAAATCAACGGATACATAAGAATACATAAAAAAGATCTAAAACGTGTGCATTTGAAAGTGCTCAGCAAAAAATGCGTGCAGAGTACATAATTCATAGTTAAAACAAACTAAAATTCTGGTTTGGTTCTTTCAGAGTTCAATTACAGACGGATATGATTTTGTATTTTCTACAGTGCATCGCACAAGAGATGTTAAACATCGCTTCATAAAATATCCATAAGTAACAAAGCACTCTGAGATCATGTACAGTTCTTCACTCAGCCTATACTTTCTTTAATTAATTACGCCGTGTCAAGTGTGACTGCAGTCGAGCGGTGGTCTGATTAATACATAAGCACATGTTCCACAACTCCGACTGCGAACAATCACTGCGACGTGAGGATGATTCAACTACACGCAACTCAGCCTCGGAAGTGGAGCCGGAGGGAAACTTACGCTCCGTGAAAAGCCCGAGGAGACGGAGGATCTTTTAATTCTGGAGGAATTAGCCTTAAATCCTCAGAAACAGGTGAGGCCAGGAGGGTAATGATGCCATTTGGATGTCAGTTCTAATAACAACAGCGCTCTTTGATATGAATCTCATTAAAACTGGAAGCCATTATTATTATTACCGCGGTGTCAGAGCGGCGTTTTATCTCCCCACAGAAACGGGTTATTAGACAGATTTGTTCCAACACGGAGACAGTCGCCTGGTTCTGCTGTTCAGTCTCGCCGGCGCTCTGATCTGCAGCTTTTAATGCAAATTTGAAATGCACGGGAGTCGCCGCCGCGCTTTGTTGTCCACAGTTCACAGAGGAACACACACTCGGCACCGGCTGACGGCGTGTGACTGTGTGTGTGTTCTGACCTAAAAAAAAAAAAAAAATAAGAATAAAGGAACTATTGGAAAACTGAAATAAATAAAACGGCTTCAACATGACAATGACGGCATGTGAAAGAGGGCTGCAGGGAGGACGTGATCGAGGCGTGGACCCCCCCCCCCCCCCCCCCCCGCTGTGAGGACACAAAGAGATAAAGCTAACAAACAGTTACACCTGCATACTTGTGAGGACCATCAGTGACATCATTCTGGTCGTGGCCTTTCTCAACCATCATAATTACATGTCTGACCACAAGTCTAACCATCAACAAATCCTAAAAGATAGCTCCTGGTTTCATCTTCATACTTTTGGATGGGGCGTTTCAAGAGAACGTAACAGGTTCTCTTGAAACATCCTGGGCTCCATCATTACCCAGGACCTCAAGTGGGAGCTGAACATCAGCTCCATCACATAGAAGGCCCAGCAGAGGATGTACTTCCTGAGGCAGCTGAAGAAATTCAACCTGCCAAAGACAATGATGGTGCATTTCTACACAGCCATCGCTGAGTCCATCCTCTGCTCCTCCATCACCGTCTGGTACTCTGCAGCCACTGCCAAGGACAAGGGCAGACTGCAGCGCATCATTCGCTCTGCTGAGAGGTGATCGGCTGCAATCTGCCAGTCCCTCCAGGACTTGTTCGCTTCAAGGACCCTGAAGCGAGCACGAAAGATTGTAGCCGACCCCTCTCACCCTGGACATGAACTGTTCATGCCCCTTTCTAAGCAGCTCAAGGATCGAGATCTCTCCTCTCAGGTCGGAGGTGACGGCCTCTGTTTACCTCTGTGGATGCTTCCTCTCAGCTAATCCTGGTCTACCGTCCAAACTCTGAAGACCACCTAAGACCTATTACATCCTGGGGGGTCCTAATCTGGATTAGACCAGGTCACTGGAAGGCCTTTCCTTACACACACAGTGAGAGTGAGTGACTGGTCAGTTTAGGTCAGCTGATCGCTCTCACTGAAACAGGTGAATTATTTACTTCATAATGTACTTAAACCGGGATCACATCTTAAAACCAAGTCTTAACTCCAATTCTATCGCCATACAAGAACACCGATATTGGATGTTTGTTTTTACACAGGCGGCAACCTCCGGTTCTACCGAGTGAAACCGATGCTTCATGTGTTAAAGCTGCATTCTCTCTAGTGTCCACCAGGGGGCGACTCCTCTGGTTGTATAGAAGTCTATGAGAAAATGACTCTACTTCTCTCTTGATTTATTACCTCAGTAAACATTGTAAACATGAGTTTATGATCTCAATCTCTAGTTTCAAGTCTTCTTCAATACAGCATGTTTATTTAGCAAATTCCAAATATGGTAACTTCTGTTCATCGGTTGCAAAAAAACCAAGATGGCGACGGTGAAGTGGCCGAACTCGAGACTTCAAACTGCGACGGCTACGTCCACTTCTTATGTTTAGACATCCAATACCAAAATGTGTGCATGGCAACTACTGCACGGTTAAGGCCAAGGAAAGACGGTGGGTATGCAAATAGACTAATGTTTAACGGTAGAAGTAGGCAACTCAAACACTTGGATAAGGTGAGGGTGAGATGGCTGTTATGGTTCAACACAAACAATAATTCCAGGTCTCTGACAGGACGAGAACTCGACATGAAAGTCAGATTTTTTTGTTGGCCGATTTTAATATCATCTTGCAACGTAAATCCCGACATGGACTCACTCCTGGGGATAAAAAGACAAGATGTCCTCACAGTCTCTGCTTACACATTTTGTGTTAAATGCTCGCACACACACACACACACAAACACCACACACACAGTAGTCCACTGATCAGCTTGTCTCTCAGTCAGTCAGCCATCTGTTCACCTGTCCGCTACCTCTCTCTCTCCCTCTCTCTCTCTCTCCCTCGCTCTATTGTGTTGCCAGGGTAAGAATACCCTGCAGAGCACCACGCCAGCCTCTGACTGGCTGCGGCTTCTGACAAACCCCGCCCCCACCCTCCCTCCCTGCCTCTGACTCGCTCGCTCGCCCACCCGCCTGGCCGACCTCTGTCTCCAGCTCTCCATGAAAACGACTCTGCTGCTCTGTCCCCCTCTTTTTTTGTCTCTCCATCTCTCAGCTCTCGACCCATCACCTTCAACGCATCTCTCTCTCTCTCTCTCTCTCTCTCATACAAGTGCAAAGTCTCACACTCGTCCTGTGTTTTTTCACCGTTAACATCTCTCTTTCTTTCTGCAATGTCTCCATATGCGAGTCTCCCAGGTCGGTCGTTTCCTCTCATCCTCTTTTTTTTCTCCCATCTCTCTCGCTCTCCTCTTTTGCCCTCCTTTCTCTCTCTCTCCTCCCTGCTCTTGTTGTTCATCCCTCGCTCTCTTCTTGGGCTGGTAATCAAACCTCTATCCTCTATGGTAAAAGCTGAAACACGAGTGAAGTCGTCTTTCCAGGTCACATGATTTGTGGTCCATATTGGGCCGTGGGTACGCTCGTCTTTTAAATGCAATTTTTGTGATCGGATACCTGAGATCAGATCTCATGTGTGTGTCCACACAAAGGGGCGGCTAGAAGACGGTGGATAAACACATTTTATTTCTGTTAATTCTTCAAAATAAAAGCCTACACTATTTTTTGCTGCTTACTCTTCCTCCCTGCAGTATTAGCAGACTTGTTTTATTGAAGACGAGCTGTTTAAAAGGCTCCACTTATTCAGGGATAAACCTATTTTGCTAAAAATCCTTCACAATAAAAGTCCCCTGCTATGTTTTCTGCTTAATCTTTCTTCTTGTAGTATTACTTGACTTGGTTTATTAAAGAATAGCCGCTAACAAAGCTCTGCTAATGCTGTGATAAACACACAACACTTAAATTCATGATCGAATGACGAAAGTCACATTAAAGCGTAACCACGGTTTCACTTCGTGCAACTTACTCTTCCTGAGGTTTTATTGCTTATTTAAAGGGGTTTTATCTTCGTCTAAACTGAGTGTCTACAAATAAAATATTCACACTGTGAAACTCTGAGGCAGATTTGTGATTTTGGGCTGTATAAATAAAACAGTAACGTTGACTTCTTCTTCTTTGAAGAGAGAGTTCCTAATTTAAATCACAACTTTGCAACATTCTCGACTGCTCTACAGTCTAGTACGGCGGCTTGTGATCCAGCAACATTTACATTTGTCACACAAATAAAAAAGCCTCTCTCTCTCTCTCTCTCTCTCTCTCTCTCTCTCTCTCTCTCTCTCTCTCTCTCTCTCTCTCTCTCTCTCTCTCTCTCTCTCTCTCTCTCTCTCTCTCTCTCTCTCTCTCTCTCTCTCTCTCTCTCTCTCTCTCTCTCTCTCTCTCTCTCTCTCTCTCTCTCTCTCTCTCTCTCTCTCTCTCTCTCTCTCTCTCTCTCTCTCTCTCTCTCTCTCTCTCTCTCTCTCTCTCTCTCTCTCTCTCTCTCTCTCTCTCTCTAATGAGAGAGAGAGAGAGAGTGTCTTTGTTTCTTCGTGTCGCTAACCCACCGAGCTGCGAGACGCCGTCTCCTTCACCGCTCACGAAAACACGTTGTGAAATGTCCAAAATTAACTTTGAACGTCTCTTGTTCTGTTTGGTGTCCTTTCATTCAACTAACGAGTCTCTGTTTCTAGTGCTTTTTCGTGTAGAGCATCATCAATGATGCATTAATTGAAGAGCCGAAAACAGATTAAATGTTAATAGATAACTGAATTATACCGAATCATCTTTATTGACTCATAACAAGTAAAAACAATCTGCCTTTACAGAAAGATTATTTCTATCTTTTGTTGTCTGGTTGGATTCATCCTCCAGACTGTTTTTTGAGTTCTTGCATCCTTTTTAAATTCGGACGCTTTTTCCGTTTGGTAACCCGTCGCTTCCCCAAACAGCTGTTAACCCCGCGGCTCCGACTGGAACTACTTCTCCTCGAGGTTAATGGGCCGCTCTGCTCCTGCCGGCTCTCGGGACGACTGGCTCGGTTAAAGAGGGACGTCAGCTCGAACAGATAATGGTCTGGATGGCTTGTGTGCGCTGATGGAGGCTGAACAAAAGAGGCGGCGGCCCATTAGTGAACACTTTGGTTTCAGGAATGCTAAGCGTCTGCTTTTTGTTGCTTGTTTGTTGTTTTAGGTGGATGTTTCATCGTTCAAGTATCACATTATCAGTCTGGAAACGAGTCACTAATTCATCAATCAAGGACTTTCACTTCTTAATGTCTTTTTAATGGAGCCTTGGCCCTTCTTAATTGTAGGGCTATCAATCAATTATGCAAGATTTGTGTCAGAACACTGTTGTGGCACATCACCACAGAAGACATCTTTGTCAAGTCCTTGGCCTTGAAATGCTGCAGAGATGCACTTCCACTTAACCCTCCATCTCACTAATGTCACTAAAGAATGACTCACTTTGTACCTTGGAATAAGACGTTAATGCACCAATAAAAAAGTGCCTCATTTGAGTCTATTTTATGATATATTGATGGCATCATAATATCGCAAGCCGCCTCCGTGTGTGATCTCTTAAGTGTCTGAGAGAGTTGTCGGTTTTCTTTGAACGGCATCGGAGGTCTGAGGTTGGTGCTGCTGGGTAACGTATCCTTATCTGATATCTAACGAAAGACGATGGACTTTTAATGCGTTTGGTCCAGCAACACCAATGACCCCTGGTTTGGTTTAAGATATCAACAGAAGTGGCGTTACTTAGTGCAATCACGACAATATGCTTCAAACTCTTAAAATGGCAATAAAACATACTGGAATCACTTAACCTTATTTTGTTAAGAAACAAATTTATATCTATATGGTTTGCACCCTAAAGCCTTGAGTTGGGCGATTTTGCCGTCACCATCTTGGATTGCGGCTGTCGCCATGTTAGTTTTTTTGGCAATCAATGAACAAAAGTTATTATTATTATTGGACTGAGGAGCAGTGACGTAGAGACGCCGTTTACGTCTCTGGTAGAGAGACCTGTCAATCAGCGTGTAGCCCCGCCCTAAATCATCACCCTGCTTTATGGTCTGTGTGACTCTAAATGGACCATAATGTACTAATGAACATCATGCTGTATTGAAGAAGACTTGAAACTAGAGATTGAGACCATAAACTCATGTTTACAATGTTTACTGAGGGAATAAATCAAGAGAGAAGTAGAGTCATTTTCTCATAGACTTCTATACAACCAGAGGAGTCGCCCCCTGGTGGACACTAGAGAGAATGCAGCTTTAACACATGAAGCACTGATTTAAACGAGTCTCAGTGAGAGCGATCAGCTGACCTAAGCGGACCAGTTTAAATACCATAGTTTAAATATTATTGAATAGCTATATTCAATATTAGCCAAATAATAAGCTAAATTTAGGACGTATCCGTCTGCATTAAATGTCTGCCCTGGCTCTTCGTTCAATCCACAACCCAAAATGTCGGCATTGTTCATCTCTGCAAACCACAGGATGAGTTAAATGTCGACGTTTCCGAACTGAAAATAGGTTTCATTCATATGTTTCATATCGGCCTCGTAAAGAAAAGACAGAGCAGGATTAGCTGAGAGGAAGCATCCGCAGAGGTAAACAGAGGCCTCACCTCCGACCTGAGAGGGGAAACAGCCTGTAACAGTCGGTTCGGGGTGGTGTAGTTTCAGCTGGCCGTGTTGAGGCTATCATGGTCGGCCCAGAGAATCCGTTAGTGAAGGGGCGACTCCTGTCACGTGTGAGATATATGACCCGGGAGGATCGGGGGCGGTGCCCGAAGCCCTAAACACCCCCCCCCCCCCCTCTCCACGCGGCGATGCTCGCTACAGGAACTGAATCCTTGAGCTGCTTATGAAGGGAAAAGTAAATAAAGGGGACATCCCCCTTTCCTCCGCCCATCTTGCTTTCTCTCATCGCTGCTCTTTTAGTATTTCCCTCGCTCGTGCTCCCTCTGTCCCTCGCTCTCCTTTTTCCATTCTTGCCCTGATTGGGATCTGCAGTCAAGCAGATTAACACATCCTGGCACACACGCACACGCACACGCACACACACACACACACACACACACACACACTCTCTTCAAGCAGCACGTGCATCTCATAGAGAGGCTGTGTGTGCATATGCATTGCCTCTCAGTCACGCACTGGAGTGAAGGAATGTGTAACCATGTGAGGAAGTCCACACACACACACACACACACACACACACACACACACACCCTTAAGTGCTTCTAAGCATACAGGGACATTGCAGTGTGCATGTACAGTACATGCAGGGTGACGGCACACAAACCCTAAAAACACATGCGTTTTTTTCTGAGTTTCTTATAACTACTGTTTGTCCTGATACAATAGTAAATGTCTTATATTGTAAATTAATTAAAAATAAGCACTGTTGCATCATGTGCTTGAATAATTATCATATAATTCATCCATACAGCCACATTATTGGCGGTTCTACTCTGAATTCCTCTGAAAGTCTTGGTGTTTCTGTGACTTGTGAGCAGTCGAGGCCTTTGGATGAACACGTTCCCTCGTCTTCATCAAAAAGATTTATGAAAAAAAGAAAACTCCTGTAATATTAAAAGCCGTCGCTACCAAACAAACATGGGGACATAAAAAAGTGTCACGAGACAACTCAAATAAAAGCTGAGAAATGTTGACAACTAATTCATTTGGATACATTTCTCCCTGAGCCACTCTGTCAATGCAACGATAGTCCAACGCTCCCGTTTGATGGCGTTTAATAGAAACCTCAGTGGGAAGCTGAGCCTTTAAACGAGGCGAAGGTATACATTTGTGAGACGTTTTTAAAGATTTACATGGTCAGTAGGAAACAATGGGTGGAGTAGTGAGGGACGGACCAATGTACGACTGTTTCTCTGTTTGTATAAGACGTCTTAACATTTAGAGTAGCACAATCTGCATCCTTCAAATAGAGTCTTGAGGTAGTGGAACATTTCCTGTTTGCAGGATTTCCTTCCTTATTTCGGAGCTGAATATTTCCCATTTTAGTGACTTAACAGATTTGTTAAGTTTAACTATTTGCAGGGTAGTACAGCAATTTTTTTTCGAGGAATTTTTCCAGCCTTTATGATCACAAAACGCCCCCGCAAATGAAAAACGGGTCAGGATTAACGGAAGACGGTCGGCGCCGACACCGTCTGAAACAACGAGGCGTGAGCTGCAGCCGGCAGACGGGACAGCTGAGGACAAACGCTGGGGAAAGATGCTGAATGCCTCCTGGACTACAGAGGGGAGGAGGCAGGAGGAGGGAGGAGGAGGGCAGCATTCAAGCCCCGGGATAGGAGGGAAGCTCCATGTAGGACACACACACACACACACACACACACAGATAGAAGCCGACACACGACCGAGAGGCTAACCAGGACTGAATATTGTATGAGGCGTTCTCATGGGCTGCTGCAGAGCATGCTAACAGAGAGAGAGAGGTGCGCACACACACACACACACACACACACACAGAAAGAGAAAAAAAGAGACAAGAGTGACACACTTGAAAACACAAACACATGTACGCACACAAACGGGGCCAGTGGAGCTTGAGCTGATGTGGCCCGGAGCAGTCCAACGCCCCGTCATGGTCCGCGCACACACACACACACACACACACACACACACACACACGCACACACACTTAAGAGCCATCTGCAGATGGAGATACTGCCTACAGAAAGGGCTTTACTGCTGACACTCTGAGACAGACAGACAGACAGAGGGTGAGAGAAGAAGGGAGGAAACGGCCGTGACCGAGTGAATCGGGAGATTAGGAGGGAGGAAAGGGAGGAAGTAAGGGTGAAAGGAAGAGCGGAAGTGACAGTGGGGGGAGGGGGGACATGGCACCAAACTCCGCTTCCTCAGTCTTACCTTCTACCCACTCAAATCCAAAAACTGCTTCACCAACACTTTTACTCAACGATTTCAGCCCTATGAAACAAGTGAGTACTCTAATATTGCTATATAACTTTTACTTCCATAAAAACTAGTCCTGGGACTAAAATGTACAGGAACCTCTCTGCTTTTCTCAGACTTCAGTTCTTATTGGACTTCATCCACTATAAACCTCAATTGCCGTTTTTCGACCAGACAGTCCTCGGAACGAGGAACTAAAAGTCCATTAGGCTGGTTAGTTCTGGAGACCATTGCTTTATGTGTGAGTGAAAGCTGAATGTTTGAGCCATCAGACACAAAGCACAGTGAACGGTCACAGTAGTTCATGGGTCGTTGGAAAGTACCACCCCAAGAGAACGGGCACTATTTTTGGAGGCCAGGAACTAAATCTAGACCCTGGTTTCTCTGGTTGAAGTGTATGCAGAAGGAAAGGTTCTGTTCTCAACAGTGCGTTGAGTTGTTCACGCTTTATGTCTCGATAAATATGGTAATATTTCTTTAAAAAACAAGGCTCCTCATTTCCTAAAGAGCTTCCTGGTAAAGCTGCAGGTGAAGAGGATTATTAGCTGTTTAGCTATCGATTGATTTAAATATTTGTGGATGATTTCAGACAGCTTGGAAAAGCACGATGCCTTGAAGCAGCAGTGAGAGGTCGGAGGAGGCTCTCAGGGGTTTACGAGATGAATCAAAAGATCTCTGAAGCCTCGGGGCTTCTTCCAACAACACGTTAGATAAAACCGCCGGAAAAAAATCAGGCTGCTCTCATCCAGCATTCGTAGCACAGGTACGGAAAAATAAGGAGCTCTCATTCGTAGATATCCGAACCAAAGAATTCCATACGGTAACCAAGAAATCATGAATGAGGAAATTGCCTAAACCTGACTAAAAACATTTTGTTACCCAAACCTAACTAAAAACATTTTGTTACCCAAACCTAACTAAAAACATTTTGTTGCCTAAACCTAACTAAAAACATTTTGTTACCTAAACCTAACTAAAAACATTTTGTTACCCAAACCTAACTAAAAACATTTTGTTACCTAAACCTAACTAAAAACATTTTGTTACCCAAACCTAACTAAAAACATTTTGTTACCCAAACCTAACTAAAAACATTTTGTTACCCAAACCTAACTAAAAACATTTTGTTACCTAAACCTAACTAAAAACATTTTGTTACCCAAACCTAACTAAAAACATTTTGTTACCTAAACCTAACTAAAAACATTTTGTTGCCTAAACCTAACTAAAAACATTTTGTTGCCTAAACCTAACTAAAAACATTTTGTTGCCTAAACCTAACTAAAAACATTTTGTTGCCTAAACCTAACTAAAAACATTTTGTTACCTAAACCTAACTAAAAACATTTTGTTGCCTAAACCTAACTAAAAACATTTTGTTACCTAAACCTAACTAAAAACATTTTGTTGCCTAAACCTAACTAAAAACATTTTGTTACCTAAACCTGACTAAAACATTTTGTTACCTAAACCTAACTAAAAACATTTTGTTACCTAAACCTGACTAAAAACATTTTGTTACCTAAACCTGACTAAAAACATTTTGTTACCTAAACCTGACTAAAACATTTTGTTGGCTAAACCTGACTAAAAACATTTTGTTACCTAAACCTAACTAAAAACATTTTGTTGGCTAAACCTGACTAAAAACATTTTGTTACCTAAACCTGACTAAAAACATTTTGTTACCTAAACCTGACTAAAACATTTTGTTGCCTAAACCTGACTAATGATACGACTAATCATCTGGAACCAAAGCGCACCACTTTGGTGTATCACTTTGTTCATAAAGGCTGTAAATCAAAAATGTGATTATTACCCAACATCACTAAATGCAATGTGATCCTGTCTACAGATGTGGACATAATTATATTTCAAAATAATGTGGCCAATTAGACAATGTTATTTAATCTGGAATTCCCGGGTAATTCCTAAATATATATTTATTAATATTTGATTTGCTTAAATCTATTCACAAGCTGCCCATCTGACTTTAGAGACAGTTTTTCTGCTGTGCTGCGTGTTTTTTTGTTTTGTTGGAATATGACTTTAACCTGAGCTCTCCACATGACAATAAATCCGCGGTGGTGACTTGATGTTGACGGTGTTTGTAGTTTGACCGATCGTGAACCTCCTGCAGCGATTATGCATGAAAAACAAGTGAGGAAAAAGAAACGTTCAGAAAGCGGAGCGAGATCCGGCTTTCAGTCGACGCTCCACTCTGAGGCCCGAGTGCCGCGCTGCAGTGTGCACGGCTCGCTGGATCCTGCCTCTCGTGTTCAATTCATGAGAGGGCCATTATGGATGAAAAGGGTCAGCAAGGCATGTAGATGTGCTGCGTGTTCGAGCTCCAGCAAAGATCTTTCCCCACAGGGAGGAGAGGCGTTAGGAAAACCAGTGTACTCCGATTACAGAGACGAAACTAAATGACCTCATCGCTGAGCTCTCTTCTACTCGATATGCAAATCAAAACAAATCTTTTTTCAGCTGCTCGCCTTCTATCTGGTGGCCATTTTGTGCCGAGGTGGTTTCCAATTGGATCCTCACTTCTGTTGTTGTTGTTATTTTGGTTTCTGGAGAGGCCCCTGGGTAACAACGGGGCCGATGCCAGAGGGGTAAAGGGGGGGGGGGGGGGGGTAAGAGGGAGGCCCAGCTGTCCCTACCTCTGCCCTCCCTTACAGGCAGTAAGCCAGAGTGCAGCCATGAACAACACGGGGCTGGGCTGGACTCTACAGCACCAGACCGGACTGGACCGGACTACATTTGCATTTTCTTCCCGTTGAATAGCTCCAAAAGTTTGGATTATACACTTATTTGCTTCCTTGCCGAGGGTTAGATGAAAATATTGACATATCCGTCTGTTAAATATGGAGCTACAGCTTAGCTTAGCATAAATCCTGGATCAGAGCTCCGTCCAAACCTCTGTTCTGACAGTTAGTTTGGTTTTTGAACGAACGAACCAGATTAAGAGCTCATGTGGATTTTTATTTCTTACCTCTGGCTAGGCATTTTCAGTCTTTATGCTAAGCTAACCACCTCTTCACATTTAAAGACAGGCTTGAGAGTGGCATTGGATCTTCACATCTCACTCCCAGCAAGATAATAAATAAGCATATTTGCCCAAAATCTCAAACTATTCCTTGAAGGAATGATATGTGGGGGCCATTCTTAATTGTTCTTGTTAATCAGTGTCACATATCAACATTAAGGGTGACTTTAAGTTGAATTATGACACCACGTCAGAATTTCAAATATGTAATCTTATTCTTCTATAAAGGCAACGTGCATGGCAACATTTCCTTTTAAACATTTTTCTCCCGTAATCAGGACAACGTATGAAAACATCCACATCTGGGTTGAAATCATTAACAACCTTCGATCGATCTTGTTCATCGGCAATACACTTTAAAACTCTGCGAAGAAGGCAACACGTACTAGCCAATCACAGACGAGTAGGGCGGGGCTTCGCTGTATGTGGGTGGAGAGGAAATCAATCACACTACCGTCAATAACAAACAGCAAAGAGAGGGCACTCCAACATTCCCCAAAAACTCTCTTGCACACTTATTGCTGGTGTGCCGTTGGTTAAGCTACAGCATGCCAATGGAGGCACATCACTGAAGATGCTACCGCTGCTTTCAGGTCCCTTGTTGTAACTATGGTGCCTTTTTGCAGCAGGAAACACGACAACTTCTGGGCATAAAATCCAACAGATGATTTTTGGTAAAAACTGGACCACAGACACGATGCAACAGCTCACAGTCAGTTAGACTGGACTGCAAAGAACTGGACTAAATCTAGATGAACCTTAGTTCAGATCTTAAGGATCAACTTAAACTATAAACTTGTTTTAATACCAAGAGACGCACCAACAAAGACCAGCAACTAAGAATACAGCAAACCGATTGTCCAACTTTCACACGGAAAAAAACCACACAATCTATCAATGAAACTGCTTCAGAAGTATTGACTCCAGCAGTAACAGGGGGTCAGTGAAGTGGACCTCGCTGATCAAACCCCTCCCACGCTTTACCTCGATGATGTCGGCGTTGGTCCGGCTCTCGTGCGGCTCGTTGTACTCGGTGTACTTGAGCAGGACCTTGTCCATGTCGGTGCTGGCGTACTGGAACAGCTTGTTGGAGTGGTTGAAGATGATTAGGGCGATCTCGCAGTCGCACAGCACGCTCAGCTCGTACGCCTTCTTCATCAGGCCGAATTTCCGCTTGGTGAACGTCACCTGGTGGAGAAGATGTCGGTGGATGTTTTATTATTGAATCAGGTAATCAATGATGCAAAACACTGCAAAGAAATCTCATTTGAAATCCATATTTTATCCCCGAAACAAGAGAAAATGTCATTTTCTAGTGCAGACTTTTGCTTTATCCTGTCAGGTTTCACAATACTGACTCTCATAACAAGAGAACCTGAACTGGAGACGAGAGGAATTACCTCACCCTTCTGACACATTTGTTTCCTCAGATTTAAGAAAGCTTTATCGTGAAGCCGCCCTTTGCTGAAGATATTTGATGCTGTGGGCCAAGAGACTCGCATGCAAAGGACTGCACATATTTATGTCAAAGCTTTTCATTAACAAATAGAAAGACAGACTGAGAAGCATCTTTCTAAAGCTGAACCACATACGCTCACGTCCTAAACCGCACATAAAGCCTTCACACAGACACGCCCGGCCCGCTCACATGTGTGTCGTCTGACACAACTTCCTGCTGCTGTTGTTAAACGACCACAATACCATCAAACAGTCATGATACATAACTGAGACTTTGATTAAAGGGTCTCAGAGCACATCAAGCCCCATCGTCTTCGGTCTGTATGTGTTCACATACGTACAGACAACATGTGTTTTTTCACTTTAACATTTGAAATAAATCAAGAGAGAAGTAGAGTCATTTTCTCATAGACTTCTATACAACCAGAGGAGTCGCCCCCTGGTGGACACTAGAGAGAATGCAGCTTTAACACATGAAGCTTTGACTTCACTCGGCAGAACCAGCGGTTGGACGGACGGACAACCCGAAAACATAATCCATCTGGTCTCTAGCCACCGATATCAGCAACAGGGAGGCATGCAGATCTACATCGCAGCCTCTAAAGCTCACTTTATCTAACTTTAAAACCAAAGAGTAAAAATGACTTCCTCAAGTCTTGTCGTCAAACTCAGTAACTCTCAATGTTCAAAAGAAAGGAAGCGAAAAAAGCACATTTCCCTAAATGTTGAACTGCTTTGTTGTTGTTTTTTGCATTTCAACACCTTAAATCAGTGTAACAGTGATGCATTCAGGCTGATGGTGCAGTACGACACAATACACAGGATTGAATGTAAGAAACTACTTTGTGCTTTAGGAAACAGGCTTCTAGACACAGCGTATAAACATGCTCTTTCAAGCGATACGTCTGTATTGTGCACACACACACACACACACACACCTTTTCTCCCGTCACACTCATTCTCCTCGTCGTTTTCACACTCTGTTATGCTCTTTTCCATGCTCTCTTTCTATGTCACACACTCTCTCCCGCTCTCTCTTCCACACTCTCCATCTGTCACACGTTATTTCTCTTTTTCCACACACACACACCCCCCTCAGTTGTGAACAAGCAGAACAGAACTGGGAGTGCTGCTGAAGCACCGGGTCCCTTGTTGTCTCCCGGCTTGGCTTCGGAGGCGCTTCCCTGCTGCAACCAACTGGTATTTACAATCCGGGGAGATTTGGCTTTGGTTTGGATTAAAACACACAGGACTGCACAAACACGACACACACGGAGAGACGCAGAGATTAAGAAACGTGAGAGCGGGAGAGAGCTTCAGGTAGCGATGCGAGATCTGGTGTTTGATATGGCGTGGAGAGAAAAAGTGCAAATGAAGAGTGTGTGAACAGACAGGATGCTGGAATCATCTGAATCATCTGAAGGTGTTAAAAAGGTTCCGAGCATGCTGCTCTTTAGGCCACGCCCACGAGTGACATCAGACTAGTTTTACATCAGACATTACGTCTGATGTAAAACTAGTCTCACAACTCAGAACTCTAAATCAAATAGAACAAGTACAATGAAGCCCTGCTCAAATATGAAGTTTCTACTTCTAGACATCCACCCGACTTCCATTGAAGTGCATTTTGTAAATTAAAGTTACTGTGAAGAACTTTTACCTGGTCCTGAACCAGTCTCAGTGTAGTCCTGATCCTATATGAACCAGGTCCGTTTCGTCCTGATCCTCTATATCAGGGGTGTCAAACTCATCTCCACTCTGGGCCACATCAGCATCACGGTCGCCCTCAAAGGGCCGGTTGTAACTGTAAGACTGTATAACTAACTTCTCCCTAACATATTGTTAAATAACTGTCTCTGCATTTGATTATTGTTTATTCAAGTGTAAACATATTGTACATGCAGTTATATAAATGTAAAATGATATTTAAACACATTTCTGTTATTATAACATAAATCATTTTAATTGAGGGTTAAGAAACCCACATTACTCTATCAAAGATCAAACTATTAAAGAAAATAACAAAGACAAATATCAAACAAGTTATTACATTGACGTTGTTCAAAGCTGTTTGTGTCACCTCTCTGCATCACTAATGTTCCTCCCTGTCGTCGTCCTGTGCATGGCAGCTACATCCAAGAGCTGCTCACTGAGAGTCAGGTCTGATAAACATGGATAGATGATGTATCCGTGTTGTCTGCTTTCATCAACAGTTCATTAAAAACACAAGTACCTGCTCGTCTCTTAGCTGCTGTGTTGTTAGATTGCTGCTCGTTCATGAACTCGGTCTGCGATGGTGTTTCTTCACAAACTGACATTTGTAAAAGTCTGTATCTGGTCGGAGCTCTGCTCACAGACCTTCAGCATGCACTGGGCTGTAGCTGTGTAAATATATTCTGCTGTGATTGCAGTCTGCCTTTTAATTCTTGGACAATTTGATGTTTTTCTTGGAGGCTAAATTTAGCTCCGTGTTTGGTGTCAAAATGCCGACGTGAATTGTATCCTTCATCACCGACACGCCTCATAACACAGAAGACAGACCCGTTGTTCTCCTTGAAGCACAAACATGTATTCTCTTTCACATCTTTCATTACATTTTCTTCCCTCTGCATAAATTTTTCTCTTCGTGGACATTTTGGGATTATTTGTCGATCTTTTTCAATCGTTGGAAAACCGCTTTTTTCGGGCTGTTGCCTCTCCTGTCCACCTGTTGTGATAGTTTTAATGTCGGTACACAGACAACATGCTATCTCATAATTTCAACTTTCTATCTCATAATTTCGACCATTGGGGATACTTTTATTTTCAAGTCTAACTTTTAATTATTTTTCCAAAAAAAAAAAATATATATATATATATTTTTTGTTTTTTTTTGTTTTTGCTGGCGGATTCGCGGGCCACATAAAATGACGTGGCGGGCCGGATTCGGCCCGCGGGCCTTGAGTTTGACACCTGTGCTCTATATGAACCAGTCTCAGTCTAGTCCTGATCCTCTATCAGACCTTCATCAGTACAGAGACCATCAGAGAGAAGATGGTCTGTTTCTATAGAGTTATTCTTGATGCTCGTCATCGGAGCCACCGGGTCAGATTCTGGTGAAACCAGATGAACTCATGCAGGTTCACCAGAACCTCCTTCAGCTCAGACTCCAGCAGAGACCGGTCCACCGTGGACAGACCCAGATCCTCCAGCAGAGACCGGTCCACCGTGGACAGACCCAGATCCTCCAGCAGAGACCGGTCCACCGTGGACAGACCCAGATCCTCCAGCAGAGACCAGTCCACCGTGGACAGACCCAGATCCGGAGGGAGGAGAGCTGTGTCGCCATGTTATTATGTTTCTGGTTACAGTTAACAGTCTGACAGTCGTCTTCTCTGCACATACGTTTCTTGTTTAAACGTGGCAGCTGCCAAACAAACATTGATTTCTCAGTCAGCCATTGTATTTGTTGACGTTTTGTCATCGAGCACCTGCAACGCTCGGAGTCAAATTCTGACTGTAGAGCTGCTCACTCTGAACTGAATGAGGAGATAAGGAGGAGACATGGAGGATGAGAGGAAGCAGACCTTCCATATCTCTCCATCTCACCATCGCTCGCATCTCTTGCTCTTGTTTTTTACCTTGTCGCCGACATGTTAAAGCCTCTCTCCTCCTCCTCCTCCTCCTCCTCCTCCTCCTCCTCCTCCTCCTCCTCCTCCTCCTCCTCCTCCTCCTCCTCCTCCTCCTCCTCCTCCTCCTCCTCCTCCTCCTCCTCCTCCTCCTCCTCCTCCTCCTCCTCCTCCTCCTCCTCCTCCTCCTCCTCCTCCTCCTCCTCCTCCTCCTCCTCCTCCTCCTCCTCCTCCTCCTCCTCCTCCTCCTCCTCTTATTTTCTCGCCCTCGTTTTCTTCTCTCTCTCTTTCCACATCCCCCTCCCTCCTCTCACTCATTGCTTCCTGCTGCCACAAATCAAATTATATCGGGGTCGTTTCCATGGGCAACCGACTCCCCTCCTGCCTCCCCTTTCCCACCTCATCACACACACTGCTGCCTCCACCTCCCTTCCTCCCCATCTTTATCTCTCTGCCTATCTACATATCTCCACCTCCCCTCTTCCTCCACCTCTCACACACACACACACACACACACACACACACACACACACACACACACACACACACACACACACACACACACACACACACACACACACAGAGAGAGAGATCGCGCAGATGAATTATGTGGCGATGTTGGAAAAGGAGGAAATTATGTCTGTGCAGGATGACGACAGCGGTCGGTGATGAAGACACGAGTCGCTGCAAACAACAACAACTGCTCTCCTGACAAATTATAAGGTCACCCCCCCCCCCCACCCCAGCACCGAAAACACACACAAACTCCCTCCTCTTCTTCTTCTTCTTCTTCTTCTTCTCCTCCTCCTCTCAGAGAAAGTGAGCAGCGGGGTGGCGACTTTTAGGTCTCAGTTTCGATCCCCCACGTCTGCCACAGAGGATAAACAAGCTGGAGGTAATTGACATTAAGGACAGAAATTGCCAGGTAACCAATGGCAACTGTAGAAAAAGACGTCCTCAGTGAGGAGAGAAAGGAATAGAGGGGGGGGGGGGGGGCGAGTGTGTGTGTCTTGGCGAGGTCGCGGTGGAGCGGCAGATGGATGAGGAAACCACCACTGACAACCACAACCTCCTCACACTGTTTCCTGTAGCTCAAAGCTCGCTGCTCACTCGCTCGCTCACACGGTTCGAACACGACGGCGGTCTTCATCACGCAGACTTTCAGTTAGGACTCGTCATCGTGGGTGAAAACCTTTCAACTTGATGAACGGACTCTGGTCCACCTTTTGAAAAGGCTGCCTGACGTTCGGGCCTTGTTTGTCTGTGTAACGTGACAGTTAAATATCATGTGAGGAGCCATGCGGGGGAGTGTGGAGCTCCAAAGTGAAAGGAGTAAACTCCCATTTCAACTTCTTCTTTTAATGCTTTCCTCAACACTGAGACGACGTCATGTGACTGAGTCTAAAGCAACTCTCCAGGATGAATCATCATTACGAAGAAATAATACAAATAATATAAAAACTGAAGTATTCCAGAAACATCCGATCACTGAGCTCAAAGTGACCCGAGTCGCTAACTTGTTAAATGGTAAATTTCCCCGACTGGCCTCCGTCAGCCCAGCCAGCGGTGATCAGCGATATATTCCTGCAGGAGTAAAGCGTGTGCAAACAAATCACCTCGAGATGTTTGCTCAACAATAAGCTGTACAGACACCAGAAGACGTAACGAGCACCGCTGAACACACAGCTCTGGCTCTAGTTCTCAAATAAGACTCATGAAATGACGTCGCTTTTCAGCACCAATCAATCGGACAGCAGCCGCAGAAGAAGGCAGCGGGAGTTTCCAGGTGGAGCTTCGTCCACGGTGACGACACCGGGCGCCTCTCTGGAAGAAGTTCAGAGATTTTCAACTACAAGCCACAGAAAAAAGAGTCGGAGCGCTCTGAAAAAAGAAGCGATGTTGGGTGCAGCACCTGTTCTCTGAACGACGTCTCCAAAAATGGAATTCTCGAAGAGGCAGACAATTTAAATCAGCACCAAAAAAAAATGGCCGCCGATATATTGGTCCTTTCGCCCGACCACTTGTGGAACACTGATGAGATAATCTGCAGCTGGAATGAGTTCACGATCAGATTCTGGGTCGATTTCAGGTGAATTCAGAAACAATAGTTGAAGGTTCAAATCCTGAGTTTCCCTTCTGAGGGACTTAACATCGGTGACACTGGTGGTCGCAACATAAACGTATTCAAAAAGTATTCTTACAGAGCTCTGCCCCGCTACGTTTCTCAAGATAACAACACGGGAATGTTCTGGATTATTCAACGATATTGCAGGTTTATGATATGACCATCAGTGATAATTGTGAAGTCATGTTTTTTCATTCGTTGGTCTGGATCGGATGGCTCTAAATACTACACTACCCATGAGCCTCAGCTAAACAAATTCATTTCTTATAGTTGAGCCCAATTCTCTGCACTTTGTTGTTGAATTGATGAAGAATCTGAAAGTGAATGGAGTCAGAAGAATAACCAGGTTTAACGGCAGGTCGACGTCAGCGTTGTTTCGTACTGAAATGCATCCTGGGAATCAGAGTTGTCTTCTCTCTTTACGTTTCTATGTCCTCATTCTTTCACCTTGGACTTTTTAAGACACAGTTGCTCATCTTCGGTTCGATAATTCAACCAGGAGCGCCTCATGCTCATCCACGCCTGTCCAACTGTCAGCCGACATCGTCTCAGCAGAAAACGAGCCGAGCTTTTAGTGCCGACGCCAGAAAGACTACATGTGATGTACTGTGCACAGCTTTCACTTGACACTCAAAAGAAACCCCGTGACAGTGAATATTCAACCCTTTCTCTGTTATCTTAACGTGACAAACACAACCCAACAAATTAAGAAATCCTCCATATCAATCCAAACGTTCTCCGTCCTGTTCTCGCTCTTCCTCGTGTCCCTTTGTCTCCAGGAGAAATGTGGCGTTGGAGATGCTGTCGTGTTTCCAGCCGGGGCCCACACTCTGAACGCTGTTGATTTTGTGGAGCTTATGGCAGCATCTCTGAATCAACACGTAGGAGGGTGACGGGCTGCATGTACTCCAAAACAAAAATATAATATAAATATATTCATGTGTGTATTCCTCTTTCATCAGCTGAAGCCAGCGTGTAGAGAGCATTCCATCTCTTCACTGGCTTAATGCCGTGTTCCACTTCAAACAAAGCGCCCTGGTTCTGAGCGTCGCTGATAGAAGAATCACGTATCTGGTGCAAGTTGCTCTGGAAGAAAGTCTCCCGACAAGCAGGGAGCCGCATGTGAAACGCTGCTCGTGGGCCTCGTGGGGTCATCACCCCGATCGGCCTTTTACAGACACCGGGCTGCTCGGTAATGACGCCGCGGTGTGAGTGAGTCACCTTATTGACAAACTGACTCCACACCTGATTCAAAAGGCCGGATCCATTCACCAAGACCTGCCCAACCAGAAACACTCGCAACCCCCCCCCCCCCTCCTCCTCCTCATCCTCCTCTTTTATGTCCAATTGTGTGCTTGATGAATAACAAGCCGCCATCCTCCTCTGACAGCCCTGCGGGCTCCGCTTGCTCTCCTTTATGGAAACGCAACCTGTGAAGATTGATGAGGAGAAAAGTGAGGATGATTTTCCAGAAGCCCACGTCTCTCTCTCTCTCTCTCTCTCTCTCTCTCTCTCTCTCTCTCTCTCTCTCTCTCTCTCTCTCTCTCTCTCTCTCTCTCTCTCTCTCTCTCTCTCTCTCTCTCTCTCTCTCTCTCTCTCTCTCTCTCTCTCTCTCTCTCTCTCTCTCTCTCTCTCTCTCTCTCTCTCTCTCTCTCTCTCTCTCTCTCTCTCTCTCTCTCTCTCTCTCTCTCTCTCTCTCTCTCTCTCTCTCTCTCTCTCTCTCAGACAGACACGTTGTTTCTCTGCCTCTCTCCCTTCTTGTGTGTTTCCTCTCCCTCTGCTGTTGAAGATGGGCACGTCAAGTCCATTACTCAATCTGCTCAATGGAGCGAAGCCCATTTACCAGTTGACTCATTCTAGACGGATCATTTACCCTTTCATCCTCTCTGATAACGCCACTGATGTAACCGGAGGGACCAGGGCTGTTATTAGGAAGGGGGGGGGGGGATATTGTACTTCCTTGCTCTTTTTCACTGTAGGGAGGAAGGAGGAAGAGGAGGGGGAGGGTCTGAAAAACCCCACGATCGCTTAGCAAAGTCATACGAGCCTCATAACACACGATGCTATCATGTTGTTGCGTCGCGGCACTGCTACATGGGACATGTGGGAACAGAGAGGATCCCTGTGAGAAACGATGCTTTCTTGGATCCGATGGAGCTGCATTGTGGGATATGTACTTATACAACGGACGGTGTCATGATGAAACCTGTAGTTTAAGTAAGAAAGTGACTCGGGATGTTAAAGGGATAGTTTCATGAAGCCGTTCTATTTATGCAGCTCTTCAAAGCTACAAGGCTCCATTGATTCACTCATTTCACCTTCCAACCGTCGCAGCGGTAGACCAGCTGCTCCCGTGTTCTACGAGGCAACGCCACCGTTTCTGGAGTCTGTGTAGAGAGCATAGATAACAGCCTCGGTTCCTCGTCATGAAGGTCTGTCTGACAGCAACGTAAAGAGGGGAACATATTCTAAACTCAAACCAATATTCATGATCTGAGGTGTCTGAAATACGTCCACAGCAGTACATTGATTTGTCTGTTTCTCTTCTGTAGTAAAACACCGACTCTGGAGGAGAACCTCACACCCTTCAAACCATCTGAGCTCTCCCTTCAACGGGTTCCTCGGCTGTGATTTGTCCCCCGTCTCCGTGTTGTTGTTGCTCTAATCCGGTTGCCGATCACTGATGCGGCTCAAATCAGGAAGTTATTGTACATTCAGACATCGCCGGCTCACGTAATTGCTGCTAACCTGTCTGTTGCGCTCGTCAGTGATCCTCTGGATCTGAATCTTTTTCCTCCCCATGTTTCCGGTGTGGCGGCGGGAGGGGCAAGGGTCAGAGGTCACGGATGGCTCGTCGCTGTGCTTCTTTCCTCCTGAGAAACGTGTCGTCTCTTTCGGTTGTCGTCCTCTCCGTGCACGCAGGGAGGCCGGTCACCCCAGAGATGAACACCGAAAAGAAAAATTAAAAAAAGAAAAGAAACAGGGAGGAGGAGGAGGAGCGGAAGAAGTGTCGGTGTGCGGGGCGCCCTCTTCAGATCATGGTCCTGTTTCCGGTGGGCAGGTCATCCACACTCAGGCCCTCCCCTTCACCTCAATGGGCAGCTCCTGCAAAAGACAACAACACAGAGGCCTTCATTAGACTTAGGGGGGAGAGAGAGAGAAACGGGGGAGAGCAGCTTGGTTTTTATACCGTGACCCACTTTAGCTACTACAAACACTTTCTGACCCCTCGTAAGCAACGAGAGAATAAATGATGCAGCAATGCATCGGCGGAAACATCAAATCGGAAGCACATTGGGGGGGGAGAGGTAAGGGGGGGGGGGGGGGGGTTGTAGTGCTTCACGCAGAGCAGGAGGCCCTCGGGGGTCCGCGAGGAGGGAGGCTGTGCTGTGTCAGCTTCATTAGAGGCATCACCGCCACATCACTGATCTGCTGGTTGCCCGCGGCACCCGGCTGCCCCGGCCGGGCCCGAGCTGACACGCCGAATCCAACCAATCAGAGAGGAGAGGAGCCCCGAGTCTGAGGGTTCACACAGCCTTCACTTCTCCGTGAAACGACCATCCTGACCTCGTGCTCATTCCCGCCCACAGGGAGCAGGTCGTTCTTTTAACGTCAGCGTGGCGGATGGAAGTTATTCTACATTCAAACGCACAAAACATCGATTTCTTATGATTCAGATTCCCGAGAGTCTGGAATTAGTACTTTAGATTATTGACTCCATGAAGCAGGTGTGAGTCGGCACATTCCCACAGATGACTCTGCATTTAACCACAATCTGGTGTTTGGTGTGTAGAGGAACAGCGTTATGCCTTATTACCTCAACTTAACGCCGACCTATTCCACGCCACACAGAGAGAGATGGAGAGTTTAAAAAGGCGTGTCGCTTTCAGCTGTGCGTCTAACTAACCGTGAAATGAGGGTGCGCTGAGATATGCCACAATGCCCGATCAGAAACAGAGGAGGGGTACGTTTTAAATTTATAAAAGGGGGAGGGGGGGAAGCAGAGAGGAAAAAAAGCCCAGAGTGTTTCTGCAAACTCATGAATGAATGAGAAGGCGGAAGCGGCCCGGGGAATGGCAACAGAGGAGAGGACCGTTTTAGGCCTCCTTCTTACTATTTGCGGTTCAGCTTTTAAAAATAGCGTGCTATATATAGACACACACAGGACAGTGCCGCTCTACCTGGGGGGAGGAGGAGGAAGAGGAAGAGGAAGAGGAAGAGGAAGAGGAAGAGGAAGAGGAAGAGGAAGAAGAAGAGGAAGAGGAAGAAGAAGAAGAAGAAGAAGAAGAAGAAGAAGAAGAAGAAGAAGAAGAAGAAGAAGAAGAAGAAGAAGAAGAAGAAGAAGAAGAAGAAGAAGAAGAAGAAGAAGAAGAAGAAGAAGAAGAAGAAGAAGAAGAAGAAGAAGAAGAAGAAGAAGAAGAAGAAGAAGAAGAAGAAGAAGAAGAAGAAGAAGAAGAAGAAGAAGAAGAAGAAGAAGAAGAAGAAGAAGAAGAAGAAGAAGAAGAAGAAGAAGAAGAAGAAGAAGAAGAAGAAGAAGAAGAAGAAGAAGAAGAAGAAGAAGAAGAACGCCCTCCAGTCACATCCATTGTTACGGAACAAAAGAACGTGAAATCGTCTGTCAGGAGGCTGACATTCCTTTTGTGCCGCTGTGGGCTCTGCATGCTCGTTTAGAGTGGATGCAATTGGCTTTGCTTTGGCGGCGAGTTGCTTATGAATTATGCACCGATGGAAGAGAGTGGAAGAAAACCATCTACAGCGAGCTGCAGGAACCGAGTGAACAAACCATCGGCAACTTCTCTCTAATATCTGGCTCCAGCGCCCTTCAGCACAATCAGGGTTCGACTCCTCTGCTCTCCTTCATCTCCTCCCTTTCAACCGGCACAGACTCAACAACAGGATTCTGCGTGGATCACCTCGTTAGTGTGCGTCTTGAAAGGACTAGGCGTTCCCCGGTATGTTGTAGTCGCTCTCGTCATTGGGCTTTCACCGCGTGCAGAGTAAAGAGGTGTTGGCTGCATCAATTAGCCCAACAATAAAGAGGGGTGTGTGTGTGTGTGTGTGTGTGTGTGTGTGTGTGTGTGTGTGTGTGTGTGTGTTCGCCTTCGTTAGGGACTTGCTCCGGTTGCGGTGAAGTTCAAAAGGCGAGCGAGCGCGATGAGGGAGTTGTCTTCAGGCTGTGGGCTGATCTCACATGCTTTATCTGCCCCCGGGGTTGGTCAAGTCTCGACCTTTTCCCTTTGTTTTGCCCTTCCCATGTCTGATGTCAGGCTGGATCTCTGCTCTCTGGCGGGGCAGCAGAGGCCTGGAGTGTGTCTGCCGCCTCGCTGAGCAGAGGCAGAGAGGCTCTGGACAATGAAAAGATTCAACGCTGGCAATTAGGGAATCTGCAGTGCGCCCAGATCAGAACCCTGGGGAACGCCTGGAAACGTTAAGGCGGAACCAGCGACGAGCTCTTACATTTGACAGCAGTCGGGACTCGAGGAACACGGACATGAAAGCAAACACTGGAGAGAAAGGAACTCAGGAAGCTTCTGAGGAAAGTGTTCCAGCACAGCTGCTACATCCACGATTCTACAGTCTGCCGGCACAGATGCTGGAATCTCACAGCACTCCAGACTTGATGAAGTCTGATCGTCCCTGTGGATCATCTGGGCAACTCGTTCTTGATAAAGCTCTGTGAAGTTTCTCCCGGTCTAAAGAGAGATGTTTTCATGCACATCTGGATCGAGGTTGTAAAAAAAAACCTGAAACCGTTAGCTCACTTTTAGAGTATCAGTTCAGGATCATCTCTGCAGAGACCCATCTCTGTTGAGTTAAGGCCTTTACACACATTGTGCAATTAGTTTGCATAATCAATATATTTCTTGTTAATTGTTTTTGTCACAAAGAACAGAAAACAAGTGTTTCAAACGTACACTAGAGCGTACAACATCACGGAGGCTCCGTAGTCTGAACAAACTTTATTTCTCCTTTCAACCTCGACAAAAGCAGCGCAGACCAGATCCACTCTTTCCGTTCTTACCTATCACAATAAAAGCCCTGGACAAATCGACTAACTGTTCACCAGAGGGAACTCAAATTCACTCGGAGCATTTTGCTTCACGGAAACTCAATGAAATATCTAAGAGGAGCTTCGGCTGTGGAGCTCTGACAGACTGACAGACGCTGCTCTGGGTCCACAGGATCCTGCTAGTCGGTCCATCTCTTCAAAACCTTTATTGTTGGAATGCTGTTTAGCATTCCAACTATTGTTATCCTGTTTCTTTATTGTTGGAATGCTGTTAAGCATTCCAACTATTTTTTCAATAGGATCTCTATGGAGAATATTTTCAAATGGCTTCAGGCACACAGGTGTTCGCGATTGAGCCAATTAGTGATGTTGATAAACTCTCTCTCTCTCTCTCTCTCTCTCTCTCTCTCTCTCTCTCTCTCTCTCTCTCTCTCTCTCTCTCTCTCTCTCTCTCTCTCTCTCTCTCTCTCTCTCTCTCTCTCTCTCTCTCTCTCTCTCTCTCTCTCTCTCTCTCTCTCTCGCTCTCGCTCTCGCTCTCGCTCTCTCGCTCTCTCTCTCGCTCTCGCTCTCTCGCTCTCTCTCTCGCTCTCTCGCTCTCTCTCTTATTCAGGACTTAGAGACTTTTAGAGGACCCCCCCCCCACACACACACCCCATTTCAAAATAAAAGCCCCAAAGAGTGAATTCTAATTGAAATGCTTGTGATGAAGCCAGGCATTTAATAACCTCTGTTTATGTGTGTCAGACATTATGATTGTCTCCTCTCTCCTCTCCCCCTCTCCCCCCCACCCAGCACCACCCTTTCAAAATAAAAGCCCCATGGATTAACTGTATTTAAACAAGCTCAAAATTAGGCTTTTTTGTTAAAAAAATGAATGCTCTTACTAATACTGCGACAACTACTACTGCTGCTGCTAATATAGTATTACTACTACTACTACTACTTCTACTATAACTTTTGCCGTTGCTACTATTACTACTATTACTGCTACCATCAATATTATTACTACCACTACTGCTATTACTACCACTACTACTATTACTTATACGACAACTGCTACTACTACTACTGCTATTCATGCTACTAAAAGTAGTAATACTACTACAGCTATTAGTACGACTGCTACTAGTACTACTACTACTGCTACATCTTCTACTGCCATTACTATTACTACTACTACTGTGATATTAAATACTACGACCAATACTACAGCTATTACTATGACTACTGATACTACGTCTTCTACTACTTATTCTAATTACTAATACTTCTACTACTACAAATATCACCACTGATGAAATCTTTTAAGCCACAGAAACTGTTCAACTATCAAAATGTTCAGCTCCTTCAGCTCATCTCTGCTATGACTTTTTCTATTTCTAACCTTTAAACTTTTTGAATTATTAAGCTTTTTGCAACTTTTTTTTGAATGGGTTTCTATGGAGAAGATTTTCAAATCCTGTTAAACTTCTTAAACTTTCAAATCCTTCAACTTCCTCATACTTTCAGCTACAGACACCATTTCAACTTTAAAATGTTGCCGCGTAATTCAGCTTTCCGATATCTTTTAAACTTTTTGAACTGCAGCAATTTAACATTTATGATTTTTCAGCCCTTTTCTGACTTTATAATGGGTGTGTATTGCACAGCTTAGAGTGCGTGATGTCACCGCTAGAGTGAAGAGCAGCTTGAGATTCTTGTGAAAAAAACATTTGTGTTTTGCCACTGTGTCCACAATCTTCACGCATAATTTCTGGATGTAAAAGTAGCTAATATTGTCCTTGTCGTAGAAAAATTACTGTGGAATCCCACAGATTTCCACATTTGACACAGAAGCCGTTAATTGAGAGGAAAACCAACTTTCTGCTCCATAGACACCAATGTTAAATTTTGCTTCAAAAACATCTTCCACAGAACACGGTACCCCATTTCTATATTGAAATAATGAATGCTCTTACTAATACTGCTAATATTTCTGGTATTACTACTACTACTACTTTTGCTGTTGCTACTATTACTACTACTGCTACTGCTATTACTGCTACCATACATATTATTACTACCACTACTGCTATTACTACCACTGCCACTACTATTATTACTTATACCACAACTGCTAATACTGCTATTCCTGCTACTACCAGTACTAATAACCAGTACTAATACTACTACAGCTATTAGTACGACTGCTACTAGTACTACTACTACTGCTACTTCAAAAACTGACTTTACTATTACTACTACTACTACTACTACTACTACTACTACTACTACTAATTATACTACTACTACTACTGTTATATAAAATACTACGACCACTACTACAGCTATTACTAAGACTACTGATACTACTACTTCTACTACTTCTTCTAATTACTAATACTTCAACTACAACTTCTACTACTACTGCTACTACAAATATCACTACTGCTACAGCTAGTACTTATTCAAATGCTACTAATACTTATACTGCTAATAATACTTCTACTACTACTACAACAAATATCACTACCGCTGGAATTCTTTTAAGCTACAGAAACCGTTCGAATATCAAAATGTTCAGCTCTTTCAGGAGAGGGGTGATATAACTTCATATTTGTAATCTTTCAACTTTTTGAATTATTAAGCTTTTTGCAATTTTTTTAAAATTGGATATCTATTTTCAGCAATGTTTTTGAGATTCATTTCAGCTTTCAGCATTCCAACGCATTTTCAGCAGGAAATGCATTTTCTAGTTGAAAAAGTGTTGCAACTGTTGAGAAAACAAATTGCTGCCGGTATGAATTGTTTTAATGGGAAATATTGGCATTGTCATGTAGTTCATTTGTGTGTAAAGGCCTTTAGAAACAATGTGAAGTGTTATACAGACCAAAACCAGCACTACCGGCTCAGAATCCAGATAAATACAAATTGGCAATAAATCACTGAGACGGAAGAGTGCTGCAAAGAGATATTTATGGCACATGTTGTTCAGAAGGATACTAACCGTATTAGTCACAGAGATAACAGAACGTGGGCAGCACAATACATGCTCTTAAGTGAGCTTTAGAAACGGTCTGAAACAGAAACAGAAACTGTTGCTGCACAAACGTGTCCATTGAGCTTCGGAGAGGGCACATCAGGGCACATCAGGGCACAGCCTGCATCAAAGATCCGTCCACAAAAGAAGAGTTAGAACACGTTGCAATTGCTTCATTATCCCAGACATCTGTTGCTACGGCAGTTAAACAATTCAAAGCCTCAACCTTCTACTCCGATACGACGGGGGCGGAGAAGCCACAAGCTGCGGGGTGGGGGGGGGGGGGGGGGGGGCAACGTCACGGTTCTCGACATGTATTCATGAAGAGGAAGTTGACACAGGGAGCTGGAAGCTTCCCAGCACAGCCTCTGTCGTCTACGGGTGGAGAGTCAGAAGGCTTCCCTTGGGCCGATCAGCGGGTTAAGTGACCCGCTAAAGGCCACGTCAGCCGGTCGAGGGTTGTGGACCGGTGACCTTCCTCCCGACAGCCTGCCTCGGTCCTCCAGGCCGATACCGGCCTCCATTCATCGGCACCTCTGTTCCTGCCACGGGCCGGCTGCGTCAGAGGGCTGCGGGACCGAGTCACGGCAGGAACAAACCGGAGGCCGGCACGCTCGGGTCAGACGCGGTTCTACGCGGAGAGACGTGATGTAACCGGGTGACGTGTGGCTGAGCGCCACTGATACAGTACAATATGTGGGTCACATGGAGGCAACAATTAGAGCAGAAAATCTGAAATAAACCGGAATCAAAACAACGTATTTACGAGGTTTATGTCTTTATCTGCTGCTGTTGTTGGTCTCTAAGGCAAAGGGTTGTACGTTACGGACACTGTGGCTCTTCAGACAAAACCCAGACGATTCCCTTCCTACAAACCCCCCCCCCCCCCCCCCATCTTGAGCCCAGTTTTGCCACATTACAGCATGCCGAATAAGATATTAGCCGCTGCTGTTTGCAATGCACTCATGGATGTGCAGAGAACTCTCACCGGATCACTCTGATCCTGAGGATCCTGCAGCTTTAAGGAGCGTCATGGACTACAATAATCAGATGTGACTCAAATGAGGCGTTCAAATGTTGATGCAAATTGCGGCTCACATCTCTATATGCACCAACAAACAACACTCTCTCTCTCCCCCCCCCCCCCCCCCCCACACACACACACGCTCTAGATCACACAAATGCCAAAAAGAAAAAGTCGGTCAACGTGCTCGAATCATTCCCCTTGAATTAAGAGCAGCGTCATCAGTATGCTCACAAGATAAGTCTCTAACACAACATTGATGCATCGATATATTGGTCAGGCCTAAGAGTGTGTGTGTGTGTGTGTGTGTGTGTGTGTGTGTGTGTGTGTGTTGTCTTTGCTGCCCTGGTGTGTTAAGTGGCAGCAGAGCAGCCTGGAGCTGATAGATAACAGTCAGCGGTGGGGGGGCTGGTAGGTGTGTGTGTGTGGGGGGGGAGAATGGTTCTCAGCTGCTGGCACCGTGCCAGAGGACTGCTGAGAGGTCCATCACCACGTTTCTGAGCCGGACCCCCAGCGGCACAACCGGCCCAAACTGTGATCAGTGCACGATTACAGTCAGCAGCTTTTCAGGGACAGATTCATCCTCCAAGAAGTGGCCCTTTGAGTCACTGGCCCCTCTGCTCTTGGTTTAGCACTTCAACTACCAACAACGACAATCAATGCTCACATATTTTGAATTCATGTACGATTGCAAACTTAAAAAAAGCACAAAATCTGATCTAGGTCAGACTCGTCCACTTTGAATTTCAATCTGCATCTTTTTCAGTAAGACTCTAAACACGCGTCCGACCAGAGGAGTCAGAGCCGACGTGTTGTCAGTGAACACAGCACATCACTTATCAATACACACGCCGGATCAACACGGTCGACAGACATCACGAGGCTGTGTTCCGATATCTTTATGAATCATGGTGATGTGCAGAGGGTTGAGGTTCCAGAGGGAGGGTGACCCGTCTGCATGGAGCGCTGGAGTCATGGCCTCTGCAGGAGGGCCATCGCAATGAAGGACCTGCCCCTCACTTTCAAGTCAGGGGGGGGGGGGGGGGGGGGGGGGGGGTCGATACCGCAACAACAGTCATTCATCACTCAAGTGTTCACACTCGGACCGAAACACGAGATGACAAATGATGTCGTCAGAGATCAAACCAGCAGCAACGTTCTATATTTTATTTATTTATTAGTTCCCATAGTGAAACAACTATCAGTTAATAATTCAGTTCGTTGGCTGATGGAAAATACATTTCACTATTTTTGTATTATT